>CM017897.1:20224756-20341428 GCA_008369825.1 Triplophysa tibetana
CAGATGCTCTGTGGCCAGAGGAATGACAATTAAAGCACAGGACGGTTTACACGGCAGTGTGAGAAGGTATCATTACTCATGCACCACACACTTCGCAAGCTATATTTACTTTGGTCATTCCACCTTTTCCTTTATGTGTCTAAAGGATCTTGTTGCATGCTGACATGTACCCTGATCCAAAACACGTTCCAACAGATGTATCAAACGACTCAAAGACTGGTCCTGAGAAGGTTGCTCAGTAACTTGGGTGTGGTACCACTGCAGCATCCATCTCTAAAGCACGACTGTGGGCACTCAAAACATCCATCGACTGAGCATGACACGCAATGCCACTCGCATATGTATTAGACTTGCGTCTTGAAGCTTATTCTCCCTTTGATACTCTCCAGTCTAATCTGCACATCAGCTACAGTCCATTCAGCCAACGGCTTACACTTGAATATAAGGGACAGCTCTGGATCGGGACAGTTCTGAATGAACATTACAGTAACTTCGCGAAAGAGGTCATCTAGAGATTTTCCCTGTTCTTCAGTCCTTCTCTAGCAATGTCAATAGCATTATGCAGCCTAATCCAATAGTCGAATGTTTCTCATTTTGCATAGGTAATGTGGCGTAAAAGTCTGCCAAAGGCATACTAGAACACACGACGTCACTACAATGTTGTTGAGCAAATCATACACTGGCTTTGGACCCTTACTGAGATCAATCAATGGGTTGCTTCTCAGCCCAACTCTCACAACATCACGTGCTCTGCCCTGTAACTTAGTCAACACCTCATCTGCTTGGTCTTGTAAGGGTACTACACGCTTTCGCAAGTACACTTTTACCGTTTCTACCCACTCATCGACAGAAAATTTCTCGTCTGCATCACCTCTGAAATATGGGGGGTCTATAACGTCATGCTGAACAATTAAGCCAACTTTTGATAAGTCACTAACATTGATAGTCGACTCACTTTGTTTGGTTGGCCAAAAACCCAGATTCAAGACAGGACGGAATGTTCTGGCCAATGCTACTACCTATCTGTTTCACAATGTCATTAATCAAGGTCACTGGCACAGCGTTTAACTCAGATAATTGCACTGAATCATCAGAAAGGGCACACGGCTGAGACAGAGTAGGTGTCCGCACATCAACATTTCTTGTTTGAATAGGGGTTGAGAAAAGCGGACCAATTTTATCAGCCCTATCAACGTGGTGTGCATGGGCAAACTTCAGTACACCCCGCTCTCTACCCATACCGTATTGGCTTTTAAAACCCTCCATAACAGAATTTTTTTACTTTTTTTCTCAAATTTCTCAAAGAATACATACAATTCAAATGCTGGATGTTCACAGTCCATCAAAAACTTTAGAAACGTTTGTTTCAAATATAATTTGCGTGATTCCAGTTCAGTTTACATTTTCCATTAGCGAACCTCTCATCTACGAAGTCATGTGGTACTCCATCCAGCGGCTGGACGCTCGTGCACTCACAACCCGGTGATTTTCCACTCGCGATGTACATCACAGGCACATGAAGAGTGAAGCGACGGTCACGGCACCAGTTGTAGCGGTGTCTTTTCTGCGTTGTGTGTGTGTAATAAATTGACTCTCAGAACTCGAAAATCCTTGCCATCACGTCCCCATTTATTGAATCTGTATAACACAAAGAGGCTAATGGAGGACTTATGCAGCAAACGAAGCAGTGCGCGGCAGCAATGTACAACGCGCTGCGAGATCACATGCAGACTGGGGCTTTATATTTTCACAAAAACTCAATTTTAAGAACACAATACAATAAATAATGTACCTGTATAACACAAAGAGGCAAATGGAGGACTTATGCAGCAAACGAAGCAGTGCGCGGCAGCAATGCACAACGCTGAGAAAAACATAACATTGCATTTTGTTGAGCAAAGTAGTTTAAAGAAAATGTTTGTCAAACTACACATGCATGCACATCACAGAGGGACTTCTAGTTACAATGATTCCAATCAATTCTATGAACTATAGAACTAATTGAGTCACTACAGAAACACCCGTGACTTACCGCTGCGAGATCACATGCAGACTGAGAAGAAGCTAACAATGCTAACTCCCCAAATCAGCATGGATGCCAGATATTTGCATGAAATCCATATATGGTCATGGCAAGTGGAATCACAAAATACTGGTTTTAATTGTACACCTGCTACATTTAGCTGGAGGTGTAGATTGTGTCGTAAAAAGTATATATAGTTTATATTCTGTGAGATTTTACAACAAGACACCTCGTCAAAGTCGGCAGTTTGGTCCAGTTGGGCACAAAACATATTTCATCGTGACACATTGAAAAATAGAAAATGGTTATATGTACTGTGGACCTTCAATAGAAAAAACATCAGAAGACTGGTTGAAGAGCAGAGCCAAAAAGAAAAAGAAAGTTCTTGCAAGGCTGATGAAAGCATAGACGATAACACTTAAAGTGGGAATATGGTATCCAATGTGAGTTAGAAAGAAAAATCAACAGAGTCTGTACAGCCTGATCTCAGAGAAAAAAAACATTGGAAATGGATAATAAAAGTAACACAGAACACCCAGCAAGACAGATTACCAATAACAGAAAGGGAGAAAAGGGTTTGCACAAGTCAGATGAAACAAAGTCACAACATCCTGATTTCGAGGCAACTGATTAGGCCGAAAGTGAAACAGAAACAAAAGGTGACACAAAACAGACAGCTAGACATTTCAGATCTGGGCAAAAGGAAGACACTAAGTCAGACGAAAACGAATCAAAGGATAGTCATGTTGAGTCAAAGACCAGTCATCATGATATACCAGACAGCACAAAAGGAGAGAGTTTTGACAGTGAACATGAAACACTCTTTCAGAAGTACACAGAAAATTCTGAGAAAAGCTATGTACCACATACAGAAAAAGAGAAAATCAAAGTCCTGCGAAAGGAACACGAGGCAAAAATCTACACTGAAGGGAAGGTATCAGAGACCTCTACTTCCAGTGGATCAAGTAAAGCAGCCAGCATTGAAAAAAACAAAGTATAGAAAGGTCCCATGCACTCCGGTGAAATTCATTATTGTGATCTCACCAAAAGACTGTAAGAAGATAGCACCCATGAAAGACTCCACAACACTTCAAAAACCATGGACCAACATACTGTACCAACACTTAAGACTAAAAAATTCTTGCTGTGCCCTTAATTTTATCTACCACCATGTACGTTGTGTAGGCAGCTGGAAAAAACATGTGCCCTACCTAAAGGTAGAAGCAGTTTGCAGTTCCAACTTAAGCTGTCGAAGTACAACCGGCAACAAGGTTCAAAAGGTGGAAACAGACTACAACTGGGCTTTGATGCAAGCTGTTGTTATCGCCTTCAATCCACAAAGCATTGATGCATACCTGGAGTGGACCTTTGCTGTACACATGAAGATCAAGACATGGTTGGAGATAAAAGGAATTTATATTTTGCATCTCTGTTCTGCCCACATCATCAAGGCGGTCAGTGTCAGCATTGGCAAGAAGACTGGTGACAAAGGACTGAAAGAGTTCTGCACGTTTGTGTTTGCCAGGCTTCAAAAAAACGTAAATGTTGGGGCAGCAAGTGAAATCGTCAGGCACTTTTGTGTTTTGCTCCTGGCCAGCCATGAGAGTGCAACATTCATCAATATCTTGAGGGTCTAATTAGACACAAAAAAGCTGCCATAGAAGACATTAAAGATGAAAAATACATTGACATGTGGGAGAATGAAGAAGAAAGAAGGTCAGCCAAGACAATTGTGGGCCGATCTCCATGTTCAAGGCTGTTCAAAAAAGTCTTTGAGGAAGTAAAACACACAGTGGATTCAGAGAAAGATGAACATAACAGAAATGCTTACTACTGTCCAGAAGTGCCCATTGTCCTAATGGATAATTATATGGGAATCTACCCACTGTGGAGCGATGCACTTCTTGGAGATTTAAGGAAACAGGCATCGGACAAGGAGAACACAGGCCACACATCAGAATCACAACGGCAGAATTCATTCACAGAATGTACGCATCGCTCAACGAAAGATACAGAGAGCACATCATTTGCCACAGTTTACCAGATAAGCTCCTTGTGTGTCCAATGAGGCCAAAGAAGAGTGTGGTGTTTGCTGAGGAAAGCCGGGCTAAACGGGAAGAGCCAGCACCATAAAAAGCTGAACAGTCATAGTACTATTCGGTTTCAAAATAGAAGCCCAAACCTAAAACCAAAGCAATGCCATCCAAGAAGGATGAAACAACAGACAGTAACCTGCCCAAACACCGGAATTTATGTGACATGACTGTATCGAAACAGGTAAGTCACCCAATGACGTCAGTCCTTGTCAACGATAACAATCATCCTTATTAATTTTTGAAATATGCAAATAGTTTTATAAACAACTTCAATCTACTGATTTTATAGGTGGAGTTTTTGTGGACATGTCCTGAAAAAGATGGTTGTGTCCGTGTTCAAATCAACCTTAACTCTGAGACAGAATTGCTTTTGGCATTGCTTTGGAGAAGCAGTTTTGTTGCAGCTCGAGAATCAACTGGAAGTCGTAAGTGGAATTTGAATTTGAATTGTTTAGAAGTGTCTTATTGAGCCGAACGCAGTTTCATTCCATTGCTGAGCTACGTGTTAATAGTTGCGCTCTTTTCGCGTGTCATTTGGGAGATATTGGAAGGCGTGTCCTGCTGAATTCAATTGCGTGATTTAAGATTAGATTAGATTCAACTTTATTGTCATTACACATATACAAGTACAGTGTAACGAAATGTAGTTTAGGTCTAACCAGAAGTGCAATTAGCAAGTGCAGATATACAGTGTGAATAAATACAGAATACAATATTAGGAAAATACTATACAAATGTTGTATGAAAATATGACAGTCGGTATGTACTATGAACAATATATACAGAAGGCTATATACTGTGAACATTAATGTACAGGTGGTTATGAACAGATAACAATATAGACAATACAATAGTGCAAGTGACTTGAGTGTGCAATAGTTACAGACATTAGCTATTAAAGTTACAGTGCAGTAGATGAGTTAATGCGGTTATTAAAGGTACAGTGCAGTACATGAGTTAATGCAGTTGTTGAAGTTATAGTGCAATACATGAGTAGATGCAGATAATACAGTTACAGTGTATTAGATGAGTTAGTACAGTTATTGAAGTTACAGTGCAGTATATGCGTTAATGCGGTTATTAAGGTTACAGTGCAGTAGATGAGTTAATGCAGTTATTGAAGTTACAGTGCAATAGATGAGTGGATGCAGTTAGTTATGCAATAGATGCAATAGATGCAATAGATGAGTTACAGTGCAGTAGATGAGTTAATGCAGTTATGAAAGTAGTTTATTAGTGCAATTGAGCATTCAGTGTAATATTCCTGGTGTGCAAGTGAGCAGTATAGAGTGCAAATGATGCTATGTGTGTGTAAACAGTCCGGTAGGGCAGATACATGAAGTACTGGTGTGTACAGTTCAGTCATGGATGCAGCCCTGTTATGCAATGTAAACAATGTAGTAGCAGCATTAAAGTTAAAGTTATGAGGGTTAGTGGAATCAGTGGGGAGCAGAGTTCAATAATGAAACAGCTCTGGGAAAAAAGCTGTTTCCTAGTCTGCTGGTTCTTGTCCGGAGGCACCTGAAGCGCCTACCGGAAGGCAGGAGAGTAAACAGTCTATGAGCGGGGTGAGAGGAGTCCTTGAGAATGCTGCGAGCTCGACGCAGACAGCGTTTCCTCTGGATGTCCTCAATGGAAGGGAGTGTAGTCCCTGTGATGCGCTGGGCTGTTTTCACCACCCGCTGCAGTGCCTTGCGCTCAGCAACAGAACAGTTCCCGTACCAGACTGTGACACAGTTGGTCAGGATGCTCTCTATCGTGCAGCGATAGAAGTTCACCAGGATAGTTGAAGACAGTTGGTTCTTCTTCAGTGTCCTCAGAAAGAAGACACGCTGGTGAGCCTTCTTGACCAGGCATGAGGTGTTGGTGGTCCAGGACAGGTCCTCCGAAATATGGGTCCCCAGGAACTTAAAACTGGAAACACGTTCAACAGCCATCCCGTTAATGTGGATGGGGTCGTGTGTGCCTCCTTTCGCCTTCCTGAAGTCCACGATGATCTCCTTTGTCTTGGAGGTGTTAAGGAGCAGGTTGTTGTCTGAGCACCATGTGGCCAGGTGCCGTACCTCCTCCCTGTAAGCAGTCTCATCGTTGTTGCTGATGAGACCAATCACTGTTGTATCGTCTGCGAACTTGATGAAGGAGTTAGATCCATTCACAGGCCTCCAGTCGAGTGTGAAAAGGGAGTAGAGAAAGGGGCTCAGTACGCAGCCCTGTGGTACACCAGTGTTGAGGGTGATGGTGGTGGAGCAGATGTGGCCTAACCTAACAAGCTGAGGCCTGTTCGTCAAGAAATCCATAATCCAGTTGCAGGTTGAGTTGTTAATGCCTAGGTTTCCAAGTTTGCTGATTAGCTTGGAAGGGATGACGGTATTGAATGCAGAGCTGAAGTCTACAAACAGCATGCGTGCATAAGTGTCCTTATTATCCAGATGTGTGAGCACGGAGTGCAGCGCCATTGACACTGCATCATCTACGCTCCTATTGCTGCGGTAGGCAAATTGGTATGGGTCCAGTGTGGATGGTAGAGAGTCTTTTAGGTGTGACAAGACCAGCCGCTCGAAGCACTTCATAACAATGGGTGTGAGTGCTACAGGGCGGTAGTCGTTCAGGCATGTCGGGCTGGAATGTTTTGGAATGGGAACATTGGAGGTGGATTTGAAACATGCTGGAACAACTGCTTGGGCGAGGGACAGGTTGAAGATATCCGTGAAGACCCCAGCGAGCTGCTCCGCACATGCCCGGAGTACGCGACCAGGGATGCCATCAGGGCCAGCAGCCTTACGTGCGTTTATCCGGCTTAGTGCAGTGTAAACATCTGTGGAGTTAAGTGTGATGATTGGGTGGTCAGTAAAAGGTGTGAGCCTGGTGGCGGGTTCCTTATTGTCTCTCTCAAAGCGTGCATAAAAGTCATTAAGCTCGTTCAGAAAGGCAGCATCTGTGGCTATGGGGATGGAGTGGTTGGGTTTGTAGTCACTTATGGCCTGGATGCCCTGCCACATGCGTCGAGGGTCAGAGTTGGTAAAATGCTCCTCTAGCTTCAACTTGTAGCAGTGCTTGGCCTTTCTGATGCCCCTCTTCAGATTTGCCCTGGAAGTACTATAGGCCTGTGCATCACCTGATCTGAAGGCGGTGTTGCGTGCTTTCAACAGGAGGCGCACTTCCTTGTTCATCCATGGCTTCTGATTAGGGTATATGGTGATCTGCTTCTGAGTTGTGACACTATCAATGGTGGTATTGATGTAGTCCAATACAGAAGAGGTGTAGCTGTCTATGTCCGTGTGAGAGCCACTGGTGGCCTGAGAAGCAAACATACTCCAGTCTGTGCGTAGAAACCTTTCCTGGAGTGTGAAGTCTGCCCCCGCAGGCCACACCTTGATGGTCTTCACTGATGGCTTCACACGATTAATGAGAGGTGAGTACTTGGGGGTGAGGAACAAAGAAAGGTGATCAGATTGACCCAGGTGGGGGAGGGGTGTCGCGGCGTAAGCTTCAGCCATGTTTGTATAGACATGATCCAAAGTTTTGTTTCCTCTTGTGTGGCAGGAAACATGCTGATGAAATTTAGGGAGCACTGTCTTTAAGTTAGAGTGATTAAAATCTCCCGCAACAATAAATGCAGCCTCCGGGTGAGCAGTCTGTTGTTTACTGATGGCTGCATGAAGTTCTTTCATAGCAAGCTTGAAATGCATTTCTGCTGTAGTTATCTTGAAATAGATAACTACAGCAGAAATGCATCATCTTCATCAGAGCTCAGATCGTTACTGCTGGAGTAAAGGACTTCCGAAGGTTCTAGCCAGTTAGGATATTCGCATTCTTCAACAGTAATATGTTCGGTTATGGTGTCTATTGCCTGATAACTTGTTTTCACAGTGTCCTGATGAGCTCTTAGCTCATGTAATTTTCTATTCAAAACACACTGAAGTCCTTGAATCCCGTCATCTGGAAGATTCCAGGGGTTAACTAGAAAACATACACAAATAAAACTTGTTAATATTTCATGTGGGATCAGGAGATTGTGAATAGATGATTACATACATGAATACATACAGATAATGAATACTTACCACCCGAAATTATGGTATCAAGCAAACTGTTCAGCTTGTGTTCCTGACTTCTTAGATAAAGCCAGTGTTGCTTTGCCTCTTGGACAAGGACAGTCTGTTCTTCCTCTAATCGTTGAATCAGCATTACCTTGTCAAAGACTTTCTTCTTTGTCAAGAGGTTGACATCATCTACATAATACAGGTAAAACAGGTAAATAAGATAAAGACATGGTGGCTAAATATTTCAATGTGAATACCAATATTATGCAACACTGACCTTGCTCAGTTAGCTGCCAGGGGAAAACGAAGTCGTTTTGAAGGACCTCTTCAATGGACACTACCTTAAAGGAGGGGTCAACAAGGGCATTGTGCTGTTCAATGGAAGAAGACAGCTTTTTTCTCTCCTCATTCATTTTTCTTCTTATTTTATTGCGTCCTTTGTTTGTGGCTAAAACATAATAAATTGACATTAAGCATTTTTATTACTATTTGTTATTGATAATTTTAGAAGGAGTAGTACTAATGATAATATTTACGATGAAGACAATGAATAAATAGTTCTATCCTTAATATTAAACATACCAGTGTGTCTGTACAGACGATGCTGCCGTTGTTTAATACACAAAGATAATTCTTCAATTGTGTTCCTTATTGGCTGAATTGCAGCATCGTTGTTTCCTACACTTGCTGTAAAAAAAGTCACAAAATTTTCAATCAATTAAAAAAATTGATTGGTCAGTCACAAGTTATAGCATACTACAGTGACAGTTTTTGCAAAGGTAAACAGAATGACATATGGCTGTTACATACTAGTATGGGCCCACTCCTGTACATCTGTGACCCACTGATACAGTATACCATCATCTACAGACAGTTCTTTTTTCATGTCTTGTAGGCTTTCCGTCTCTTTTTTTAGATTCTGCTGGGTCTGAAACATACAAACCAATAAACCAGTGATAAAGGTAGTTACAATGGCAAAAGTACTTGATAAGTTGGTGTCCTGAATTAACTGGACACAAAATGTCATCTCATCTTCATGGAAGTTAAAAGCAGAGGCAAATCATCATGTGTTTAAGCTTATGCCACAAAACCAATTATAATCTTTCATGTCTTGAAATACAATCACATTAAATGTTCATATCCAGACAGACAGTTAAATAAATAGACAGATGTTTGTGTGTGTTTGCATGTCTCTCTGCATTTGTTATGTACGTTTGTCTGTGTGCGAGTTTTTGTATGTTTGTTAAAGAGATTTATGGAATGTACATTTGAGAGTTGACAGTTGGATTGTAAAAAACAAACACTGGGTCTGAACATTCAATGTAAGATTACATCCGTTTAGGGGAACTGTTTCACACGGTATGGACTTTTCTCTTGTAGTAGAAGCAATTTGTGCAGCATTTAGTGGACATATTTTTTTTCTTCAGTGGTGCATGCCATAAAGACCCGAGCCCACAGGCAGGATTTTGGGTGCACAAGCACCAAGTGTGGACCGCCTGCGCTCCACCTGTGAAACCGCCCATGTTGTGCTGCTTTCTGCTTTCCTATTGAAAAAAAACTAGACACTCACACCTGCTGTGTTCCTCTGAAAGGCCCACAAGTCTAATGCCTTAGTTTACAAACTATGTTCTAAATATTTAAAAAGTATCATCAATATGCAGAATTCTATAATGTGTTGACTTAAATGATGATGAGATGACATTTTGTGAGAAATACATGAAAATCAAGTGAACTTTGAAAAAACTTTACTAATCCAAACAAGCACAAAGGTCTGATGCTTCAACATTTAACACAAACAATAAAGATGAATATAAATAAATATTGCCTTTTGATATCTTGTGCAAATAGTTTGGCACATATTTTTAGTCTTCATTTTGTTCCACCCCATACACTGCAATGTCAGCAAATCTGTTCGTCCTGTCAATCAAAACAAATTAATCACATAGATACACTAGTTTCAAATTACTTTTGGGAGGTGAGACTTAAAAATGTAGAAAAGTTTTTGGAGCCAACATTACATAAAAACTTACTTACCTGCTTTGGACATAAACTTAGTGCTCATACCAATTCTTGATAAAAAGCTATTAGCTTGTTCTACTTCTTCCCCCATGGTATATGCAGCACCCTTTTGAAAACTTCCACTCCATTTGATCTAATGAGTGAGAAAAAGTTTAATTCATTCAGGTTATATCTGAATAGACTGTTTAATATAAAATAAGCAATATGAACACATTGGCCTGACATACCTCACATTTTACACCATGAACTTTCGCGTGCATAACTGAGAGGAATGGCTTCATGTTCAGTAGATGTCTCAGTTCCGGGCAGGCCTGGCAAACTTTGATCAAGTATGGCCAGTATTTGCACATAATGTCAGCGCAAAAGAAAGTTGCATTTTCTGTCCAGAGCTCTTTCTGTAGGTACAAAGGATATGCATAGATCTCTCCTCTGAACATATTGAGTGCCCTCAAAAGAACACCATGCCTACAGACACCGACTTCAATTCCCTCCTCGTCCAATTTACTGCTGGTCTTGCTGGAAAACTCTTTAGCGGCTGTGAACTCCGCAGATCCACAAACACCTTTGCCCCCAACCTAGATGAAGTACATGATAAAAAAGAAGGGATAGAGAGAAATATAAAACAGACAGACTTGATTTATGAACTGTGTACACAGTATGTGAAATCACTGTTTAAAACTTTCCCCAAACAAATCATAAATTATATTGTCATCTTGAAAGAAATCTGATTGGCGGTCTAGTAAACTTACGTGTTGCACTTTACTGCGTATATATTGAACAAAAGAGGAAACATCATCATCTTTGCATAGAAACAACCCTTCGAAGTAGCCAGAGTCTTCTGAACTAATAAAAAAGAATTCATATTGTTTTGGATAAAATGTCCTAATGACAATAAACACAAATCAAAGAACAATTACAGGGTCATTTTGAAGAGCTGTGGTGGCATTAATAGAAAAAGAGCAAAGTATAAAACATTCAGCTCCAAGGTCCTTTTATTACTAAAATTAAATATCAAGTTATTACAGGAGAAAAATGTAATTACCCTACAAAAAGAAAGTCAACCAATAATGACAATAACAACAGCAACAAACCACTTACTACCCCGCCTTTTTAAAGCGATGAAGTTTCCGGTTGCCATCCACAGCAATTGCCAGCATTAGAGGGGTACAAGCTGGGCACATGAAATGTTGGTCACCGCAGATTTTGTCAACCTCATAACGGCAGATGGACCACTCGAAAAAGCTCTTCAAAAACGTATCACCACATAAGGTGCCATTCTAGTTAAAGATAAACAGAAATGAAACTAAATACAAGGTTTGTTAAGTGTAAGTCTTTTCCACATCTACCGTCCTCCATAAGTTTTATATATCCCCCTACCATAAAACAGTTAGATTATTATCATCATGGCTCTTGAATTATTATCAAGCCGATTTAACAATACTGTTACATTTAGTTAATTAGAAGTTTGGTTTATTCAAGCGACTTAGAGAATTTAGGAAAAAATAAAGCAATATTTCACAGGGACAATAATAATTGTCCACAACTGAACAAAACCGTTACCATAGTTGTCAAACTGGTTCAAACCGACAAAGTCTGTTATTCTGTCATCAAAGTGTTTTCCCTCACAGAACTGCTTTGCAGTTTTTTTGTTCACCACTGGGTAACTTATAGAGACAGTTCTCTGTGTGAAAATCATACAGATATAGGTTGTTAACTCTCCCCTTTAAAGATTTTTGGAGAGAAGTGGTTGAAAGTGAACAAAAGAGATGGATTAAAACAGGTGTAAATGGTAATGGTCTCCCTTGTCTACAGGTGATCCAATCAACCAAAATGCATCTTAAAACCTGGTGTTAACATGGACTACACTGCTCATCTCCTGGGACCTTTAATTACAGTTCTGACGACTAAAATGCATTGTTCCCATGAGGTTGGAGTCAAAAAATAATAGGTAGACTGTTTAATGCGGGTAGTTTTATGCTTAATGCTGTGGCTGAGCAGTATATTTACATTTACATTTAGGCATTTGGCAGAGGCTTTTATCAACAGCGAATTACATTGCATTATCCTATACATTTATAGCAATCCCACAACCTTGCGATGTTAACACACTGCTCTTACCACTGAGCTACAGGAAAGTACATGAGAAAAAAACTCACTCTCCCATAGTGCACTGTCTTCATGTCAAGCATTCTTATGAATGCTAAACGCGACAATCCTGGAGCAGCCATTTTCAAGTCTTCAAAGGACATGAAGACTTCATCATCATAAACGGTGCAAAAGTTCACGGTTGCAGGCCAGTAGCCGCTCTTCTGCATTTCTAAAACCCCTGGTACCCATGTTTCCCTGCATTTTTCGCAGTGAAGATGTGGCAATGACAGCTCGTAGCGACCTACAAAATAATTGTAAGTTAATTTAATTTAATACCAAACTATAATGACAGAACACAAATGATTCAAAAAATGTAAAAGATCCAAAATCTGCGCAGATCCACGGAGGGCTAAATTCGGCAGGAAAATGGATCTCGCAGGCCAGAGTTGAGAACCACTGCTATAGACACATACGTTCTAACCAATTGATACAAATCAGGCACTGTTATTTTAGATACTATAGCCTCAGAAATGTGCCAGTAAAGCAGATCAACAGGCTGGTTTAATATCAAACAACAGAAATATACGAAATGGCCACTGCCGTACATGTAGAGGAGCTTAATAAGGTAAAAATAATAATTGGTAAATAACATCACAGCTTTTAAAAAGTACAATACATACATATTTTAGTTTCTAATAATAAAACATGCATACATTAAAGGGCATGTTTTAGTATGTGCTGAACTCTCACCCTTCATGTTGATTACAGTAATGGACCTCGCTTTTCCAACACTGTACTTTTCTTCTCCACAACTGCATATGGAATTTGGTAGTGCCATAGGTAATATTCGATCTACAATGAAAAAGAAAACCAATAAATATTTGATCTATAAAAATAATAATAAAGAGGTCTATCTCAAGAGGTATATCTGACTATTCTTAGACATTTATGATGACTACTATGAATATAATTATTATTATTGCTAAAATAAAACTGTACCTTCATGATGGTGAAAGTATTGCCCATCAGAGTCCTGCTTTACCACTGTGGTGGGAGGTACAGCCTTGTGGAACCCTGAAATCATGGTGCTCCTGTTGTGGAATACTTGTGTACAGTGTATAGCACAGTCACATTTGATGCAGGTATACTGCTTAGGCAAACAGTCTTTGCACTTGACCACTGCAACCTTTTCCTTACACTCCAAACACAGCTGACCCTCAATATGCTCTGTTGCAAGCCTGTTGTTGATTAAAGAGGGTCTGGCCTCCCTCCATCTCTCTGATGAAGCGGCTGTCCTTGTGCCCCAATGCATTGATGCTGAATGTGGGGTTCCCTCAGAATGGAGGTTACAACTAGCAGCTGACAGAAGCTCTTGCAACTCGTGAAGAAGAGAATCTGTCACACCCCAGAAAAAACAAAAAACATTATGCTAAACAGTCCCCTGTGTAATGGTGCAGTGCTGTTCTTTAATAAACCATTCTGTAAAGAATTGCTTTTTGGTGATATGTCAAGTACCATTGTTCTAATTTGAAAAAGAATTGTAACATTAAAGCGAAGCCTTTTAGGTCACTATTTTCATAGCAGTATCGTATACTTTAATCATAAGGGCTCCTTTATCTTAAGGTAGCACATCATGAAAAATATATGGTTATTACATGCCGAAAATCAACAGAAAATAAATGTAAAAAAGTAATAACCTAATAAATTATAACTACCATGATCTGGACCCTGGTCTTGATGAAATTCTGTTGGCTCTGGACATGCCCTGGATTTGAGTCTTGAATCTGATTAATGCATGTAAAAGTGCATCAAAACATCGTTGTTATTTCAAAACTAATGCTTTCCAACACAATAAATTGTTTTACTTTAGGTCAACAAAACCTTACCGTGTGAAGTAGAAGGCTTTGCTTGTTGTGGACATGACTTCTGTCTTGATTTACATCTGACTTTACCGCTGGACTGGATCCTTCTTTTCTTTGCCTGTTCATTTCAAACAGAACACTATAGACAGTTTCAGTGCCGCCAACAACAACATAAACAAAGTACGTCTGTGGCCCAAGACAGACCAAAAAGCAAGCATGGAAGTTAACTTGGGTTAGGTGCATAATAACCATGGCAATGCACATGCATCCGATGAAACATCTATATCTGTTCATCATTAAGACTAAATTTTCTGTTAAAAAATGTTGACACTTGTTTCTCACATCAAGATTAATATGATTACAACTGTCGTAATCTTTATATGAATAACAATATATATATACAATCCGTTGTTACACAAATCTTTCATTATTTTCATCTTTTTTTCTGTATTAAGTTATATACACTGATAGCACACATCTGCCTTACGTCTACTTGATGTCGGCATTTACATGTCAGATGTAATATTGACATCTAGAAGACATCTGTAGGATGTTTATGGTTTAGAATGGATGTAAATCTGCTCTTTCTAAGATGTTTGGCAAATGTTTTGACACAACAACTGTTTTCTAGATCTTTAGCAGACGTAGACGTACCTGTGCAACCTGGGTACTGATTGCATTGAAGTTAGGATTTAAAAAAAAGACTGACCTTTGGTCCATTTCGGTTTGCCATTCCAAGCAGCTCTATGGATTCTTTTAGAACATGATTCAAATGATTTTTTGAACCCCCCATTGTCAAGGATTTGAATAATAGTTTGTCCTTGTTTTACAATTTGATCCACGTCCAGTTTTGCAGTGTGGCCTTTTTTAACGAAAGCATCCAATTGCTTGCGGTCATGAACATCTTCAAGGGTTGCAGCAACAGCGCGCCCTTTTCTGATAACTTCGTTTAATTCTTTAACGTTATCCCCTATAGTGCGATAAAGTGTGATCTGAGGATATTAAAACACATTACATAATTGTGAATTTATGAATAATTTAAAACGCTAAAGATGTGTAATGGCTATCACATGCTAAAACTAACAGCAACATTTCACTCGATGCAATTTTTCGATTAATAGCCAAAAAACAGCTGTTATTCTGACAAAAGGAACAACTGACTGCTTACAGATATATTTCATAAAACATGTAAGGAATATAAATGAACAAATAAACACATTTCCTCACCCAAGGAAAAGACGTCAAAACCGCAGCGATTCTGATTCTGTTGTGTAAGACTGAAATGAGTCCGGTCGGGAACTCGGTCCATTCGTCAGATTATTCATTGTTTTAAAAATAAAGGAATGACAAAATGTATAGTTTACATTTCATAAGGGTTTATAGCAAGGACTAAATATTAAAGTGCTAAAGTGTTTTGATATATTTATTAAATTTATATACGCATTTAAAAGCGCTTTTCAAAACCAAATATCTTGTTTCTGGATAACTGACTGGTCAGAACACGTTCTGATCTGTACGTATTTTAAGTTGTTCTTACGTAAATTTAGATACGTATCGATCCTGCAATTACGTCTAAATACTATGCAAAAGACACTCTAACTACGTAAATATGCATACGTATAGGACATGTTTAATTAACATGTAAATATGTACGTTTTATGTGTGAGATCAGGCTGGTCAGAGAGACATGATGTTAATGCAATAACAAATCGGATGACAGAATGGTTACGTGCAGGTGCACCAACTCCAAAAGAGATTGTGAGTGACTTTTCTCTGGCTTTGCTCGGAGCTCTGGTCAAAGCATTTACTTCTCATCGGGATCTCAAGACCTACATCAATGAGTGTTGTGGTGTCTTACTTGGGAAACAGTCAGCAAAAGTGCCATCTTGTTTTGTACGGGTTGATGTGGCACACTGCATCAAGATGATCTGCCAGTGGGACTGTTTGCGGAAAAAAACACATCGCATCAAAGATTTCTATGTGAGGTCAATGGCACAGCTTCGGAAGTCACAATACATGAACGATGCAAGGGAGATACTAAGCAGTATAACTGTTGTCGCTCTCAGTGAAGCAGAGGGCAATGACAGCTCTGGAGGCCCCCTCATATCTGAAAGGTGCAAGAAATACCTGAAAGCCCGAATTGCAGAAGAGTGTGTGATCATTCCAGATGTAGAGGGTGAGGACCTGGACGAACTGGATACATGTGACCAAACACAGACGGACCTAAAGCAGTGGGTGACAGACATATGTGAGGAGAGCAGGTCACTTGCTGTGGCTAATGGTGATCGTGATAATATGCACTTCCTCCCTGAGATTATTCCTAATATAATCTGGCTTGCAAGTTACTTACCACTCTGGACAGGGGTAATGATCCCTCACTTCCGTAGCACCAACGTCACTGCAAGTTCAGCTTATGTTGAAGCAGAGTTCAAAAACATCAAACACGGCCTTATCAAGCATGAAAACCTGCCTATGCGTGTGGATCGATTCATTGGTCGACATTTGTCCTTCAATGAAGGTGCAGATCCTGCCACAGTCATCATCACAGGAGCAAATACACTACCCACCACAACTTGCAATGTAGATGGAACTCCAGAAATGGATGCTGCCTCTCACCACAAATGGTTTAAATGCTCAGGTCTACACACAGAGGGCAAAGCTGCTGAGTGAAATATTCAAAGCTGTCAATTTGAAGTCAGGTGCTCTTCAGATCACTGCACAGTGCCACATCTCTACAATCATTGAAAAGTCAATGACAAAACGTGCATGTGTTACCTTCTCAAAACATTGCTCCTCTCAGTACTGCGCTCTCAACAAACAGGTAACAAGGGAAATTCCATTTGTTTCTACTTCTGTTGCTTTAGTGGAGGCTTCTGGTATGGCTCATCTTCAGACCGCAGTGGAAGAAGGCCTTAACCATCCTGAATCCCCCTGCTTCAGGCCCATCCAAAATCCAACTCAGTCTCCCTCTGAATTCAAGACAGAGTCTACCTCAGAAACAATGCTCTGTGCTGGGAGAATCTAGCACAGTTACGGTCTAAGAGAACTTCTGTGGATTGACACTGACCTGGGAAAAAGCAACTCAGAATTTCCTTTGTGTGAATTTCCTTCCAGTCTGACACTCCGAGGAAGGGCAGTCATTGCTTTCAAAGGAGGCTTATCCCAGGATGCTCTTGGACATTATGTGGCCTACTGTAGGAGGCCTCCATGTTTCTGGGAGTTGTATGACGACCTGAAGAATGGAGTGACAGGAGTGTCAGAAAAACAAAAAATATGCCCACATGCTGTGTTTTACACAAAAGAATGATTACATAGTTTAAAAGTAATTTTACAAGTACAGTATTTTTGCTGTATGCCACCAACCTTTGTGTTCTTAGTCCTGTTTGGAGAGTCTAAAACTGTAAGTTGGGCTTGATGATGTTTGTACTCAGATCTATTATTCAGTTTGGTATTTCTGAAACATTATTAAGAGTTTATAGGTTTAAAGTGTTTAAAGATCTGTTATTTCTGCAATTAGATGTTGGATAGTAGCTACATGTTCAATTTCACTTTAATTAAATGGGTTAGGTTAGTGTTAGAAATGCAACTTGTTCACTTCTTTGAGCATCACTGTTTAAATGTTTATGGCTAATATAGTAAGCGCTGGATAGGGGACAATTATGCAGGACCTGTATGATCGTTATGACTATCAGTGGACAGTCCAGGCCAATCAAGCTCAGGACAAAATTAAAAACAAACCTTTGTTTACAAAATTCTTGCCTTTCTTAAATGTTCGACATTTTCCAGATTCTGCAGTGTATGTAATGACCACCATATATTTGTACAGTATATACAACCAGACTATGTGTTAAATAAGTAGAAAGTGTAAGAATATTCTAAAACCTATCTTCTGGTGTGTCTGTAAGATCACTGGATGCAGCATTCAGAATCAATTCAAGGTTTATTGTGAAAAGGTAGATTAACAGGTGAGGGTGGATCTACAATAATAAAGAAACAATTAGAATGACATGTATTGACAGTTATGCACTAACAAACTACGACATACAATACTATACAATTGCAATATATTCATATACAGAAGTATATTAATATCTAATAACTTATCATCAGCCTTACAGCAACATGATGTCTGAAAAACAATTGAGGGTACACGGATGGACATACTACAGCAAAACTTCACTGCAATTTCAATAATATAAACACGCCCCATAACAATGGAAACATGACATTAACTTATAAAATAGTGTCTATAGCTGATTAAATTAATAAATATCTTTGAAGAAACGGGTACTCACTATCATTCAAAGACGTACACTACACACACATTCATTTGTTATTGCTCACGTTTACTAAACATGTGCCTCACCTCGCCTCTCTCTAATGATTGACATGCGCGTCTTTTTATTGTGTGTAATTTTACCACGGCTTTCACACAACAATATAAAGTACTAAGTAAAAAAACGTACCTTGGCGTTTGCGTTTCCACACATTCTGTAATCCGCTGTGTCCTTCTAAACTTGAAAACCCAGAGTTGCTAGGTAACAATTGTGATTTGGCGGGGCGTTTTGGTGTTACCTTGATAAAGTCACATCAACTGTATAGTTAGAATAGTCGAAGAAAGGATATTTTTATCGGCATAAACGGAGCACAAACGATTGAGGCTATTTTGGATGATTTCGGAGCATGTCGGAGTTGATGACGTCATCGCCAATAATTTAATGTCTAATATTAAAACAATTAAAGCAGCACAAATGATTTTTTTACGGCACAAACCAGCACAAACGGAGCACAAACGATTGATGCTATTTTGGATGAGTTTGGAGCATGTAGGGGGGCTGCTGACGTCATCACCTATAATTCAATGTCTAATATTTAAAAAAGCGTAGCAGCGCAACTTTTCGCGGCACAAACCAGCACAAACGGAGCACAAATAAGCGGCACTATTTTCGGTGGTTTTGGAGCTTTTGGGGGGATGAGTGACCTCCGAATGACCTAAAATTAATCTTCTAATATCTGAAAAACTGAAGCAGCACAAACGATTTTTTTTACGGCACAAACCAGCACAAACGGAGCACAAACGATTAAGGCTATTTTGCTAATGTTTTATGTTGGGAGGGGGGCCAACTTCACGCAGGTGAAGTTTTACACTGCAAAGCTGTTAACCTGATTTTCCACGTATTTTTTACAGAATGTTACTGGCATATTTCCATTAAAACTACGGAGCATTTTTCACAGTGAAGCTTTTCAGGAAGAAAGTCGAAACAGAAAAGTTAATACACTGAAAAATATGACACTTTAGACCAACTTAAATAAATTGCTTAAACGCAGTACAAACTTTAAAATATACTGTAATTTTATACAGCCAAATTTATTACTTTTACTCTGGTTATACTTTTTCTTTACAAACATATAATACAAACTCATACAAAATGATGCGCCAACATTTAGAAAACTAAATGTTGTGTAACTTATACACAAAAATACTGTCAACGTTTAATAAACATTAAAGTTTTCCAAAATATCCGTAATAATATACCACTTACCAGTATTTGAAGTCCTTTAAGTTACGTGGGTCTCGCTATACCAATTTATCGGAAACGCTTAATATGCAACAATAAGATAAAATATAAAAAATGTAACATAAGTATGATTAGATGACTAAATGTTACTTACCAAGATTTCCATGGAGTTAGACTTGTGGCTGCAAGCAAACATGATGTGCATGTGATCACTTAAGCTGCACATTTTACTTAATCAGTTGAAGTTAAATACAAAGACAATTGGTAGGAATAACTTAATCATTTGTATTTTAAGAACTGATCAGTAAAAGTAAATAATCCTAAAATATTTTATTAGAATTCACCAAAATATTAAAGGGGTCATATGGCGCAAATATATGTTATATGTTGCCCATGAGTGTATTAGACACATAAAGTTGCAAAAATTAAAGTGTTGAAAAAAAAGATGCACTAATATGGTAAGAGGCGTTACATTTCCATCACACGCTTGCAGTATTCCACCAATCACTATTCAGTAGTTAACTGACCAATCACACCTCGCCTTTCATAGTAAGAGCCTTGTAAAATATCTGCAGGTTTCAGGGAGGCGGAGAAAAGAGGAGATACAAACATGAGCAGTATGTGGAAAATACAGTGTTTTATAACCTACTTTACAAACCATAATATTTGTTTAAGCCGTGTCGTTTGATACCTTTAAGCATATATTTAACATATAATTTGTAAGTTTAACACTTATTTATTTTCGTTAAATAAACTTGAATAATATATGTACACTTTAGAAATCTTACCTGTTGGAATTGTATTGATTTTTTTTAGTGTCCCACTGAAAAAGAATCAGTTTAAGTGAATTTAGCTGTTTACTTTTGTGATATTTCCTAAGCAAAGGATCATTTTTTTTGAGTGAACTTGACAGCAATATTTCCACCGTATGGTTAGTTTCTGCTTGGTTTATAATCTCAAAATACAGTAACTCGCAAAAATAATATTATGTTGCAACTTATTATTAGAATGAAAATGTTTCATTTAAAGTCAGCCTTATAATAAGAAATTTTTCATTTAGTTGAGTATTGCTTAAGTCATTAACTCTATAAATGTGTACGGCAGTGTTAACATTGAGGGAAAACCTCAGTGATAAAAACTTAATTTTGATTTTGGTGTTTTTCTGCTTCAGCATTTTCAACCACTACATGGCGACAGCATCTTATTTTACACATCAAACAGCTCTGCTGCAATAACACTTTATTTCACAATTGTTTACTCATTTATATCTTTGGTGTTTAACATGTCATATAATGTGTATTTTCCAGGTTAAACATTTATTTAGTTTGATGGATGTAAATTTAGTTTAACAGAATGGTATTTCTGTATTGATCAATTCTGCAATATAAAGTTTTCCAGAACCAGCTCTGAAATTTAATGATTTTAAGTAACAAAGCTCTATGAAAGCCAATAAATTACAAAAAAAAAATATTTGAGAATAATCTGAAAGTGAATAATTACAGAAACTGTTAACTTTAGACCTAAGCATATAATCTGCATACTACAGTATTTTAACAGAAATAGATACTGTATACAATTGACATCATATTTGATAAGTGTTCAGTTTTCATTCACTGCAAATATACTTTTTTATTTTTACTTGCATTTATAGTTGAACCTTATCATTGATTCAATAAAACGATTGTTCATAAACAAAAAAATGATCAGATAAAGCATATCAATTATTTCAAAAGGTTTGGTTCACAGGTCTTTGAAAATTGACTCCACATAATGAAATCATGGCACTAAAATTCAAGCAGAATAAATAAAACTATAATTCATACATCAGTAAATGTACATTATATACAGTATTTGAAGTCCATGTAAAGAAATTGCAAAGGAAATTACCAATATATGGAAATTATAAACAAAGAAAATGTACAGCATAAGCTGTGAATGTAGACATAGTGTACACAAATAGACTTATTCTCCTGATCGAATGTAAGATGTGTAGTCCTTAATAACAGTGACAAAGTCTGAGAGGACACGCCAGTTCCCTTTCTGAGCTTAGCACAGGATTCTACAGCAGTGACCTGAAGTTTAAAATAAATAAAACAATTATAACTGATTTTAGTGTGTGTGTGCTCAACTTATTCTGTGTCTGATTGCTGTACATTTGTTGTTTGTCTTTACAGTCTTTCAAATGGCATTAAATGTGTCACCTCAGTTTGTTGGACCTTAACATTGAAAAGTAAAGATATTCTATTTCTGATTTTGATTCTAATAAAAAACTGTTCATTATTTCTTGAAAAAATGTTCTATTCTCTCTGTTTGATAATGTGATTATAAAAAATACTGTCTTAAACAGCCTGGCCAACTGACAGATTTTATTTATCCGGCATTAATAAATGTGTGGATATTAAAGTCACTATCCAACACGCTTAATGTTAAGTAAATGCAAACAAGTTTTTCTGAATTTACAAATAATTTAATAATTTATATTTGATAATTTTAAATATCCAACAAGCTGATGGCGGGCTAAAAATATTAGTGCCTTCTGATAGGTCATTAATGTTCGTTTCTTGTATAAATTGCTTTATTGATTTTTAAATGTTTGGTTGTTAAATTACGCTTCATAACTCTGTTTTGAACGACAGCTCAGTGAGAAGACTCATTCTAACACTGCCCCCTTTAATCCATTAGAAAACACACTGTAGCCTTAATATTTAAGCCTAGACTGTTTAAAGGGACACTCCACTTTTTGGGGAAAAAGCTCATTCTCAAACTCACCATGAGTTAATAAATTGAGATTTACCGTTTTGGAGTCTATTCAGCCGATCTCAGAGTCTGGCGTTAGCAGTTTTAGCATAGCTTAGCATAGATCATTGAATTCAATTAGGCCAGTAGCATCGTGTTAAACAATGACCAAAATGTTGGATATTTTTCCATTTTAAAACTTGACTCTTCTGTACTAATGTTATGTGCTAAGACCGGCTAAAAATTAAATGTTGCGATTTTCTAGGCAAATATGATTGAAAATATGTTTTTTTACATTTACCTTTTTTGACATTTGACAATTTAGTTACTTTAGATTTGATTAAAACATAAAAATATATATTCATATCACTATAACATTCGCAGCATTAACTTTCGGCACATTTTAGAGAATCCTGCCTGGTCTTACTGCTATTTATACGTCATTTATATGCAATTTCAGTCCTACAACTTTTTCCAGCCATAGTTGCAGATCGTCAAACTTGTGTGAAAAAGCTTTCCAACTATTCCAGCACAATAGTAAATTCCGCTTTGTCTGAGGAGTCTTGTCCGTAAAATAATAAATGAATTCATGTCAAGACATTTGTGTGAGGAGGGAACAATGTAAGGTTCTTTGGGTCAAGATGGAAAGGTTGTCAAACTAAAAAAATGGAGGGAACACTAGAAACACATGTAAACCAATCTTTGTAAACCAACACAGCTCTCTAACAATTGTATATCTGATCAACAGGTCTTACTGAAGCTTAGAGTAAAATGTTACTGGAATGACACAGTTCAAGCCTTATAAGTTCACAGCCTCCTAGAGATCACATTATCATCAATAAAGTATAATAAGACTGTTGCACATTCAGGCTGGTATTGAAATGTTTTCTTATATATCTCTATACTCTCTAGAAAGAACATGTAAAGCTGACACAAGCAGACAGAACCTCACCTGATGTGCTGCTTTGGGTCTGATGTTTATTGAGGTGGCGGATGAGAGGGAAACAAATTGGACCCTCTGGCTTAAAAGTTTGCCATAGGACATTGTAAACTGTGTATGGTCATTCTGCAAACACTTAAGCACAAGGAAATTGTCTATTACAAATATTTTACTGTAACAACGACCACAGCTAAACCTAATACTATAAATGTTAAAACTAACCTATTGTGTGCCAAATGACAAACATTACTGACATGTGCTGCACCAGACGTGCAAATCATTACCAGCCACCGGATTTAAATAACCAATCCAAGAACTCTAGTTACTGCTCATAAAACGTGAACTGATGAATTTAAGACATTTTGTGTTTCCCATACCTCTTTGTGAAGTCGTAGAGGTCGGATAACTTTATCCGCCAATGTTTGCTTTTCTGCATCCGGATCGTCTCTTTTATCACTTCTAAACACTGCCTCCCTCGACCGCTCAGCAAGCTTGACGATCTTCATCTCTGTCTCCTCTCTGAAAGGGAAATGACAAAATCATTGTATAATAATCTGATCAGTGTTTCTTACTAAAATAAGTTACTTTTGAAGAACTTGAAAAGTAAAACGTCAATCGAATGAACAATTGAAGACTTGAAAGTTCTTACTTGAGCCCTTTATTCGTGGCGGGACCGGATGCACAAATTCATTTGCGAACCAAAGCCTTTGCCTCTTTCTTGAGAACATTCCACGTCACAGCCTTCTAGAGATCACAGTATCATCAATAAATGCACAGGTGTATAAAGACAGTTGCACTATTAAGACTTTTCTTTATTTTTGTTATCTTTTGACTTTAGTAATAATACAAACACTCTAGACTCTGTAAAAGAATATTTAAAGCTGATACAATCTGACAGAGCCTCACCTGATGTTCACGGGCTGGCTCTGCTGAAGGACATGAGGGTGGTGCTGGTTCCTGGGCCACGACAGGTTGCTCCACGAGGGGAACAAACGGCTGATTATCAGATATCACATCGCTAGAAGGTGCGGGAGGATGGCATTCTCCAGGGTTCTTTGGGTCCAGCATTCTCCATAAAGGATGGAAGGGTTGAAAAAAAATGGATGGAAACCTAGAAGCACTTGTAAAATACTGTAAATCCCGGTTCTGCAAACATTTAAACAACAAGCAATGGCAGGCTATAAAAAGTTTATATTACCAACGACATCAGCTAACCGTAATACTATGAACAATAAAACGAATCTTTATGAATTAACATTCATTTCATAAATAGAATACAATTTAGCCAAACTGACTTTTAAGACCTATTGTGTCATGTTTCTCGTACCTCTCGGTGAACCTGTAGACCTCGATCAACTTTTAATGCAGACGTTTACTGTTGTGCTTCTGGATCATCTCTTTAATCATCTCCACCCTCATTTCTCTACGTGAGTCCTCTGAAGATTCGGCGAGCTTGATGAGCTTCATCTCTTCCTCGTCTCTGCAAGGGAGAACAACATCTTTGTAAAACCAACCCCGCTCTCTAATGATGTATATGATCAGGATTTCTTGCACACAAGAAGATTAAAGAATAAAGTGTTACTACAATAAAACAATTGATGGCTCAGAAGTTTCAAATGCACCATTTAGACAAGGTGGGGCCGGAAAGAAGAATTATCTGGTGAACCATTCTCCGTCACAGCCTCCTAGAGATCACAGTATCAGCAGTAAAACCACACATGTATTAAGATGGTTGCACTATTAAGACTTTTTTCTGTGAACCTCGGCTGATGTGCACGGGTTCTACATCTCGTCTGTAAATAAATAGGTCAGAATAGAGTGACGGATCATCTTAATCATCTGAGATTCTGTGACAGGTGTGATAAAGACATGTTTATAACAGGAAAACTTACTTTTCACTCACCAGAGAATCTAATGTACCACTGTCTATGTAACTAAATCCAGTAATGTGCATATACTAAGCAAATAGATCATTACATGTTTTTAAAAAAACTAACGTTACGTTTATGCATATTTCGTTCACATGAGCTTCCTAATGTATATTTTAAAGGCTGCAGCCAAAGGTTACAAAGTCACACAATGGTATTTGCAAAAAATGTTAATAATGGTCTGTCTTAATCCTTCACATTTGTTTTAGTTTCACAACATCAGCACATGTTAAGTTAGTTGAAAACCACACTGTTCACTAAGTGTTTTTAGTTAAGAATACTGTCGGATTGTCTGCTGTTAAGGTCAATGAAAAACATGGCAACGATGCTTCAAAAATATAAATAACGATTTAAGAGCATTACCAGTACCACACTGAAATTAAAAGGAGTCAAATAACATGTATTAACTTACACATTTCCTGAGGTGATGTACCTGACTCGTCGCTGGTCAGTATGGGTCCGGTAGACACACGATCGACAAGGGAATTCATAACTAAAAATATGTCTGAATTTCGCGAAGAAAAAGCCGTGAAAGAAGCACTGGACGCCGTGAACTCTCACAAAAACACCGCTAGAACCGCCGAGTCGTAAACTGACTAAAACCTGTTGACGTAATGATGCTACTCGTCACAGTTATTCGTAGGACTTCATGTTAAGGCGTCTGTTAACGGGGCTTCAAAGAATACTGACAACCTCTTATTGTCAATAAATCTGTAAGTAGTCGGAGGTTGAGCAAACATTTATTTAAAACAAAGTTTATTGTAAGATTATTTCTTACTTGTCCCCTAAATCTAAGTTTGATTATTCTAAGTTGAAGAGTCTAGTCGATTGAACCTTCAGAGTTTCAGGATCCTTGAGACCAAGAATGAGCAGACACAGAGATGTGCAGTTCAATCAGAGTCCAAAGTTTATTGCAAATAATGGGTTATATTTATATGCATAAAACAGGAAGTAACATTCGGTCATGGAAAATCACCAGACCTCGGATTCATATTATTTTGTCAAGACAGCATATATTTTAGTTCCTTGTTCGCCATCATCTCGAACATTCAGGGACATGGTGACCTTTTTAGTTCCCTGTTCTCCATCATCTAGAACATTCTGGGACCTGGTGACCGGATTCATGACCTACAGTCCGGTTCAGATATGTCTCTTGGGTATTGCTCAATCATGAGACAGAACAGATGGTGTTAAAACAAAGCATATAAACATTTCAGGTTATGTACGGGTCATTTTAGGTTATGTTCGGGACACGGCCGAAATCCATATTCTCACATTTATTGCATAAACTCGGTATGTACAACTTGCTAAACTTCTGGCCCAGAAAGCAGGGGACTCCGAGCCGGATTCGTCTGCTGACCGGCAAATCCGCGTTACAGTCGCATCCGTTTCACTGCTTTGATACAGATCCAGACTGAGCCCGGTTTCAGTGGGGAGAACTACAGTCGTTCAGCAGATGCGGCCCGTATATGTGTAACCGAACACGCAAAGTTTTCTGAAGTGAAGTGGAAGCAGCCCGAGGCGGTAACGTTATCCCTCATAAACTTCAGTAAGTAAGTCACACATCGTGTCGTCAAACTGTTATATTAATGAATTAATTGTTCATTTATTAGTTGCATAATGTTACTGCTCAACTTAAAATGGTTTTGAGTTTTTCTGCGTTAGATCGCTATATATAACCCGGATGCTAACTGGTATGTTATCATAGCTTGCTAACATGAAGAATGCCCTGGTCTGTAAGAATATTGTTGATAAATTTAAACAACTTCTTTCAAATTTCACTGCTAAAGTCAAGATAACACTGTGGCACTATAATTGTGTGATGATATAACCGTTCGCGAGCCATTTACTCAAGTAACGTTATAGAGAATATTTAATATTAAATAATATTTTCCGTGTTTTGTTTGCAGCGTTGAGTATTACAACACCTGAGAGACAGCGCTTGAGGATAATGACCAATCAGAAGTTTAACAACAGAGTCCAGACAGGACTATGATGTACGTCTGACTCGTTTCTTATAATGGGATAAAAAGTCTTTGTAATGAGCCAAAACAGAAGATGGCTTTTTTTTGATGTTGATAATATATTGTCTATACTACTCTATTCTCAATATTAATTGATTAAATATACGTATTTTACATCAAATACAGATTTCAATTTTCATTTAATAAGGTTATTAACATATTGCCCTGATGAAGATAAAAATCATTGCCAATTTAAAAAATTTGTCCCTTAATAGAAAATTTAATTTCATTCCCCAATTACAGTGTGATGTTTGATATAGTTTCATTATTCTTAAAATATAAACTCACAAATGTCTGTTCTCCTGACCACTACTTCAAGTTAATTGAATAAATTAATTGCGAAATTTTCTAGGAAGATTATATAACGTGAATATCTGTCTTCACTTCAGGTTCCACAAGAGCGCCGGCAAAGGGTGAGTTTCTTTTGTTTTATTATTCCCTTTTTGCTAGAGCTATTTGTGGCTTGTAGGTTTCTGGAGAAATGCATTTTCAAACATTTTCACACTTTTGAGTAGTATACCTACATGACTTGGTTACAGTCTGCTAGTAATGCCTTCCGTCTTATCATTTGAGCAGAAGAAAATGTTTTGCTTCATGTCAGTAATTAATCAATAGTCCATAATTAGTGTCAGTGGAGGAGGAGTTAAACCCTATGCCTCTCATGTGTGTACCCTAAACACTAAACAAAAAGATACATAATATATGGGTGTAATGTAACCATTCAGTTTGTGTGTTCACACTAGCAACTTTGATTTGTGTCATTTCTTTCCTTGATGTTGTCAGATTAGATTAGATTAGATTAGATTAGATTAGATTAGATTAGATTAGATTCAACTTTATTGTCATTACACATATACAAGTACAGTGTAACGAAATGTAGTTTAGGTCTAACCAGAAGTGCAATTAGCAAGTGCAGGATATACAGTGTGAATAAATACAGAATACAATATTAGCAAAATAATTTACAAATGTTCTATGACATTATGACAGTCGGTATGTACTATGAACAATATATACAGAAGGATATATACTGTGAACATTAATGAACAGGTGGTTATGAACATATAACAATTTAGACTATACAATACTGCAAGTGACTTAAGTGGGCATTAATTATAGACATTAGCTATTACAGTTGCAGTGCAATAGATGAGTTAATGCGGTTATTAAAGGTACAGTGCAGTATATGAGTTAATGCGGTTATTGAAGTTACAGTGCAGTAGATGAGTATATGCAGATATACAGTTACAGTGCAGTAGATGAGTTAATGCGGTTATTAAGGTTACAGTGCAGTAGATGAGTTAATGAAGTTATTAAGGTTACAGTGCAGTGGATAAGTTAGTGCAGTTATTGAAGTTATAGTGCAGTAGATGAGTTAATGCAGTTATGAAAGTAGTCCATTACTGCAAATGAGCATTCAGTATAATATTCCTGGTGTGCAAGTGAGCAGTATAGAGTGCAAATGATGCTGTGTGTGTGTAAACAGTCCGGTAGAGCAGATACATGAAGTACTGGTGTGTACAGTTCAGTCATGCATGGCAGCCCTGAAGTGCAATGTAAACAATGTAATAGCAGCATTAAAGATAAAGTTATGAGGGGTAGTGGAATCAGTGGGGCCAGAGTTCAATAATGAAACAGCTCTGGGAAAAAAGCTGTTTCCTAGTCTGCTGGTTCTTGCCCGGAGGCACCTGAAGCGCCTACCGGAAGGCAGGAGAGTTAACAGTCTATGAGCGGGGTGAGAGATGCTTTTATCCAAAGCGACTTACAAGTTGGGTAAACAATGGAAGCATTTGGGTCAAACATTAGAATAACAAAAAACAATAAGAGCCATAAAAACATCTCTCACAAAGCAATATCTGTTAGGTCCTGGGTCTGAGCACCTGTTTGTTATGTGTGTCTTGTTTATGTTCTTTCTCAGATCATTGTTCCGGCGATTTTCAAACCCTTTTTCTGGTTGACGGCTCTAAGGAGTTCTCCCTGTGGATTCATCTCTTCCGGTGAGATCGTTTCAAGTGGACTTATCAGATTCACCCCCGGGGTTGGTCAAGCGGATTTACCAGATTCTCCCTGCGGGGTTTTTGTAGTGGATTTCTCAGTTTCTCCCTCCAGGGTTATTGAAGCGGATTTATCAAATTCTCCCTCTGGGGTAGTTCAAGCAGAGTTACCAGTTTTTCTCTCTGGGGCTGATCGAACGGATTTATGTGATTCTACCTTTGGGGTTGTTCCTGCAGATTTACCAACTTTCCCCGCAGGGGTTGTGTAATGGAACTTTGCGTGTCTCTCCCCGTGAAGTCGGTCCTACGGACTCATCCAGTCTCTTGAAAACTTCCCTAGTTCTTTTCCTCGGCCAAGCGCTCGAGCCCCGTTCCCTGTTTGACCCTGAACTGTTTAATACTTATTGTGAAATTCTGACGTGGTGAATAAAAGCATATTTTGTGAACTTGCCTTTGACTCTCCTCCTTCTGGCAAAACAATATCACAGTGTACAGAGCCAAGTTTAGATTGTCCAAGCATTCTTTTATTTTTTATTTTGTTAGATATTGTAGAAAAGATATAGAAATCTAAAAGGATCGGCAAGGTGTAGACGGAAAAGATGTGTTTTCAGCAGATTCTTAAAGATGACGACAGAAACTGCTGCTCTTGTAGCAGCAGGCAGATCATTCCACAAATGTGGAATCAATCCAGAGAAGGTTCGTGACAGCGATTTTTACCTTTTTGGAATGGTACCACAAGACATCGTTCGTTTGCAAAGCGTAAGGATCGGGCAGCCAGGTACATATGTGTGCATAAGTGAATGAAGATAAGGGGGTGCCAAACTATCATGACTCCGGAAGGAATGAGGTGTGGAAACTCAAATTTAGTAAATAATATCTTTATTGAATATAGTCAAAAACAATCACCAGTCAACTTGGCCTTGATACCCGGAACCACGTGAGTACGTGGGGATCAGGCTCGATCCAACGGCGCTCACGGTGAAAATCAGTAAGAAACTGAACTGGAACCCTTGAGTCCTCCGAGGCGTAAGCTCAATGGGGAGAAGCCTCGACCCGCTGGCAGATTCCGAACTGCTGTGGTAATCCCCTGTTGAAGTAATGCTGGGTAGTGAAGAGAGCAGAGGTCCGAGACGCCAGCGAGCACAGAGGACAATAAGTGAGGGAGCAAAAGGCACCAGAGCAATAGGAAGACTCCTTTAACAAGGCTAGGAAATACAGACTTGCCGAGGGTCTGCTCCAGAGGCCTTTTCTCATGAGGACAAGAGCTTGATCGGGACCTGGTTGTGATCAAATGTAGTCCCAGATGTAGTCTCATTTATACTGAAGATCTGGGAACTTTGTCTGCTTTTCTGGCCGGGGACTGAACAAGAGACCGTATGACTGACAAGTATGCAATGATGTTTCGTTTATCATGGCAAATAGTTTTTCGGGGTCATATACGAGATGCAGTTGTGTTGTGTAGACAAGAGAAAAAGTGGATCTTGGACTAGACTACTGATACATTTTGCTGTTTACATTCACTTGGATGTAGCAACTGTGTGAGTTATTTTGAGCAAGACGTGAGTGTGAATGGCACTCTATGTAGAACTCATGCACACTGAATACATGATACAGACATTTATTATTCTCAGTAAGTTTACGGTCGGCTGACTGCTGCTCACTAAACAGTACAGATGCTGAGAAAAGTGCACCCGTGCTGGCAAGAGATATTACACGCTTGTATGCAGCAGTGGTGAAGTGAAGTTTCACCGTGAACCCATAAAGTATGACACACATGATTTGATTGCTCAAGGTCTGCAGAGAAAACAAGAGAATACGGAGGAGAGGAAGAACATGCATAGAACCAAGCCTTCTGAAATCAATGAGCGATATGATCGCACGTACTAATAAAAACGTACTTAAATATTGATCGATAATAACCTTTGCTCTAGTCTAGAAGTGACCACAGCAAGGTTGATTCATTGGCTTCTCCTAAAGAATTTGCGCTGGCAGGTGATTTAAATTGTACCCTGTAAAGATGCTTACGCTTCTGCAACATTTAGATAGATGCAGACTATTATCTTGACACCTCCGCTCAGAGGAATGAGGGTGTAAAGGTCAGCAATGAATTACTTGGAACATAGTGTGTGTGAAGCCATGGATATGTTCATTTATGGGGGAAACAGATGTCAACTGTGATAAACCTGAGATCTTATCTCCATTGTGGTTAAAAGGTATCGCTGCTTCATGAGATCTGTTGTGCTTTGGTAGGAGATGTGTGTCACAGTGTGTAGTGCCCATATAAGGGATGTTTATCCTGGCACAAGACCCCTTTGAATAAAAGGGGAACTCAGATGTTGTACAAGGCTGAACCTCGTGGTGAAGACTTCTCGCTGTTATATTTGTATGATTACTTTTGATGATTTGTAATAAACCGAAGCCATATACTATTGTGATGAGATCTACCTCTTTTAACAAGTCTCCTACCAGCTGACTGGCACGTCCCAGGCACGTAATTTCGTTAGGCCTACCGTTAAATGACCAATTCTTGAAGTCGCCTGCACGAACGTCTGACATTACAGGATAACCAAGGACGGTCCAGTTAAGTACTATATTCCTACTATATTGATAATAACGTGACCTACAGCTAATGTAAGTGGCACGTTGCAGGAATGTAATGTCATTACCAAAACTTTTTTGATTAACATTAATGATTTACATGCTATTTAGTATGTATGCGTGTTTAAAAAGTTTATAGTCCGGACATTGTAAATCTGTTCATTAAAAAAGCCAAGAAATATTTATTACCCTTCATGCAGGCAGCTCTCTGTTGTGGGAATGTAACAGTGCTCGCCTCCTGCGCGCTTAAGTTCAGAAGAGCATGTGTCCAGCAGATCTGCGTCTTATGATGATTTCCCACCAGACGCGATTGAAATGTTATGTGCCAGCGATTTATATGTTTGTCAATGTAAAGACGCGATAGACATCCGGCTTTTGGCGAGTGAGTTGAAAAATCTGAACTTGTGTGAATATTCGCGCCACCTTACCCAATCAGGAGCTTGCTCTAGTAGTGACATGATTATGACGTAGCGAGCAGAGGCAGAAATCTAAAACAACAATGGAGGACTCACCAAGATTGGTGTGCCTCCAAATGATCCGCTTGACCCAGACACAGTGCCGAACGAGTCTACGCTGTTTTTCATTCCTTTCCATATGACACAAAGCGCAGTTACCCCCTCAACAAAATCCATGTCATCCATGCCATCTCGTGTCTGGCAGAAGCCCCTCTCATGACACGAGTAAAGCAGGATTTATACATTTGCCTAGATCTGCTCTGTGAGCCTCTGCTGACTGCACGCGTATCTTCCCAAACAGTCGAGGGGTTTTCATTACATAAGATTCATATTCATATTCTCTGAGATCTCTTCTCAGTAGCTGGCTTTCCGACATTGGAATATCACATAAAACATTTGCGATTAAGCACTGTTTCCGTCCAACTATGGTCAACCGTATTTTCCTAATAAAGTGCCACTAAATATTAGTAAGAAAAGTAAGAGAAGCCACTGAATATAATCATTTTCATATATAAAATATATTATAATAAGGTGCTTTTGTGGATGCCTGGTGTGAGGGAAACACAGTCGTGACAGTTCTAAGAGGCTATTACAGAAATACTTGAGGACTGCTCAGGCGTTTAAGAATGACCATCACAACATTTCTAATGCTGTGTAACAAGATCAGTTCTCTGGTTAGTCAGGTTAAATACCACGTCGTATAGTGTATTGAATTCCAAACATGACAAAATTAAAAATAAATAGATGAAATAATAAATCCATGAAGAAATGTAAAAAAGCAAAAATAAATGAGTATTTATACTATTATGTGTAATTAAATGTATAAAAAATCATTATTTATGTGTAACCCCGGATCTCTTGATCCAATACATTTTTGATCAATCATTATCTAAGAGCAGCATTTATGAAATATGCCTTATATTTTAAGCATTTGAAATGCCACATGTTATGCAGTGCAAAGTGAGGAAATGCGAATGTAAACTGTATTTGCAGAAGCGTTTCAAACATGTTGATTTGTAATGCGTTCGTAGACTTCAGTAAAATGCGCAATTTCTCTCTGCGTTCTGAGCTGGTTTGTGCGAGTCAAGCTCCATCCAGCGTTTTACATTAAATGTGATTACTAGTGCATAATTTCATGTGCTTTCATGTCCAAGTGTATTCTTTCAAGTGTCTCATGGCAGAACTGTTGTGCAGTTTCTGTTCATGTGTGCATTTTAAAAATCTCGACTGGATAATGTTTTACGGCCATATCCCTGATAAAGAGTATGTAGGCTTTCTATAGTTGCCTTCTCTACGTACAGTTAGGGTGATATTAAATGACTAGATTGACTTCTCTATAATTCTCTAACACGCCCTTACTCATTAGCATACAGACAAAGAAATACATAAATAAATACATGTGAAAATAAATAAATGTAGGAATAAATACATATATACATGAATCAATGTAGAAATAAATAAATGAAAAAGTAAACAAACGTGAAAAAATATAGGAAATAAAAGTATAAATACTCCTTTATTTTAGCTTTCTTACAATTCTTCATGGATTTATTTTTTTATTTTTAATTTAGTCGGGTTTGGAATTCCATAAAAATAAATGCAGTTACGCAACTTTTTAGAGGAATTTTTTCATCAAAAGCGTTTCCATTTCCAATTATTCGTATTAATAACCCTTTAGGCGCCTTTTTTTTTAAACATGCTGGATTTTGACATCAAGATTTCAAAAGCTTGCGGCTTGAATGAGCTTGAAGATAGAAATCTTCTGTAAATTAGAAAAATGTTGGGCATGAACGAAAGTTTATGTGGGGTGTAAATATACTCATCTAATTTGCATATTATGACGTCATCAGGGACGGACATCTTGAATTTCATAATATTACGAAAGAGTAGATATTTAACTGATGTTTGAACTGATTTTTATTTTTTTATTCATTCCAAATGATCAGAAAAGAGGAAATCATTAGTAAAACTATTAATAACTACACTGTAAAAAATGCCCGTGAAGTTTACGGTAAAATTCTGTTGATTTCACACAAAAAACCTGTTATCAGAAAGCGTCCGTAAAAAATATGGAAAAACACTGTAAAATTGTCTGTGAAATTAACAGCGAAAAATCCATTGTTTTTACGGAAAAACCCTGTTAAGAGAAAACTGTTGTCAAAAAACGTCCGTAAAAATACGGAAAACCCTGTCAAAGTCTCTGGGAAATGAACAGTGAAATTCCATAGTTTTCACAACTTTTGGAGTTTTTAACTCCACAAACAATATTATCACCTTCACTTACAGACACCACTGTCACTTTATTTCTCTTGCATGTCTACAAAAGTTCTAATTAAGAATTAACACAAGTTTACATGTTAATGGTTTAGTGGAGTCACCATTATGGTGATGAGTGTTTGCTTTAGTTGGGATCTTCACCCTTTACTTCTTATGTGAAGAAGTATTTTGATATCTATGTGTTGAAACATAGACCGAAACAGATGGGTAAAAGCTCAGACAAAGCAAACGATTAACTTCTTTAGGTTGGAGAGTAAATAAATGGTTGCGACTTTAGGTTTTGCTATAAAGTTATTTGTTGTCCTCATTTATGATATTGTATGAAATTAAATAATATACTGAAAGTCTTTGACAGCTCATGTGACACATAATAAATGTTCTAGCATACATTAAGAATATAACAGTTTGTCTCAACAATGGTGACAACAGAAAAAACCTCTAAAGAGAAACGCAATGCATTGTGGGTATCATCAAAGGACAAAACTCATCAATGACTCCCAGCATGCATTGCGGCTGTTAGATTTTCAATTGTTAGTCACCACTGTTGAGATTCATACACTGATTCTTGATGTGTGAATCAAAGACCAAATGCAAAACTTTTGATAGTTCAAAAAATCAACTTTTATATTGATTGTTTCTGGAAATGTGAATTTTAAATGTAAATTAATTTAGACGATTAAACAACATCGTAGAATTAGCTTTTGAAAAAATCTTATCACATTTCCACTTGATGTCATTTGCTACAAAACTATGTTTTATATAAAACAATGTCAAAGCAGCCCAAAGAAAACAGTAAGTTTATATATGACGGCTGAAAGAGGCCAACTAAAGCAAACAGTGATCACAATAACGGTGACTTTAAACAACAATAGAGCATCAAGTCATGGATGTTATGCTGCAGTCCCTGTGAAGCAGAAGTGATGATCGTCTTCAGTATTCTGACATATTTCCAAGATGAATAGTGGGTGTGGCTCATGTTTTGCACTGTGAATTGATTGGATGAATAAAAACAGGATGTTCCTGTAATTTTACGGTAGCTTGCTGGCAACCACAGCTGCCGGTATTTTTCCGTAAAAACTACGGAATTTGTATTTTCTCTCTTTTTTTCTGATATTTAATGTTTTGTGGGTCACCACTATGCTGAAGAATGGAGTCTGTGTTTAACTCAAGGTCAGGCAATGAGATGCAGATGTCATGCTGCATGTTGCTTTGTTTAAAAGTGACTTTGATGTTTTAATAACAGATTACAAAGAAGAAAATTAAGTAAATGTAATGTTTTCACTTTTGTGCATTTGGACCAAGTTTCAATTTTATATTAAGAAATTCTGTTGATGTAAAAGACTCAAATGTATTAAGTTTATACACAGCTTGAAGTTTGTACCCTGAGTTTTAAACTGCAAAGCTGTTTACGTTCTTTTCCTGTATTTTTTACGGAATTTTCCTGGTAACCACAGCTGCCGGTATTTTTCCGTAAAATTTACGGAACATTTTTTACAGTGTATAGCAAAATGCATGTGCCTATTTTTGATCAGTTGACCAGCGATCTGCCAAATCAGCTGCCTCTACCTCTAGCTACAGCTCTCCTATGGACACTACCACCACGTTCACCTCTGCAATCCCCATCTCCCCCATCTCATTAAGGCAAAGGGTCGAAATGATCACTTGTTTGTGCTTCGTGAACATTCGCGCCTTGCACGGCAGCACCATCCCAGCAAACAGGGGAAGTCCCCGGGTCATCGCGAACGTCCTTTTAAGTCCGTTATAGGTCCTTATTTGGTCCACTTAGTAATGTTCACTGGTGGACCTTTAGAGAACGTTGCATTTGGTCCTCCCTGTTACGTTCACGGGCGGACGTTCCGAGCACTTTAATGGAAGTCCAAATTTTGGACCAAACCTGATTTCCTAATCTGACATAACAACACTTTTTGCTGGGACTTCAATAACTGCATTAACTCATGTACTGCACCGTACCTTTAATAACCGCATTAACTCATCTACTGCGCTGTAACTTTAACAGCTAATGTCTGTAATTAATGCACACTTAAGTCACTTGCACTATTTTATAGTCTAAATTGTTATCTGTTCATAACCACCTGTACAATAATGTTCACAGTATATATCCTTCTGTATATATTGTCCATAGCACATACCGACTGTCATATTGTCATAGAACATTTGTAAAGTATTTTGCTAAAATTGTATTCTGTATTTATTCACACTGTATATCCTGCACTTGCTAATTTCACTTCTAGTTAGACCTAAACTACATTTCGTTACACTGTACTTGTATATGTGTAATGACAATAAAGTTGAATCTAATCTAATCTAATCTAAACTTGTGCGATATATTCGTCCATGCATGTTCATTATTAGCATCAGACATTACATCTTGCGGCTCATACAAAAGAAAAGATAAATCAAATATAAACTACTATTGCTTTTAACAGTACACTGTTAGCTCGTACCTTCTGTTTCTACAGTAGTATATTGTCAACACTGTCGCCAGCTAGTTACTGTAGATCATACATCTGCAAAAGATCTTATTGAGGTTAAATATGAAAGTCACCATTAGTGTGATCAGTGTTTATTTTAGTTGGTCTTAATTCAAATAATTATTCCCAACTGTTTACTCGAAAAATGTTTGTTTCAGAAATGGAAATTATAAATAAAAGTGACCATACAGCGAGACGATTGTCATGAAGTGATGTGAACAAGTAAAATAAAATTATAGTATTTTCATTTCCAAAAGTACTCTCTCAATATATAGTCAAAAGATTAATCTACAGAATGAGTCGGACACACCGAGAGATCAACAATGGTGACAATCAACTGATATGCATCATACTGCAATGCATTCTGGGAGTAGAGGTCAAAACTCATTTATGATTGTTTGTCACCATTGATGAGATTTTTATGTCAAATGTCAAAGTTTGTCTCAATTGCAAAGATTTTCTATTACAACTGCAATAAAAGCTTTATCAAACATGTCTTAAAAATCATAAATGCTTAACTATTAACATATAACAATCATCTTTCTGATGTATTTTCAGTAACTTAGCAAACATATAGCTGCATTTTCTGAAAGGTCTCTTTCAGTGTTACAGTGTAAGTGGACATAACTATTAATGAAAAAGATTAAGAGCATCAATAAAGTCAAGAGTCCAACTAAAGCAAACACTGATCATCATAATGGTGACTTAAAACATATTGAGAACACTATAATGAACTAGATTTATATCTTGTTAGTAAGATCTTACACAGATGACAGAAATAAAGTGAAAGTGGTGTCCGTAATAAGTGAAGATGTGAAAGATGTTTGTGTTTAATTCTCCTCTGATGAGATCTTGACAGACTTCATGTGTTCAAATGTTATTTACACTTATTGTTCATCAAAGAATTTGTGACTTCATCGAGTTTTTAGATTATTTTAATGATGTATCTTCAAACAGTCATTGCAGTAGTTTACTGTAAAACATACACAGTCACTATCTGACAACAGTGTTGACAACATATAACTGTAGAAGTGGCAGTTAAGGGATAACAGTGTAAAGAATGTGGTTACTTCTTAAATTAACTTTGAAAATGGACATTCATATAAATATTTAACAATGTAAAAACACTCTCCATTCAATGAAATTGCATTTCCTTTAAATCTATCTAATGCCTCAATATCCCTTTCTTTTTATTCATGTCTAAATAGAGGAATTAACAAAACGTCTTTTAGATGTTTTTAAGCTACTGACCTGCAAAATAACTAATACATTATTATAATAAAATAATAATAATAATGTAAATTATACGAATGATAATAATTCTGCAAAAAAAAGCAATAATAACCTTTCAAACACACTATTTTATCGTTTTTTATGCTGGGATAATACAATGTGTGTCAAAAAAAAACATATTTTTATCGTGAGCAAAACCAGCATGAGACTCTGTTTCTGACATTTGTGTCCAGCTCGTTACATTTTTTTACAATACAATTTTAATCCCTGTGGAGGAAGAATTGTTTTAATTCAGCAACATTGGAGGGTCTTCGAGCATGAACACCCTTTGTAAGGTCATGCCACAGCATTTCAATTGGATTTAAGTCCAGACTTTGACTAGGCCACTCCAGAACCTTTATTTTGATTTGTTTTGCCATTCAGAGGTGGAATTGCTGGTGTGTTTTGGATCATTGTCCTCCTGCATAGCTCAAGTGTGTTTAAGCTTGAGGTCACAAACCGATGTCCAGACGTTCTCTTTTAGGATTGTCTGTTAGAGCGCAGAATTCATGGTTCAATCGATTATAGCCAGTCGTCCATCACACGACCTCCACCATGTTTGACTGTTGGTATGATGTTCTTTATATGAATATGGTGTTAGTTTTACGCAAGATGTAACGGGACGCACACTTTCCAAAAAGTTCAACCTTTGTCTCATCAGTGCACAGAATATTTCCCAAAAGTTTTGAGGATCATCAAGATATTTTTTAGCAAATGTGAGATGAGCCTTTGTGTTCTTTTGGTCAGCAGTGGTTTTTGCCTTGAAACTCTCCCATGATGCTATTTTTGCACATTCTCTGTCTTATTGTAGAATGATGAACACTTGTGACCACGCCCACCTCATCAGAGCACACCATCACCTGAGTTCTGATAACACCGTCACCTGCACCCAATTCCCCAAGGACTATAAATACTCTTGTTTTTACCAACACTTTGTTGAATATTGTGTTTCAGTTGTTGTTCTAGTTTCTCTTGCCTGTTATCTTGGAATATTTCAGTAACTGTTTTTTGGATTATTGCCTTGTTTTTTATATTTAACTCTGGTAGAGTTTTCGCTATTCTGGATTAAAACCTCTTCACTGGAACACGGTGGTGTTCTCGTCTGTCCGATCTCAAAGCGTTACAACACTGATCTTAACTGAAACAAGAGTGTCCTGCAGTTCTTTACATGTTGTTCTGGGATCTTTTATTTTCTCCTGGACGAGTCGTCTTAAAAAAGCTGTCTAGTAATTTTGGTAGGTCGGCCACTCCTTAGATGGTTTACCACTGTTCAATGCTTTCTCCATTTGTGGATAATGGCTCTCACTGTTGTTCACTGGAGTCCCAAACCCTTAGAAATGGTTTTGTAAAACTTTCTAGACTGATACACTTCAATTACTTTGTTTCTCACCTGTTCTTAAATTTCTTTGGATCGAGACATGATGTGTTGCTATTTGAGATCTTTTAGACTACTTCAGTTTGTCAGACAGGTTCTTCTTAAGTGATTTCATGATTCAACAGGTCTGACAGCATTTAGGCTTGAGTGTGTCTAAATAAATTTAACTCCTTTATTCAATTCATCACAGATAATTCATGATTTAACAAAGGGGGGGGATTTCTTTTTCACATAGGGTCAGAAATATTGGAATTTTTTTCCCCTTAATAAATAAAACCATCATTGAAAAACTGGATTTTGTATTTCCTCTTGTTTTCTTTGAGTAATATAAAAACGTGTTTGATGATCTGGATTATTAAAGCATCCGTACACTGTATATCAAGAGTATTTTCCCTTTAAATGTTGTTTAAATGTGCATATCTGGTTTTGGTTAATTTATAAGAAATCTACAGAAGCATACATGAAGTAGGCTTTTAAACAAACACCTTCATTTTTATTTGTGTAATTTTGAAGAGGAAGAAGTTTAAGGTGTATACCAATGTAAACCAACATCTCAATACTGAACACTGCATGAAGTGTCCTGACTTAAAGGGGTAAAATAACATGATTAAAAACATGATTAACTTGTGTTCATGGTGTAAGAAAATGTGTTTTAGGGTTGACAAAATTCAATCAAATTGGTGACTGGTGAAGAAGACGAGGGTCTCTATTTGAACTGATTATTTTGTATTTGTAATTGGATGGGTGAGAGGAATTTAAAATAAATCTGTAAGTTAGAGTTAATTTATAACATTTTGTTTAGAAAAATAAATAAACATGAGAAGTGCCCTTTTTTCCTCTTGAGCACCGGTCACTGGTTCTTGTGGTTGTGAGCATATCCGACTTTGTTGGAGCGCCCAAAGGCAGCCGGGACGCTGAAGGATCCATAGACATGTGAGGATGTGCAGAGCAAATTGTGTTAAAGTGTTAAAGGATGAGCTGAACTGTGACTGAACGCTGCTATGAGTTTTGTGGACATTGATCTGACATACCAGCGACTGGCTGGTTCTCCATGAGTACTGCAAAACGTTAATTCCCATGTGGATTTAAACTCATCCAGGCCGTTCATTCTCCCAGACCCTAGGGTGGGCTCTTGTTTGTTGAAAATGGGGAATTGTTGTATTTTATTTATTATCTGTATGAGTGTCTGACATGTATGAATGGCTGTGTTAGTTTTAGAGTTTATATGCTGAGGTAACAATGACCCTGTGTTGTATGTATGGAGGGTGGAGCAAGACGACTTATATCACTGTGTGAATCTAATATTGTGTGCTCATAACTCCTTTGGGGAAATATTGAGGGCGCAGCGCTTTGAGTCACCAATAGAGTGTAGTGTTGTGCAGTGAATCATAACTGTATTTGCCATTTGTCCTGGTGAAGTCACACAAAGCTGTTGGTGGTTGAACTTGATGCATATATCATCTCAACAATGTTTCAATAAATGTGATATATTTTTTTGAAGATTCTGGTTTACTTTGTAACTGTCATTCTCCGTAATTCTCTCTAAACGCATCTGAGGTTTTCTACAATATTTTAAAGTTTCTCTCAAAGGATGAAAATGACATCGTGAAACACAACGACTGTGGCGTGATCGGTCAGAAGTCTGAACACACTTTCTGTTTCTCTTCAACTTCGTGTTTTGGTGTGAAAACATGTCCATCAGACAAATCTTCAGGTAAAAGGGCTCAAACTTGTATATATTTTATTCACGTAAATAAGAAAAGTGTATATTTGATACAATGGTTATTTTTGTCACATGAGTTGGTTATGTATTTCAGGTCATATTGATGTAAAAATTGTTGAATAGGTTAATAGTTTATTTTTTTACATTTATGCTCAAACAGAAAACAAAGATTTGCTGACTAAAGAAACTTTTTATGTGTTGCTGCATACGAGTTCCACAGACGGGACCCATAACACAAACTCATTGTCTTAACAGAGCCGGCCATGTATCCAGGCATGGAAGGGCTAAGACCACCTAAACATATGTGTTGCCCACCCAATGAGAATTAAAATAATAACACCAAAAATTCAGTATTTTTCTATTGGCTGGAACCAGTGACGTACTTTTCACTCACACAGCGGCTTCAGTTTGTAAAAGAGAAGCTACATGCTATGAAGAAAGATAAATACTGTGCCAAGGATGTTCATGCGCACTGCACGCTTGCTTTGAGTTTATTATAAACAGCATTTAAAAATAATTGTACAGTAAAGTCTGATTCATTTATTATATCTGGAATTTTTGCAGTTTTATTTTTTGCTGTTAATAAACAGATATTATTTGGTTGCAATAGGCGACATTTTAACCTGTTGAGCGAGATGATTGATGATTAATGATGAACACCTGCTGTTAACAAACACAATCACTGAAGAAAACATGAAGAAGAACAGTAGATCTTGAGGTCACTATTATAGGAACAGTGATTCCTTTAGTTCATCTCTTACTCTTGGACTATTGATATATGTTGATGTTAATTCTTTCAGTGTTGCTGTAATAAAGACACCAATAAAGCACAATATTACACCTGGAGAAAAACTTTTAGTAAGGATCAAGAGCCAAACTAAAGGAAACACTAAACACTATCAGACTAAACTGAATTCTTACCGTTGATGTTTCTTCTATGATTGTATTTGTTAACAGCAGGTGTTCATCATTAATCATCAATCATCACTTGTAGTGTGAACTCAATTGATTATTTAACTGCATGAATAAATGAACATTTCACACCAGAAAGACTCTGCTTCAGTGTAAGTTTGTACACTAATATGTATGAACTCATTTTTACACCAGAGACTTTAAAGTGCAGTGATGGTCCAGTCATGGGGATTGTTCTGAGCTCACTTTACAGGCTTCTGTTTATGTCCAGTTTACATAACCACTTTATTAATGAACATCAGTAAAATCAAACACACACACTTGCTATATAAAGGGCTTTAATCAACAATAATTATTTTTAATCTCTCAGTCTTCAGTAATGAATGCGTGATTTCTATATTTTTAACATCCTTAATCATTTAAATCCTGCATGTATTGCAGTCATATAGTTCAGTGTTTGTTGAATTCTAAGCAAACCTTAAGAAAGCCTGAGAGCATGATAATAATTGAATTAAAAATATCTGGCTTATTTCATAACACATTCTTTTCACACTTTTTCTAAAATTTGCAAACATTAGTTTTGTGTTGCTTAAAACTAAATATGAAGTAGTTTTTTTCTCCAGTTAATTTTCTCCAGTTTAAAAATAAAACATCTTTATATGGAATTTAGGAGAAAAGGTTTTACAGACATAAACAAAGATCATCATTTACCAAAACATATTCTTATTAGATATTCTTTGAAAATGGTCTCTTAATTTTATTGCGTCTATGTACTGTGTTAATGTCCACACAGGATATCTGCTAGTCCACCCTTTTGCACCTGGCAGGAACCGGCCTGTGTCCTAATTTTGACATATAGGCCCAGTTAGTAATTTTCTTTCATTACCATGTGACGCGACACATGACTTCTTCTAATGGGATTGTTGCATCACGTCTAGTGTGAAAAATATTATAAATACAATGAGTTCTAATTTGTTCTATTAACGCTTATCTCATCGTGCCACGTCACATCCTGTGTGGAAACGGTGTCAACAGATAGACTTCAAATTAAATGTGTGTTTCACATTTTCAATTCAAATGCTTTTTTAAAATAAGCAAACTTCGAGTTGTGACGTGGTCTGATGAATTGACATATTTTCTTACAACAAAACAATTCAACAATAGTAAATAAAATCTTTACAGACACAGTTCATCAAAAGTTGACATATACAATTTTAGCCTACATGTAACAGCTTTTAATTAAAAATAAAGCGTTTGGGGAAATGTTTAAAATTCAAACACCACATCAGAAGGAATTTCCTGTGAAAATTTGATCATCTTAAAGCTTTTTGTTAACGTCAAAATTGTAAGACAAACCTAATATTGCATTGATAAATAAATGTTAATGGAAAACTTTGTGGATTAAATAACACATGAAATGAATTAAACATTTAGACCACCGTGATCATGCAGAAGACCACAAACTATTATCAAGCTTAAGGTGTTTATTTGGGATATATTTGTCGCCTCACATGATAAGAATAATTGTGTTACGAATATTATCTTTTTATCTAATATGGGACCCCGTTAAAAACATTCACTTACATAATTCTGTTATTCTGTTATTCAATTATTTAGTTATTAAGTTTGCAGATGTTTTTTCCAAATTATGAAGTAAACCAAAGACCCTTTTAGTGTCAACGTCACACTTACGTCACAGCATTAGCTGGAGGAAAAACCAAAGGCAAACTTGAGACGGTCAATACAAACCAGCACAGAGTCGACTACACAAAATATAAACATATCTTATTGTGTTGTTGAGAGACAGAAGCGATTGTTGAGACACAGAAAAATATCATTCAACAATATGTTTAACATGTTTTATTATTTATTTATGTATTTGCACAGTTCACTTCAACACAAATATTTTCATAGATCATTTTTTCTATTTAGTGTTTATAATGAAGCAGATCAATCAAGAATAACTAAATATATATGACTGGATAACAAAATAATGAGACTAACTGAAGTTATTATAAACGTCTAAATGTAAATGCAAATCCCATAAAACATGTATTTCAAAGTTTCTCTCAAATGATCAAAATGACGTCTTTAAACACAACGACTGTGTTGTGATCGGACAGAAGTCTGAACACACTTTCTGTTTCTCTTCATCTTCATGTTTTGGTGTGAAAACATTTCCATCAGGCTCTACTCTCCAGGTCACTGTTGTGTTACTGTGTACGCCCAAATCTGTCAGTTTCTGCTGAATCTACACAACACACACAATCATGACACACACTCTTAAGCCCATTACACATTGAGTCCAACATTTCCAGACATAAAAATAAATGTGACCTCAGGTTGTGTCAATCACATTTACACACTGCCTCAGATATTTTCGTCCGTCATGAAAAATTTTATCCGTCAAGCATGTTGAGTGTCCTTTTATAACAATTCAGAGACACTAGACAAACGAGAGCCAAATACGAAATAAACAGATCTCATGCCACATTTATGGACATAATAGAAAACATTCTGTAAATACTATGGGAGTCAATGTGGGATGAGATCTGTTTGATTACAGACATTCTTCTAAATATCCTCATTTGTGTTTACGCTTCATTTCCGGCCTGAGACTGATGGTCTGGATTGTGTGTCCTGAAACGTGTAGTGCTGCGGGATATTTCTCCCCAGTTCGAGGTCAGTTTAACTGTGAAAGAGCGCAATGTAAGAAGCTAAATGTTTTGTTATAGAAATATCACGGGTAGTTCAAGTGTCGCTTCAAAAATGTGTGCAAAACGCCGGCTGGGTCGCTTTCTTCCTCTTTCCTCTTCACTCGGGAGTTTGCCCGCAAATGTTAAATGTCGAAGGTAAAATCGTCTTGGTTACGTCTGTAACCTCAGTTCCCTGATGGAGGGACCGAGACGTTGTGTCGAGAACGACAGATGGGGTTCGCCCTTGAGAACCAATCAACTCTGACTACTATAGAAAAGGCCAATGAAATTTGGCGAATGAAATTTGCATGCCGGGCTCCGTCCCCGGATATCCGGTATTAAAAGGAAGCCGGCGTGCAGCATTCATTTAACTCTTGTTCTGAAGAGCCTGAGAGCCTCTCACGACTGCAGCAGAATATGATACGTGTTTGTGGCATAAGGGACACAACGTTTCGTTCCCTCCATCAGAGAACCGAGGTTACAAACGTAACCAAGACGTTCCCTTTCTGTCGGTGTCTCGACGTTGTGTGGAGAACGACAGATGGGGTTGCCTATGGAAAACGCCACGACGCTGTATCGCGTCACAATCTCAGCGAAGCGACGGTAACAAGCCTTGGCGTGTCAGCTCGAAGCTTTCGTGATACTGTAACCTTTCTGTGTGATGGTCGGGGGTTCCAGAGCTTTCTAGGAGAAAGATGGGTTCAGCCCTGACCTTTCACGGACGGGGCCTTAGCTCTCTACTGCCGAGATGCCGTCCGGCTCGGGTTTACACCGGGTGAGCGCGACTCTTAATCAGAGAAGCACTGCAGAGGCCACCTCCTACCCGTGGGGAGGAATATGGTGGAAATAGGTATGGTCTCGTCCTTGGAGGAGAACACATGGAACGTGCGGACTGGGTAGTTAACCGCGAGGTGGAGGTCCACCTGGGGAAGCTCATGAGTCACCATGTGTGGGAACCATTGTCATGAGGGTATAGCAGATGGAACAGCCCACGGTGGGGGTGTTACTGCGTCTGATAGCACCAGGTCCGGTTAGAACTATCCGTGATAGGTCATATGGTATCCCGGCCTAAGGGGGAAGGCTGCTCTGCCCAGCCAACCCCCAGGGGGATGTTTGCTTAGTGATGGATGGATTGCCTTTCCTTAACCAGTGTCTGGGAAAGAAGGAAGGTTGGTGAGGTACCAATTTTATTAGCCATGTGTTTGGGTAGGAAGAAAAGGCAGATAGCACACTGACCCAACCTCTTTGAGGGTGGGAAGGTGCTTTCGCAGGCATACGCCCCCCCCGGATGCCAGTCCTACATGTCGCCACGCTGGACGTGGGCTGACACCGGGTTTATGCCAAGGTTGTTAACCCTTGCGAAGGTGTTTGGGCGCAGCCCAACCCGCAGCTCTACAGATGTCTGCTAGAGAGGTGCTTCTGGCCAGTGCCCAGGAGGTGGCTATACCCCGTGTGGAGTAAGCCCTCAGTGGGCATGGGAGATTCTGAGATCGGAATGCCGTCGTAACGGCATCCACGACCCAGTGCGCCAGCCTCTGCTTGGAGACAGCCTTACCCTTCTGTTGTCCTCCAACACAAACAAGGAGCTGGTCAGAGCTACTGAAGCTCTGTGTGCGGTCCAGGACACAACACGGATGGGGTTGGGTCTTCCTCCCCAGCGCCTGCAAGTCCACCACTTGGTCCCCGAAGGGAGAAGTGGGAACTTTGGGCACGTATCCGGATCTGGGTCTCAAGATAACGTGAGAGTTTGCCAGGGCCGAATTTAAGGCAATCTGGGGACACAGAGAATGCTTGGAGGTCCCCTACCCTCTTGACGGAAGCGAGCGCCAACAGGAGGGCCGTCTTACTCAGGAAGATCGGAACCTCCGAAGGGCTCTCAAGAGGGTATGGAGCGGAGATGAGGCGGATTCCACCCTCTCACGCCCCTTAGGAACCTGGTGACCAGGTCGTGTTGCCCTAGAAACTTTCCATCAACTGATTCGTGATGAGTGGCGATAGCGACTAATACACTTTCAGTGTGAAGGGGAGATGTTAGTCTCCAGTCTCGTGAGAAGGAAAACACAATCCTGATCAAGCACCTCAGTTTTCTTTCTCGTTGAGAAAGACACCAGGACGAGAGGAGGCACCGTCTAGAGGCGTGTAACCGCCTAGTAGATGGGGCCCTAGCCTGGCTGATGGTCTCTGCTGTAGAGGGGAGTAGCCATCTCAGGATCATCTCGAATCGTTGGAACGGCCAGTGTCGAGGGAGATCGAGACATGAAAGTAAGCGTCCTTCAGGACGATTGCCACGAACCAATCCTGACACCTGATAGATGTCAGGATGTGCCTCTGAGTGATCAACCTGAACGGCAGCTTGTGAAGGTGCTTTGTTCAGGGTACGCAGACCTATGGGGCACAACCCGCCGTCTTTCTTGGGAACGATGAAGTGCGGGTCATGACCCACAAAACATCTTGGTTTTGAGGGACGAACTCGATGCCTGTTTTGCCTGTTTGAATGTGTACGTCCTCACACCTCGACAGGGTTTGAGGTTGGTTCGCCGAGCACAGTCCAGTGGAATGTGCGACCGGCTGCAAGTACACCCTGGGAGAACGGAAAAACTCTGCGAGTAAGTGGGTGCCAGGCCCTGCTTTGGAGACGAGGCAGGAGTCATCCCATACCGACCGATCAGAGCCGTGGCTGTGAAGGTTCGGGCCCGATGTTGTTCTACCTGGGGTGTTCCTGTCCGTGTCCCTTCTCGTGAGAAGGTTGCTGACGGGGTGAAGGTTTCCCCTTCGACCTCTGCTACCGGGGTGCAGCCTGTGAGGGCACAGGAACCGGAGCCGATGTCGAAGAGGTCCTGGGTGGCAGGGAAGCAGACGTCACACGGAATATCGGAGGCCCCTAGGCGGCCGAGTTGCAGCGTGAAAAAATGTGACTAATTGCCACTGTCTGCTTCACCGCCAAAAACTGCTGAGGGCAGTCCTAGACGGTGTTACCAACAGCCCACCCTGCGAGATGGGTGCATCAAGAAAGCGGTCTTCCTTGGTGTCACTCTTCTGCACAAGGTATAGCCGGGGGTGTCTGTCTCCTGGACCACTACCGTGGACATCGTCCGACCCAGGGCCCGTGCCACCGCCTTGGTCGCCCGTAGAGCACTGTAAGCGGCGGCACGGAGATCCTGCATTATACCCGGGTCGGCCTTACCCTCGTGGAGCTCTCTAAACGCTTTGGCCTGGCGGACCACCAGGATGGCCATGGCACAGAGAGAGGAGGCAGCCTGGCCCGCAGAATCGCAAGCTTTCGACACCAGTGCTGCCGAAGTCTTACGTGCTTTGGACGGTAGGCATCGCCGATTCCCCCCAGGTGGTAGCCGTCCGTGCAACGCAGGCGGACTTTCCACCCGGGGGACCTCGACGTAGTCCTTGGCTGCCCCACCATCGAGGGAAGTAAGGGAGCCGGAGCTGGTTTCACTGAAATGGGCTGTGAGTGGAGCGTTCCAAGTTTTACACAGCTCCTCATGCACCTCCGGGAAAAACATGGCACCCGGGGTGGGTGCGGTTTGCACCACGCTCCGACCTCAGGAACCACGTATCCCCGGGTTAACACGGATGACATCACTTCTGCTTCCTCCTGAACTCAACCGCTGGGGGTGGAGCTCGGATTCGTCAGAGTCGGATGCCAGTCTCCCTCCGATGCTGCAAGCGACATCTCATCTACGTCACACATCGTTTCCGAGTGTGTGCGTGAGGATCCGGACGGTATGCCACGGTTAGGGAACGTTTAGAAGAGCGAATCGGGGTGCGATCGGCCCGTGAGCACTTGGCTGGCGGGTTTACGTTTGCAGAGTTCCCCATATCACTAACGCTGCTAACGTGGGTGGTCATCGGGGCCGTAGCCACAGATGTCACAGCCCAGGTAGCAGACGAAATGGTGACTGGTTCCCCAAGTGCGGGCAGATGCGTCAACGAACGCTGCTTCAGCATGCTGGACGCCCAGACACCTAATGCAGCGATCGTGTCCATCCCCCTCCTCGATGAGGGTGCCGCACCCAAGAGAACAGCGGGACATGGCGCGCTGGAGAATGCTCAGTCAGTCCTGAAAATGACTTTTTAGAAAAAATCTCTAACACCTCTGGAACCGCCGAGACGCCCAGGGGAAGGTCGCTGCAGGTAGGGACGATCCGCTGCTCTACGTCGTAGATCCGGCAATGTAGAAGAAGAATAATTAATTGAATTCGTTATGTTCGTAGTCATGAGCGAAGGTTCTGAAGAACAAAAGGTAAATGAATGCTGCACGCCGGCTTCCTTTTATACTGGACATCCGGGGGCGGAGACCGGCATGCAAATTTCATTCGCCAAATTTCATTGGCCTTTTCTATAGTAGTTAGAGTTGATTGGTTCTCAAGAGCGAACCCCATCTGTCGTTCTCGATACAACCTCGACAGACAGACAGAAAGGGAACCAGTCTTGTAAACTACAAAAAACCGAAAAGCGTTTAAACGTTTCAGGTCATGTCAGTGTGACAAGATAAAACATGTCCAGACCTTCACTAGTTCACCAAAATTTTTGGAAATATCTCAAATGCATCACTTCATGAATATTCTTGTTCTGTTAATCTGTTTAAATGTTGTTTTAAATAAAAATAAGTATCTTTTGTAATTCGTAATTTGATGACTATGTTATTACTCAAAAAGTTAAAGGGAAAGTTCACTCAAAACTGGACATTCTGTTATCACTCGTTTACTTGCATGTCATTTCTAACCCAAATGTTCTTTGATGAAACATAGATTATATAATATTTGTTGACAATGAGTTTACTTTACTGAAGCTTATAATAATGAAAGGACAGACATGGTTATCTGTTAGCTGTTGTTATCTAATTTAAACTGTAAAGGTCTTAAAATGCACATATATAGATCAATGAAGTCAGTGTACCGCCTTGATGTCTCTTCATGTGCCTGTAGGACAATATTGATTGTAGAATCTCTTCTGTGCTATCACTCATTTCTTATATGAAAGTTCACAATTTGCATAAAACCAGGGTGGAAACCTGACTACATTATAACACAGAGGTGTTAAATATGGGGCATGAATGAACAGTACACCCACTTCTCCAGGCACCACTACACCACTGATGGTGTTATTTAACTGTATATGTCATGGATGTAAATTTAAAACTCTTGTTTGTCAAGGTAATGAAGAGTCAAGTTTGACCGTGTCTTCAGCCAGAAACAAACATGTTTGAGAGAGTCTGAAAAACTCTACTATCTGTGTGTCAGCTTATTGTGTCGTGTAGGACACACGTTCAACACAAATAGTTGAATACTCACCGACTGTAAGATGTTCTCCATCACTGCAGGATCATTGACATTCTGACCGAATTTCAGCTCAAATCTCAAAATCTGTTTCTTGATCTCTGGAAGATTAAAAGCTTTATTTATTTTCAACTAATATAAAGTGTGAAGAAAACAACATCACAACAGTTACACTAATCTACGGTCAATCCTTCTAACTCAACAGCTGCATGTGTTTAATACAAATGGAAATAATCATTTTTTCAACTTCTCATTTTGTTTTCAAAGCAACTGTTCTTTAGGATACATTAAGGAAAAATGAATAAATAATAATCATTAATTCATCATATTGTCTCCCGAGTGTTCCTGCTGGAACTTCAAACCAGCCCAAAAAGAACAGATTTAGAAAATCAGAGATCATATATAAATCTTTATTATGATCTTTACTCCTTCATCCTTCAACGTTTTAACCAAAAATACATTTCAGAAGGACATATCAGATCAATACAGTAGAACAATAACAATAGCTGCACATCTGATATTAAAACAGGATTTTCTTCTCTTGTGCTGCCTTGTTGTTGGAGGAGACTTTCTTTTACACTGGGATAGTTAAAACAGTCAAGTCTCAACACATTATTATTATTTATAAAACGCTCAGTTCTGGTCTTTGATTCTGATTGGCTGAGCCCAGTTCTAACCTGTTATAAAATAACCCGATTTATAACGGCTGACTCCACTACATAGCCTAAATATCATTTTACTTACTTTATTTTATGAAACCTTGCAACACATATGGATTAAGCATTTTATTAAAGAAAAAAGCCGTGTGAAGCAGTGGGTTACAGTGCATTTTAAAACAGCTGATGTGGTTTTAATGACTTCACTTCATGTCGTACAACAAATACACCCACTGCTTCACACGACTTATTGCTTTATTAAACCCTGACTGTTAAACATCAGACGATCATCAATGTGACTGTTTTACATCAGTTTTTCTCACTGTCTTTGATGTTTAATGCCAAATGGAAATCAATATTTTCAACAGTACATTTGTGGTCAAACTATTTATTTTGACTATCAACAGCTATTTTTGTCTAACGTCTCTTCTCTCCTTCTGTGTATTTATGATGTTTGTGTTGTGAGTAGTTTATGATCACACATAAAAACTTACGTGTCTTGCAGATGAATGGAAAATTATTTGAACACAGTTGATCATCTATCAGACCATCAGGACGTATAACACCACAAGGTTGGTTCAGGTTCCTCAAGTCAGGTTGTCCAGTCATCCAGTTAATGGAGGACACGTCCACAACATTTATTTCATCTGACCACTTCCACGAGTCTCTGAACAGACCAATCCATGAATCACTAATGCCTTTCATTGACATCTGGTGCAGCAGCTCTTTATTCTCAGTGTTATTGTGAATGACGACCAGATCTGTGTAATGTTGTCTGCAGTACCTCTGAGCTTTATGCCAGGACATTGGGATATTAACAAAAACAAACCTGTCAGCTTCTGTTTCATTCTCTGTAGAAAGATGAGATAAAAAACACCATTAGAGGACAACTTCAAAGAAATTTGATTAAAGTTTAATTTACTTTTTTACTATTCATTTGCATATCATAGTTTAGACAGACAGACACAAAGAATCAGTTTATGAATCTCAACACTGGTGACGATCAACAAACTATTCATATCAACAGATCAACACTCAACATCACTAAACAAGCTGGACAACTGAATTAATCTTTTTTGATTATTTGATAATAAGCTTTAAGAACTTTGTTTGGTAGACCGGTTCTTATCTCACAGAGTATGCTGCTCAACTTCTGGTCCAGACCTTTGTAATCTCTAGACTGGACTAATGCAATGCTCGTCTTCCTGGTCTTTCTGAGGACTGTTTCATAAAACAAGAAAATAAGCAAGGCGAATTTGAGTTTGTCAGACTTATTGTCAGTGGATTCGGTTTCATAGAGCAAACTTGAAATATTTCAAACTCAGTTACTATAGCAAATAACACTGGGAACTAACCAGGGACCAGATTGACAAGAGCTCCGTTAACACTGAGCCATAAGGAAATGATGATATTACAACTAATTCTATTTTATGATGAGATGTTTTATAACTCATTATTAATAAACAAATAAAATAAATCATGGCCGTCAGATGATCACAAAATGTAAGTGTGTCAACAGGTGTGTAGTGAGAAAGACGTGTGATGAGTCGTTTTGACACTTTATCATTTTCACATCACATATCTTACAGCTGTTTATTTTCACTTAAATGAAGGAAATGTTTGATGAAAGGTGTTTAAGAATAAATCGTAAGGTTAGGGGTAATATGGAGGTTATTATTGTCCCAGTTAGTTGGCATCAAATAAATAATTTTAGTAAATAACTTACACCACTATTATTGCATGTTATACAGTAGTGCTGCGTTCAGCCAAGACAAAAAGTGTCAAAACGTTTTCCTTACAACAGAATCGGTGATTCGATTAAACATCTTGTTCTTTTGAAGCAAGAGTTGAACTATGGCAGCTGAGAAGACAATTTTTTGTGTTATTTTTGAAGAATTTCTGAAGAATCGGTATAAATATGTGTTCAATACGGCAAAATACACGTCTTCTTATATGTTCAATTGTTGCGTGTTGCGAATTGCAGTGGACACATTTGTTTACAACTTTACTTGGACTCATTTTGCGAGCTGTTTATTTAATACTGCGTGGGTTATATACAGCCTGCTGGGTAGACGGACATCCTTGACAAACCCAAAGAGAAAACTGCTCTCACACCACGTGCAAACCATTTCCAGGAAACGTGTCTTTCAAAATGTTGCGCTCCAGTTTGAGCTTCAAGATGCCCCAGTTCTAGCTGGTTCTCGAATCTGATTGGCTGAGAGCCATGCGATATTCCTCCAGTATCACCACTGGAAATACTTCACTGACTAGTTTTATTACTCAATATCAACTCTCAACTGCAACCCTATGAAGAAATTGGACAGCTATCTTAAAACAAATACACATGCAAATAATACAAAATAATAGTAAATGAACTCACAGGCAGACTATATCTTTCTCCAAAGCAAAGATTGTTTGTGTGCTGAACTGAAACTGATGCTGCAGGTCGAGGGAGATCTAAATCAACACTGCGCAGTGTTCATGTATGGAAGAACAGAGTTCAATACTGGAAAATGGGCACTAGGTGGCGGCATAACACCAGATGATGGACGTAACAAACATTTATAAAAGTGAAACTGTTGGCAGTGTCTCCATCCAGTGCCGAGGGTCTCCATCAAGCGCTTTAGAGAACAGAAACTGTCATGTCAACTTGCGACACTAAACAAGCGCATAAACTGCCTTTTAAAAGTCTCTCTCTTTCATTTCAACACCACTTTTCTAAGTGACTTTTATGAAACAGCCCTCTGCATGGGTTATCAAACCACTTCAATTAAATCAAAACACATTATTTCTGTGTGTCTTCCAGAAGTCCAAATCATCTCATGTGACATCACTCTTAATCTCTTTATCACAGGTGAATCAAGTTTAGGTCTCTAATGCTCATTCTCATCACTGCTGGACTGATCTTTTAAATTCAGGCCCATCAACAATCTCTCACAACATTCATAAAACAATAGAATTTTTATTTCTGTGAATATTTGACAGGAACACATGCAGTGACTGCTTTTTTATTCACCCAAAAACATTTTCTCTCAGCACGTTTTGATCCTTGTAACTTGGTTTAAGCAATTGTTGTTCTGCAGTCTCTGTACAACATATCACTTCATTGTTTACTAATTATTGTAAGTACAAATCATTTGAATCAATGAGAGGATTCAATCATATAACGTAGTTGAATTAAATGCAATAACAATACATTAACTACTTAAAATATTCATGTGATTGACATGTGTTGGACTTATTTCATACCTTTGAAGCAAATAAAGGGATATTCATTAGAGCAGTCTTTATCACACCATCCACCCTTAGACCATATATGGGCACATTCAGCTTTTCCATCATTGTTGTTTGGTTCAGCTCCAGACCATCCAGAGAATGAAATGTCTTCATTCTGATATGACCACCGCCAGCTTGAAATGTTATTGTAGAGTCCAATCCAGACGGCTGAAGTCAATGCTGGTTGAACTTCTCTCTGTATATTCGTCCAGTCTTCATTGTTTTGAACGGTGACCAGATCAATGTGATGCTGTCTACAGTAAACCTGTGCCTCATTCCAAGTCGTCTTCTCCCGTATCAGAACATGTTCACATGAGATGCTCTGAATGAACAGATAGAGCACTGTAGAGAGAGAGAGAGAGAGAGACAGAATGTGTGTGTATAATTCATTTAAAGGACCTTTGAAATATCTGATCGTCTCAAACCAGAAGAATCTCACTCTCTACTATCACACAGACTGATAGGTTTCTCATCAACATTTACCAATTATCATATGATCAGGCAAGACTCATTCACATTCAAATCTCATCAATGGTTACAAATAATCATGGATGACTTTTGTATGCACCCAGAATGCATTGCAGCATGATTCAGTTCAGTTGATTGTCACCATTGTTGAGATTCATAAGAGGATTATTGATGTCTTTGTGTGTTCGACTCAATCTCTAGATTCATAATTTGAACTGAATGTAGTGGGAGTACTTTTGGAAATTTAAATTCTATACTTTTTGGTTACCGGTTCACATCGCTATATGACAATTGTCCCACAGTATGGTCACTATCTAAAACAAATATGCTTTGAGTAAACAGTTCAGGACATTTACTATAAATAATGAGAGCCAACAGTCCAAGAAAAAAAACACTGATCACACTAATGGTGACTTACATATTTAACCTCAAGAAGATCTTTTGCTGATGTATGATCTACAGTAAGTAGCTGACAACAGTGTTGACAATATACTACTGTAAAAACAGCAAGTAAGAGCTAACAGTGTAAACCACTGAGTGAAGAGAGCTGATGGGAACACAGGATAATTCCCATAAGGAGTTTTATTAAGGCACATGAAGAGGTTTGAGGTCACAAGTTCATAAGTTATATGACCCCATTAGGAGAACACACCGCACCTGAAGCAGATGTCAGTGGTGCTCACATCATGAGAACACAGGTGTAAACCAGCTCCATATACATCTGACTAACTGCTCAAATCAACACAATAAATTGTCAAGTCAAAAGTGTTTTGTCATTATTTGATGAAAACTAAGACAAAAGCCAAAATCACATCTCATCATCAAGGTCTGCTCGAGAGGCTCATGTTTCATCATGTCTGAAGTGATGGAAACACAGCCGCACACAATGTGATATGATAATTCATGAAGCCTTTGTGTGTCTAATCAATTTAGTTGCACTGAAAAAAATGATTCTTGAGGATTAGTAAATATTACCCATGCAAATCAGTTAAATTTGACTTACATATACTAGGTAGCAAAGCAAACTACATGCAAACTTCCTGAATCTACTCAATAAAATTGAGGAAAGGATTTCCACTCAATTAGATTAAGTAGATTTTATTTATTATGTTTTTAAGTAAAGAGTACCTAAATTTATCTGATATGAGTCATGACACACTAAAATAAATTAGATAAAGTCTAACTAATATTTCTCAATATTAATAACTTATAAAATGGAGTTATATTAGTTTATATAACCGACAACAGTTCATCTACTTATTATGAATGATAAATATTGAATAATTAAAAACTAAATATGATTTATTTAGAGAAGCTTGTTGACCTAAACTGACCTAAAAATGGTCAGAAACAGGAGATCACATCAATTGCTTTTATTGACCAAATAACAAACGTCTACAAAAGCCCTTTTTGACAATGAACACAAGATTAATTTGATGTCACCATTATTATGTCAGGACCCGCGATAATATGAATACTTTCGGCAGAGAGATGATGGACAGCAAGATCGTCCAAAAATCATCCCTGAGGAGATTGCTTTGATTTGCGTTTGTGAGTAACATTTGTTTTGCTGTTTGTTAGAACCAATATATGTTGTTGTTGTTGTGCTAAATGTGTAACAGAGTCTTGAGTATCATTGTTTATCTGGAACCTGTGTGAATCTTGTATGAACTTGTGTCGTCCTAGTTTTTTTTTCATTTGCATTATTATTTGTGTGGTCTAAGCTACTGTTAAGCTAAGCTTTTTAGGCCTGCATTGCCCCGCAGGTTCAAGGGTGGAGCAATGCAGGAAGGAGAGTGTTCCTTTTGTGCAGAAGGGTATTTTGTTGTTGATTTAAAATAATAACAACAGTCCAGAAGTCCATTACCCTGCCTTTAAATGTGTGGTGTGGTGATCTGTGGCAGTTATGTGTGTGCTCCTTTCTATCTGTCAAAGACTGGAATCGTCTGTAGTCATAGGATAAAATATTTAAAGGGGTAGTTCACCCCAAAATTCTTTGTTCTGTTGGACACAGAGGAAGGTATTTGGAAGAATGTCAGTAACCAAACAGATCTCATCCCCCATTTACTGACATGGTAGGGAAAGCATATGCTATGGGAGTCAATGGGGATGTGGTCTGTTTGATTTGGGTGAACTATCCTTTTAAGTGGATGTTAAAGGGACAGTTTACCCAAAAATAAAAAATTCTGTCATCATTTTCTCACCTTCGAGTCATTCCAAATGTTTATAAATGTCTTTGTTCTGATGAACACAGAGAAAGAATTTTGGAATGATGCTTGAAAACAAACAGATCCAACACCCATTGACTACCAAAGTAGGAATACACAATGATAGTCAACGGTGTATCAGAAACTTTCTGCCATCCTACATTCTTCAAAACGTTTTATTTTGTGTTCAACAGAACAAAAAAAGATAAAAAAAGTCATAGTATGGGAGTCAATGGGTGTTGAGATATGCCTGGCTATAAGCTTTCTTCCAAATATCTTTCTCTGTGTTTATCAGAAAAAATACATCCGTACACATTTGGAACTCAAAGGTGAATTCAGAATTTTTCTTTTTGGCTTAAGTATCACTTTAAGGTTAAGTCTATTAAATACAGTCCCAAACTAGAGTTTTTTATATTATTTTTTTTACCCACCACCGTAACATACACACACACAAATAACACAAAGTGAAAATAACATGGAGTACGGTCGTGATTTCATACCTCCATGTAAATCCTTCCCCGATAACATATGAAGTAGCACATATTTGACTTTTAGGTACTTTGCTTTTATTTCACACTAATATTAACAAAAACGAAAGAAAATGTTAACAACAATTTCGCGACAGCTATAACTGACTGTCAGAATGAAAAACTGAAGCATACATCAAAGACACTTAAAAACAATAAAAAAACTAACTGGTTGACAGGGAAAGAAGGCTTGTTTTACAGGAGTCTTGACAATTGTTTGAGCACCTGCTGGAAGATTAGCTGACTCTTCAGTTTAAACCTGCTGAACACCAGCTTGGTTGAACTGGTTCAGTTTCTGTCGGTCTCTCAAGGTTGTGACGAACCGACAGATGGGGTTTGTCTTGAGAACCTATCAATTTCAGACTAGATTAGAAAAGGCCAATGAAATTTGCAAATTAAATTTGCATTCTGGAGTCCGCCCCGGATATCCGGGATATAAAAGGAAGATGGCTTGCTGATGCATGATGCCGAGAAAATCTGCTTTCTTGAAGCATCCATCTGGCAGGGTGGGCGGTTTAGTGATACTGTCGAGGACTTCTACAACCAGTCCTCGACAGTGAAGAAGCAGACGGAGGTCATCAAGCACTTCCTGCCCTGCTGCGACTTGGCCGCCTTTCGGCTTTCAAGATCCCGTACGGTATTCTGCTCACCTGCAGCCCCATCCCTCTTCGATGCAACAGACACCCGGGCTTGACACTCCCCTCTGGGGAGTCCGATTAGGCCATGGAATATGTTTTCAGACATATTTTTGTCACAGTGCGGGGTGGATCAGAACCCAAGCGCAGGCAGGTGAATATTTAACAAAATACTTTTATTAATAAAACAAAAACCCACGATGGGGAAAACAGTACAAATCAATGAATCAAACTAAAATACTTCCCGCAAGGGGAACAAAAACAAACCAGGCAAAACAAATATCCAAAATGGTAAGTCCAAAACACAAGGGATACAAATAGGGAACAACAAACGAGGGATAATTACAGAAGGGAGGTGATGGGCAGGTGACAGCGATAAAACACTTAACGGGCAAAATGTTAAAGCATACCGCCATGTGTCTCCACACAAAACACACACGAGACATGGTCCTGTCACAACCCTGTCTACAAGGCACAAAATCTAAGAACAGGAAGGACTGGATCGTCACAGTTTAACCTGCCTCACGGTCATGCCCTCTGTCACTCTGTCTTTGTCTATTTCTTACCTTTCTTTACTGCATTTATGTTTCATGTTTTTGTTTGTTAGTGTTTGTTATTTTGTTAGTGAGTCGGTTTGTTTTCCCTTTAGTGTAGTCCAGGGGTTTTCAACCGGTGGTCCGCGGCCACCTGGTGGTCCTCGGCGGCATTGCCTGTGGTCTGTGACATGCATTCCAGCCTACCTAATTTCACTATTCAAAATCACTTTTTTCTATAATTTATTTTTCCAAACAGTTCCAGAATATTTGCGCATTGGTGTGAATGCTTTTAATGAAAATATTTAAAATAATTTGAGTTTGAGTTGAGATTCAAGCTGACACAGGATAGGCTTGCTTTGCACCTATCAGGTCTATCTTATGCTTTACTAACGTTGTGTTTTGCGTCCCCAACGTCATATACGTACATATACGTACATACCAGGGTTGCCAGGGTCGCGGTTTTCCCGCACAATTGGGCTATTTTGAGAATGCACTTGCGGGAAAATTATGGAGCCGCGGGTTGCGAGATTTTGGGCTACTTTCATAATGTACTGCGGCCGCCAAAATATTTATTTATATTCTAATGATAACTGATAATTGATCAGTTTCTTATTGTGTATTCAAACTCCGAAAGAATACCTGGCAACTCCAGGACCAGCCCGTTCTCAAAAGTGTGGAGAACGAGTCTGACAGACAGGCTACAGTACAGGGAGGAACGCGGGAGCTCAGCTCAAGGAGTATAAATTAGCGGTGGTATTAGACACAGTGCATCCGAATGATGTTTTACCAATGTTTCGTCAGGTGAATGTCACGGTGCACAATGAAAGAAATCACTCCTGTGTGTACAACACTTGATTCTTCCGGCTGCCAAATATCACGTTTGACCAGCGCTATCCGCAGTCTAGAACAACTAAAACATTGACGTGATTGTACACATTATTCAATAAATGTAACCATCCTTATTTCTTAAGCAAGTTTCTGAATGTCTTACGAAGAGAAAACATGTTTCTCTTCCATTAACGTGCGTGGCAGATGTGGGATATTTTTAAAGGGACACTCCACCCAAACATTAAAATTGTGTTATGAATCACTCTAGTTGTTCCAAACCTGTATACAATTATTTGGCCGGTTGAACACAAAGATATTTGATAGAATGTTAGCTGCTGAAAATTCTTTAGCATCATTGACTACCATAGCAGAAAAAAATTAATGGTAGTCAAAGATGACCCAGAATTGTTTCCTTTCCTAAATATCCCAAAACTTATTTTGTGTTCAACAGAACAAAACAATACATACAATACCCAGGAAACCATTCAGATAAAAAAATATGGCAATAGAAACGTCTTTAGGGAGTTGTTAACTTTGATTCGACACAGGGAAAAAATTGGGCTAGTTTTCATTCCTTTTGGGCGGTTTTGAGGGGTTATGGGCTGGAAATATTTCTTGGACCTGGCAACCCTGTTACATACACACACACAATAGTGGGCCGCTGATTACTTGGTAGTCAGAATGGTGGTCCCTGGCACAGAACCAGTTGAAAACCCCTGGTGTAGTCAATAAACCCGCATTTGTGATCTATAATTGAACTGTTGCTGTGTTTCTTTATCACGTATTAACGTCACTTAAACTGCTTGATTTCATTATAATTTCTGGAGCGGTACTGTACTACAGTAAGAGTGTTATGTTTCCAAGGCCAGGAAAGTAATATTTCTTAGATTTGATACAAGATCTGCTGATCACTCGCTGGACGAGAGAAATTAAGAAGATTCCTGCAGCTCAGTAGTAAGAGCATTGGGTTAACAACAGAAGGTTGTGTGTTCGATCTCAGGGGATTGCACACATACAGTATGTATAGGACAATGCGATATAAAAGCATCTGCCAAATGCATAAATATAATGATAAAATTATTATAACATGCAGCTAAAACCAATACACCGGGTATCAGCTGAGTTATCTAGCTCATAGCTCTATTGATAGAAGCTCATAGCTCCTAGTGCTCCAGACGAAGTAACACCCTGCAGGGTGGTTACGTCTGATATATCCTCATTATTGGTTCCCACCATGGTAACCTTTGAGCTTCGCTAGGTGGAACTCCAACTTGCGGTACTTCCTTCAGTCCGCGTATTCCTCCCATGAGTTCCCATACCGGCAAGACCATGTTGGTGTCTCCACTAAACTCCTCCCAAGTGGTCTCAGTGGCACGTTTCCTCAGTGAGGAAACAGATCTTCCCCAGTGGCCCTTATGGTGTCGGGCGGCTTCTCGCTGTCAGAGGAACAAGGCCACCGCCTGTGATGGCCGGTGGCAGGGGCTTCCTACCTTTCAAAAGCCTCTGAGACCCTCTACCCTGCCACTGGAAGGTAACAACTTGCACTAGCGCTCACGTCTGACACGCCCAGGTCAGTTACCTTCGCTTCGCTAGAGATTGTGCCGCGGCACAGCGCTGTGGCATTTTCCAAAGGAACCCCATCTGTTGGTTTGATACAATGTCGAGAGACCGACAGAAAGGGAACGTCTTGGTAACCTCTGTTCCCTGATGGAGGGAACGAAACATTGTGTCCTTCATGCCACAACGCGTGCTGCCTGATGCAGCAGTCAAGAGAGGCTCTAAGGCTCCTCAGCCCAAAAGGTGAATGAATGCAGCACATTGTCCTATTATACATGGATATCAGAGGCAGAGTCCGGCATGCAAACTTAATTCACAAATTTCATTGGCCTTTTCTAATCTAGTCAGAAGTTTCTCAAGACAAACACCATCTGTCGGTTCAACACAACCTCCATCAGGGAACAGAGGTTACATCCGCAACCAAGACATTTTCTTGTCTGACCAGATATGAAGTATCTGAAATCCCTTCAAAAACTAGCCTGCTTCTACAGCTTAACCAGATACAAAACAAAGCTTTCAGCACCTTTCACAGGGCTGTTGAATACGACAAATAGAAAAAATAAATATGCATGGTCTCTCTCTCTCTCTCTCTCTCTCTAAACTGATTGAGTAAATAAAACGCTCCCAACTACTGCGAATACTTCAACAGTCATTACTGAACATCAGACATGTGTAAAGTTAAACTCTGACCTGAGAACAGCAGCACATTTATCCGTCCTTCCATTGCTGATGGCTTTACAGTGTGAAATGAAACTGAAACAGTAAAAATATTGACCAAAAAAGTTAATATAATTGCAAGTGTAAAAGGCAGTACAGTACAAGACACACTCTGATGAATGATAGTATAAAGCAGTCCAGTTTACCTGTAACAACAGTCAGAGGTGAAGATCAACATGAAGTGCCTCTACTCGTTCAAATCTTACATATTTAGTTTGTGTAGGTACGTCCTTCACTGCCTTCATTTACCTGCACAAATGTAAAAGAGTCATCCTTATGCAAAAGTGTTTCCAGTCTACTGGAAAAGGTACTGATTTCCATTAAATCTTTGCAAATGTTATTTGAATGAAAGCCTCGAATCGTAAACAGTGTTTGGAAATAGTCACCACTGCACACATGAATCTGAAAGACGTGTGTTAAAAATAAGCTTTTTTGAAATGTGTGCAAACATCTCATTAACATCCTCACAAAGAGCACTGACACGTTTCAAGAGAACGATAAGGAAATGTAAAAAAAGAGTTTGTAGCACTGTGTACCATCAATACAACAGATAACCTTTTGTGGTGTTTGGATCAGTGGATCCTTTTTCTATGTTTACTCAAATAAAAATGATTTGATTGTTTTCCAGCCTCATATTTATTGATCATGGCTCGTTTTCTTTGAAGAACATTTAAATAAAGACCCTAAATAAACACTGAACATCCCCCCCAGAAACATTATGTTATGTATGTTTTATTTTTCGGCTAAACACAACTCTAGCGAAACACCGCATCTGAGTAACCGCTGGAAGGCATGAACGCTCTGTTGACAAAGGTGCAAATGTACTTCCACATTTGTATACCGCCTCTCCTAAAAGCCTCTGCAAAGTGATGAGGTGCAAATGTATTGTAAAATATTCAGGAAAATATAATTAAAAGTGAAAGTGAACTATTTGTCAGAATTGGTAACCCATACCGGAAATGTGACCTCTGCATTTAACTCATCCAGTGAGTAGTGAAGACACGCACAGCAAGTGTTGAACACACGTACACCTGGAGCGTTAAGCAGATATCACAGCAGGGCCGGGGGAGCATGCAGGGGTGAGGTGCCTTGCTCAGCTTTATCAGCTACAGGTCTGAGTCTGGCCGTGCCATACAGCTTTAACAGGATTGGCTTACATCCTCTACAATCACTGTGAAAAAAAGGATATTTATTATATAAAAAACGTCTCGGTTACGTCTGTAACCTCAGTTCCCTGATGGAGGGAATGAGACGTTGTGTCGAACCGACACATGGGGTTTGCCCTTGAGAACCTATCAACTCTGACTACTTTTGAAGAGGCCAATGAAATTTGACTAATGAAATTTGCATGCCGGTCTCCGCACCCGGATATCCAGTATAAAAGGAAGACTGCGTGCAGCCTTCATTTACCTTTTGTTACCTTTCTCGGTATGGAACTAAACTCTGTCACCATGACGGCGCAGCTGTCCGCAGCATGCGCCGAGTCAGTGTTGAACTACCTGGAATACTTCAGGCAGTTAGGCGGTCTCCTTGAAACAATTACAGAGGCTCCTGGGACACATGGCCTCGTCCGTGGGGGTAATACCCCTCGGGTTGATGCACATGAGACCGTTTCAACACTGGCTACAGAGTCGAGTTCCGAGAACAGCGTTTCCCCTCAGGCAGGTTACGAGGCACGTCGTGGAGACGACGAACGCCTCGCTGCAGGGGTGGGGCGCAGTGTACAACTGGCACGCAGTAGCGGGGCACTGGACGGTCCCCCGTCTGCGCTGGCATATCAATTGCCCTGAGTTGTGGGCTGTGCTGCTTGCGCTGAGAAGGCTCCGGCCTCTAGTGCAGGACCAGCACGTGCTGGTCCGCCTGGACAGCACGACAGCAGTTGCGCACATCAATCGCCAGGGTGGCTTACGCTCACGGCAGCTAACACGACTTGCCCGACGCCTCCTCCTGTGGAATCACCAGGTGATCCACTCCCTGCGGGCCACACACATCCCAGGCGAACTGAACCTGACAGCCGACGCGCTCTCTCGTCAGTGTACGCCTTGCGGAAAGTGGCGACTCCACCCCCGCGCAGTCCAGCTTATTTGGGTGCTGTTCGGACAGGCACAGATAGACCTCTTTGCCCATCATGACACCACCCATTGTCCGCTTTGGTAATCTGACCGAGACCCCCCCTCGCCACGGATGCCCTGGCGCACAGCTGGTCGCGGGACAAGCGGAGGTATGCCATCCGCCCCGTGTGAGCCTCCTTGCACAGCCACTGTGCAAGGTAAGGGAAGAGGAACGAAAGTGTTACTGGTTGCCCCATACTGGCCCAACCTCACTTGGTTCTCGGAGCTAATGCTCTTGACAACAAGTCCCCCCTGGCCCATTCCCCTGACAGAGGACCTGCTCTCTCAGGGGATGGGCACGTTCTGGCATCCCAGGCCAGACCTCTGGATCCTCCATGTCTGGTCTCTGGACGGGACTTGGAGATCCTGAGCAGGTTACAACCCTCTGTGGCTGAAACCATTGCAAAGGCCAGGCCCCCATCCACTTTGCCTTCTTTACTTCCGGGACCAAGTGGTGAACTTGCAGGTACTTGGGGAGGAAGACCCAACCCGATCCATGTTGTGTCCAGTACGCGCACTGTGCCTCTACTTGGAGCGCACGCAGAGCTTCAAGACTTCTGATCAGCTCTTTGTCAGTTTTGGAGGACAGCAGAAGGGCAAGGCTGTCTCCAAGCAGAGATTAGTGCACTGGATCGTGGATGCCGTCACGACGGCATACCGGTCGCGGAATCTCCCGTGTCCATTGGCGGTTACGGTTCACTCCACACGGGGTATAGCCACCTCATGGGCACTGGCCAGAGGCGCGTCTCTAGCAGACATTTGTAGAGCTGCGGGTTGGGCTACGCCCAACACCTTCGCAAGGTTTTACAAGCTCCGCATAAACCCGGTGTCAGCCCACGTCCTGCGTGGCGACATGTAGGACTGGCATCCGGGAGGGCGTATGCCTGCGAAAGCCACTCCCACCTTCCAAGAGGTTGGGTCAGTGTGCTATCGTCCTTCTCTTCTTACCCAAACACATGGCTAAGTAACTGGTACCTCACCAACCTTCCTTCTTACCCAAACACTGGTTAAGAACAGGCATTCCATCCATCACTAAGCAAGCACCCCCTGGGGGTTGGCTGGGCAGAGCAGCCTTCCCTCTTAGGCCGGGACACAATACGAACTAACACAGATAGCTCTAACCGGAACTAGTGCTACCGGATGCTGTAGCACCCCCCCCCGTGGGCTTTTCCGTCTGATATATCCTCATGACAATGGTTCCCACACATGGTAACCCATGAGCTTCCCCAGGTTGACCTCCACCTCGCAGTTAACTACCCAATCCGCACGTTCGATGCGTTCTCCTCCAAGGACGAGACCATACCTATATCCACCATTTTCCTCCCCGCGGGTAGGAGGTGGCCTCTGCAGCGCTTCTCTGATTAAGAGTCGCGCTCACCCGTTGTAAACCCGAGCCGGACGGTCTCTCGTCTGTAGAGAGCTAAGGCCCCGTCCGTGAAAGGTTACCGGTCAGGGCTGTACACATCTTTCTCCAAGAAAGCTCTGGGACCCCCCGACCACCACACTGGAAGGTTACAGTTTCACGAAGCTTCGAGCTGACACGCCCAGGCTTGTTACCGTCGCTTCGCTAGATATTGTGACACGATACAGCGTTGTGGCGTTTTCCATAGGTAACCCCATCTGTCGTTCTCGACACAGCGTCGAGAGACCGACAGAAAGGGAGCGTCTTGGTTACGTTTGTCACCTCAGTTGCCTGATGGAGGGAACAAGACGTTGTGTCCCCTATGCCACAAACACGTATCGTATTCTGCTGCAGTCGTGAGAGGATCTCAGGCTCTTCAGAACAATAGGTAAATGAATGCTGCAAGCCAGCTTCCTTTTATACTGTATTTCCGGGGGCGGAGACGGGCATGCAAATTTCATTCGCCAAATTTCATTGGCCTTTTCTATAGTAGTCAGAGTTGATTGGTTCTCAAGGGCGAACCCCATCTGTCGTTCTCGACACAACGTCTCGTTCCCTCCATCAGGGAACTGAGGTTACAGACGTAACCAAGACGTTTCAACTCATCACCTTGTCAGTGTGTTCATTGGTAGAGACCATGGGTCTAATATTAACCGTAAGCTTTAAATAACTTACACCTTAAAATATTCAGATTTATAAAACGGTGCACTACACTTCCATAATATTAATCCTCAGAGGATTTAGGCTGCATTATTTAGATCAACCGGAACCAGGAACACATACAACAACAAATGATATACTTGTTGCATCAAAGAGTGCTATGCCGCCCATCGATTGATTGCAAGACTCCGGTTCCATATACAGATGTTTATTCACCTTAACACCGTAGAACACTTTAGCCTGCTTCTCAACCAACGGCAGAGTCATTTCCCAGAAGCAATCTTCAAAGTCAAATATACTTCAACTTGTACGCAGTTGTAACAAACACCACAAAGCAGGGAGTAAAGAATAAAGAATTAGACTAGCATGAACATCACCGCTACATGTGCGCTTGGTCCCTGCGCTTTGGTTACGGGGCTTACTTCTCGTTTTCGGCATGTCAAAATAAAAGTACATAATATTTTCAAAATACCGGCTGCATTTACAAGTGCAGAACAGTACTCTCGTCATGAAACTCTTTGGACGAACCCAATTGCAAGGCAGAGGCAGGACGACAGGAGGTGAAGAGGTATTTATTAACATTAATACTAACAAACAGGCAAAACAAAACCCACGAGGGGGAAAAAAACGACAAGACATGAGAATGAATCATTCAATCTCACATAAAACCATAGGTTTTGCCATGACTCCACTCAAATAACACGAATAAACATGACATCCCAGATAGCACAATCCATCTGTCTGGCTTACGTCTATTTGACGTCTGCATTTACATCTTACAGACATCTGCAATACGTAGTTTGTTCATCTGCAATACGTCTCTGAGACGTTTGAATGTCTGTAATAAGTCTGCTAAAGATCTTGAGATTTGCTGCGTAAAAACATCTGCTAAACATCTTAGAAAGAGCAGATTTACATCCATTCTAAATCATAAACATCTTACAGACGTCTTCAAGATGTCTATATAATGTCTGACAGCAGACATCTCCGAGAAGTATTGCAGATGAGCAAACTATGTATTGTAGATGTCTGTAAGATGTAAATGCAGACGTCAAATAGACGTAAGCCAGATGTATGCGTGCTATCAGGGATGATAGTGGAATCATGACAACTCTACTCTCAGCCAGTCTTGTCTCTTTGTTCCAAGGTTACAGCAGGATGCAGTTCATGCCCAGACCTGATGGTAGAGCTGAGAATGGGAAGCGACGACCTGACAAGAGCTGAGATGATAGAGCTGGATAAAGGAAGTGGCGACTTGACACGATTTTCCTACAACATTTCAAATGCTATTAGATTGTTAATGATAATCTTAAATCTATCATTTACCTTATTAAGTTTATTTATTTTTTATTTAGCCTTGTTGTGCAAGCACTGTTGAGCTTGTGCAGAGGCAGCAGTTTTGCCAAAGGTGTACTGGAATCCCCTGGTTGGGCCTGGGTTCTCCTGAGGTTTTTTTTCTCGATTGGAGTTTCGGGTTCCTCACCACCGTTTGCATATTGTTTTGCAATATTTGCCTGGCCGGGGGGGCTGCTTTAGAATTCAGAAGTTAGACATAATTAATATTGCATATAAGAATTTATAGTACGTTTAATATTTGACCTGTGGTTCTCTCTCCTTTATCTAAAATGTGTGCTTTCACTGTGTGTGTGTGCGCGAGTGTGTTTGTGTGTGTGTGCGTCTATGTCAATGTGTGTAAGTATGTTTGCATATTGTGTGTGTGGAGCATTTGTATGTCTGTCTTTGTTGTTTTCTCCTTTTTCTTGTTTTGACAGGTATATGGCTTTAGTTGTTTTACTTGTATTTAATGTGTCTCATGTACAGCTGCTTTGTAACAATGAAAATTGTAAAAAGCGCTATATAAATAAACTTGAGTTGAGTTGAGTATTGAAGGAGTTTTTTAATAAGTTTTATTATGTTTGAATCTTTACTCTTTATTATAGTTTGATTAACATAATGTGTGTGCCTTAATGAAAATGTTTAAGCAGTGAGGGGTTTCTGTGTTGAAATTGAAAGTGCCTGCTACAGGAATGTGAGTGGGGGTTGCAGCCTTGCGCACTAAAGATAAGGGAGTGACTGAAAAGCAGTTAAAAACTCAGGGTATGTGGGTGTAGACTATTAGGGATTTAATCATTTATGTTTAATCATTTATGTGTTATATTTAATCATTTATGTGTGTTATTTTTCTGATTGCAAAGTGTTAAAATATAGTTATGATACATGCATTTGATACCTAAGCTATGTAATGATATTGGAGTGTTTGTAACAGGAATGTAGGTGTTTGGGTAATAAAATTGGGACAGGGCTAGGGAATGTGTGCTGTGGGGTGTCATATGATCTTTGCAGACAAAGGAGAACGAAGCGGATTGAATCAAGGGAAGGAGGCACCGCCTGAAGAAAGAAGATACACCCTCTCACATACACACTATAAATATGTTGTGAAATCATTTCCGGGGGTTGCTCCTATGTAAGACGATTGTGTCGAGAACAACCCAGCGCGCTGATTGCAGAGAACTTCTGATCAATAAATCTCAACATTTATTTGATATGCCTTTTATCCAATTTTTGAACACGCACAGTATGCACACCTGTAAGCAATTTTCGCTTTATAAATCATAGATTGCCTGCAATGGTGTGTACGTGAATCAGCCTCAAATCCAGCCCTGTACACGTCATTTTTACCCATAGATAGTCAATGCAAAGCACCTCATGATTGCTAATTCATATTCATAATAAGCCTGGCATCCAATCGCCTTGTTAAGCTTGACGTCAAGCACCAAAATGGTCGTATATCGTTTCCTGGGTCCAACCGCTATCATGATTTAATGCACTGCAATATCTTCATGATATACAGTCTTATAAATATATATTTGTATAATCTTGCTTTACAGAAACCATCACACGTTTTAACCAAAAGATTTTATTAATGTTCATTCAGGTTCAGTCTGCTGGTGATGTGACTTATGCCGTCATCAGAACTGGAAAAACTGAACCTGAAGACACCTGCAGAGAGCTTTACACCTCCCTGAACAAAACCAAACGCAAATAAAACACAAACACACATAATTATACAAAGAAACCCACTCCACAACAACATAAACCAAAATATGTTTCAGTCTGTCAGTGACTTATATTTCCTTTGACAAACAAACTCAAGTGCTGATTTGATTTATGTGATATATATTGGTCGGTTTTAAAATGTTTTTCTGTTTGTTTAATATTTGATGTTATTGTCCACATGTTATTGAATCCTAACATGTCTGATACATTTTCATAGGTCTTATTAATACTGTGCTTGATCAAATTGGGTTAGTGTAATGGAAAACAATTTCTTAGTTTGACTTTTTATCTTTAATGAAGACCCAAACATATATGTTTTGTCCTGAGAACGTTCTCAGAATGTCTCTGCTGGTGTCGAATATATTTCCACAACGTTAGTTGGGCTCTTGACTTTAGACTTTCCTTCTTAATTCAATTTCCTCTTTCAATGTGTTTCTACATGAACACTTGTGTTTTGTCAAAGCATAAAATTGAAAGGCTTGTGTTTTCAGTATTTGCTATTTGTGATATATCCAATAAAAAGTTCAGATGATTTAATTAATACTGAGATTCAAGCTTTTATGCTAAATGCAAATTTCCTGTATTTTAAAAGGTATTTGGGCATAAACAGTCATCACACAGAACTCAACAATGGTGAGAATCAACAAAAGAAACATAAATGGGAAATTTACTACAGTCAGTTCCATCATTTATCTTCTCTGATGAATCTCTGTTTACTGTCTGCTAGTGTATGTTTTCTTTCCTGTGAGTGCTCTCATGAGGCATCTCTTCTTGACCTGTATTGTGTATGTTAGTTTGTGTGGTTTTATGATCAGACTGGGAGTCAGTGTCTGTCATGGGGTCATTATTCAGTTGAAGATCACATACAGGCAACACGCTGATCATAATGCACATGTGTAATGATGATTTGTATTTGTATTGTGTGTTATTTTGGTGATAACCAATATAAGTGAGGTTTTCTGTTTACTTTGTCGAAGTGCTTTTACAAACCTTACAATTTGTGGCCCAATGGTTATTGAGTCAGACTTGTGACCAGAAGGTTGTAGTTTTGATTCTCAGGGCCGGCGGGTGATGACTGAGGTGCCCTTGAGCGAGGCACCTTGCTCCCCGGTGATAGCTGCCCACTGCTCCAGGTGTACGTGTGATCACGACTCTCTGGATGGGTTAAATTTAAAAACTGATCAGTACAAGTAAATAATCCTCAAACATGTCTATTAGAATTCACCAAGATATTAAAGGGGTCATATGGCCCGAAAACTTGTTTTCTGTGTCTTAGGTGTTGTGTGTTATAAGTTGCCCATGCATGTATTACACACATAAAACAACAAAAATGTAAGTGTTGGAACAAAAAATGCATTCTTTCATAAATCTAACGGTCACCAAGACCTGCCTAACCGTCCCCTGTAACCACACTTTCACAATTTGTCAGTTGGTGGTATGATTTGACTAAGACTCCCAAATGTTTACGAAATAAAGGTGGTGTACCTGTCAGCACAATTCTTTTGGATACCAATGTTCCAAGTATGGTAAGAAACGTTATTTCCGTCAGACGTTTCAAGTATTCGACCAATCACTACACACTGTTTAACTGGCCAATCATAGCACACCTCACTTTACAGAGTGTTGAGATTTGTAAAAATCAGTGTGTTTCAGAGAGGCGGAGCAAAGAGGAGATACAAACCATAAATCATGTATACACAGGGGCGTAGTTTATGGGGGGGATGGGGGGGAGGTAACCCCCCAATATTCAAATCCATCAGTTACAACCCCTCCAATATTTCAACATGAAAATCACAGTAGATCAAATGAAAAATATGTAGAATTACTTTATTTTGTGACAATAATTTTGTTCCTAATCAAACATGAGTTTGTCATAATAAATTAGACAAAAAATACTCCCCCCCCATTGAACCGATTGGTAACGCCCAACAAATGAGTCGCACTTTCACCAAAAGGGGAGAGCACACGGGTAACTTAACGTACGCCAAAAATGAAGAGAAGCGCTGCACAGCGGACTATATTTAACTGCTGGTCAGAGAGGGATGCAAAAAAAATAAAGCATGTACTGAGAATGAGGTTATTGAGAATATTGTGTAATAATAGCTAAGTACACACCATATATGTTAGCTAGCTAATCCATTGCAATGTATTTAGCTATAACTATCAGTATAACAAGTTACCAAAAGCAGCCATCTGTTTTGCTAGTTCATTTTTCAATAGTGTCTGTAAATATCAATGAGAAAAGTATTCACATTGATGTTTGTTTTCTTCCTAAAATAATCTGACTTTTGAACGAATTGGATGAATGAATAATTTAAGTGGCTCACTCATTAAAACAGTGAATCGCTGCCGCCTACTGGAGCTTTTAATACTTAATTTCTTTCTTTTTATAATCTCTTCTATGTTAGAATTTTATGAATGAGGATTATACACGAATTTCATAAGGTTATGAGGTGTATAATCTCTTAACAAGTTTTTTTTTAACAGATTCGAGGTAAATATAGCAGCAGGGTAGAAAAGTCAGCAGAGGCAGAGGAGGAGCAGGTGATCAGGTAAAGAAGATGCCATTCAATCAATAAAATAAAATCGGAAACGGTATAGAAAAACAGCAGCTTTGTAAAGTTAGACTATACATTAATGTCTTTAATGTTTTAAGATAGATAGATAGATAGATAGATAGATAGATAGATAGATAGATAGATAGATAGATAGATAAATTATCCAATAACAATACACATTGACAAATAAAAATAAAATAACAGGCAACATACAACCCCAGATAGCACACGTACGTCTGCAAGATGTCTGTTAAAGATCACTTCATCTGGAAAGCATCTGCTGTTTACTAACATCTGATAGACATCTATAAGATGTTAGTTTAACATACATTCTAAATTATTACATCTTAAAGACATCTTCTAACAGGACACGTCCTATAGAGGTATTGCAGATGAGCAAACACTCTAAAAAATACGTCTTCCAGATGTAAACACACACATCAAATAGACGTCTCCGTGATGTTCGTGTGCTATCTGGGACGTTCAACCCCCCCAATGTTCAAACCAAATCTACGCCCTTGTGTATACACATTACATTACATCTAAAACAAATCATAATATACATTTTAGCCTTGTCATATCACCCCTTTAAGCTTATTTAAAAAATATGAGTTGTCTGTTAAAAACTTAATTATTTTCGTTAATTAAACTTGAATAGTATATGTACATTTTAGAAAAATTACCTGTTGGATTTGTATCAATTTTTTTATATGATTGGATTTGAATCAATTTTTTTATATAACCCACTGAATTAAAATCACTTAATGATTTTAAAAGATTTTATTTAAGTGAGTTTATCTGTTTATTCTGTGATATTTATAAGCACTTTATAATTTTTTAGAGTGAACTCTACAGCTATTTTCCACCATATGGTTACAGCCTTTTGGAGAACTGTGACATTTTATGCCTGCAAGAGACTTTTTTAGCAATGCAGGATTTGGATAAATTGAATTCTCTAAATGATAACTTTAATGGTGCTGGTGAATCCACAACAGATCTGGGTATGGACTGAATTAAAGGTACTTTATCCATACTGTGGATAAAAAGCTTAGACTCACTGGTAAAGGTGATTAGACTGGATGTTAATTGGTGTATTGCAATACAGATTTGTATCAAGATAAGAAATGTATTATTTTAAATGTGTCTACGCCTTACGAAAGTCATCATAATGAAGATGAGTATTTAAATAAATTAGCTTTTATCAGTTATTTTATTGAAAGTTCTGTTATTTCCAGTGTGTATGTCATAGGGGACATGAATGCAGACATTTCATACAGAAATTCATAATTTTCTAGTCATATTGTCCAGTTCTGTCAAGATAATAATTTCATATTGTCACGTGAAGTGTGTTTGCCTGTAGATAGCTGTGCCTATGTTAGGATTGGAACACTACATCATGGTTGGAGCATTGTATTTGTACAGCAGATGCACATGCATCACTATTTTCTCAATGGGACAGAAGGGGTGCCAGAATATATTGTGAGAATTCTGGCCTATTGGTATGTCCACCAGTTGAGGAGAGTAAAATGGGGCAATACAGTCTCTGACCTTTTGGGGTGGGTAACGGTGAGACAAGGAGGGATTTTGTCCCCAATTTTGTTTCATCTTTACATGGATGAGTTGTCTGAACGTTTGAATGTCTGTAAAACTGGTTGTATGATTGGGAATACTTTAGTGAATCATATAATGTATGAAGATGATCTTCTGGTGTTTAGTCCTAGCAGTTCTGGTCTTCAACAGCTTTTAAAGGTATGTTCTGATTATGATCTTGACCATGATATTGTATATAATCCTGAGAAGAGTGTGGTTATGATTCGCAGAACTAAGGAGGATAAAAGTTTACATTTTCCAGTTTTTAAGTTGTTTGTGTGTGCAAAAGTGAAATACCTTGGACATATTATCACTGAACGCTTGACAGATGATGAGGATATTGAAAGGCAACCCTGTGTTATATGCAGGCGGCTATACTTTTACGTAAGTTTAGTTTCTGTTCTGATGAGGTGAAGGTGTCACTTTTTAAGCATATTGTACAACACTTCACACTGCCCATTTGTAGTGTAATAACAGAGCATCTAGTTTACAGAAGCTGCAAGTATCTAATGATGATGCAATGAGAATTTTACTAAGGAGACCTAGATGGCATAGTGCAAGTGAAATGTTTGTGAGAGTAAGAATCACTTTTAAAGCACTGTTACGTAATCTTATGTATAGTGTTTATCTGTCGGCTTAATGCTTTTAAAAATGAAATTATTGTGGGTTTATCAAATATAGGGGTTTGTACGACACGGTATCAGTAAAAGCTGTGGAGACAATGGTATTGCTGTATTTTGTAACTTTATGTTTGTGATGGATCCTACACAGCAAAACCTCCAGTGTTAAATGAACACTGTTAGTGTTTATATAATTCTCACTCAGAGTATTTAAAAGTAACACCGAAGCAGAGTTAAAGTTAATGTGATTAATGAAGTGATGATTGATGATTAATGATGAACACCTGCTGATAAAAAACACATCACTGAAGAAAACATCATAAGAATTCCCCATGATAGTGTTTAGTGTTTCCTTTAGTTATGCTCTTAAATTTGATATCTATTTGTAATTAGCTGTAATAGTGTGTTTTAGAGACACATTCATAACAGCCAAACATAAGCTACTGTATCAGCTAATTTGTGATGAACATAGGAGACGTGTCAAATTTAGACTTATTAATTTAAATATGTGCCACAATTGTCTAAAAGCTTTAAAAAGGTATACATATTCACAGAATTAAAAGACATCAACAATTAGCTTATGAATCTCAACAATGGTGACACAAGTTTTTATATTTTATAATTGCTGCATTGCATGCTGGGAGTCATGTATGAGGTTTTTTTCTTTCTACTGTTACCCAGCGTGGATTACAGCATTAAGCTTTCTTTTGTAAACCGTCACCATTGTTGAGATTCATACACTGATTCTTCATGTCTAATTGATTGTTGAATATGTTGTTTATTGTCTATTGCTATTTCTTTTCTTTTTTCTTTGTACCTTGAGTCTGTAATAAAGTTTTGATGATGATGATGATGATGACTTCTCTGCTTTGTTTCTTATCTGAAAAAACATGGCTAGCATATATTATATTAAAAATCATACGTATGTGTTTTAAGTGCATTTTTCATCAGGCACTGATTTGCAGTAATTTAAAAGAAATGCGGTAGAGGACGGTCTATTTATAAGACTGGTACCTTTAAGATGGTTGTAATGGTGTGGCCAAGAACAGGCAGGACAGGTAGTGAACAGAATGAGAAAATGTATTTCTCCCAAAGGGAAAAAAAAAATACAAGGGCAGAAAAATGTAAATAATTTCCAAAAATAAAGTCAGAGACTTAAGATGGAAGTTGACTGAAACTAATACAAATTAAACAGGCCTAGAAAATAAATAACTCTCCCCTGTTAAATAACAAGAAAACAAAACCACCAATGTCAGCAGACCATGATGTTACTGTGCCTGAACAAAGCTGACTAACCTCTGATCTTTCCACCACTGTTATATACCTTTAGCTTCTACCAAACAAAAATAGAGGTAAACATCAAATGACACTTTCCCCAATTAACAATAATATTTACAACAAAATGTACACTGGGTCGTAATTAACATAATACAATCAGTTACTTGAAGCACAATACAAAACTACTCCAAACAAACAAAACACAATGAAACTAAATGAAATGAAATAACAAAATCCCCCTCCGAATCGAATCATGATGGTACAGTTCAATTTCCTCCGGAAAAGCACAAGTTGAGGCTGAAGCCCCGCCTCTCCCTTTGTTTGCTGCCACATGGAATCTAGGACTCAGGTAGAGTTAAACAGCAAAGAAGAATATTAGTGTGCACCCTTCTATATCTTCAAAACTTTAATAAACTGTTAACCTGTCAACTTGTCCTGTGTTTATTATATTAAGAGGATTTAAATAAAGTAAACCATATTGAATTAAACTTCAAAACAACTAATTCAAACTATGGTAGTTAACCATGTGAGGTGAGCTACGCACCCGTCAGAATGGTACATCATGTGTGTGCTAAATCGAAATATTAGATTTAAGTATTTAAAGATAAAGACAGTGCTTGAAAATTAACTGAGTAATTTAAATGACGATCGAGTCCGGGTCAGGTGCGGATATCTATATAAGAGAATATTATACGTGCGGGCGGGTGGGTGAATAATTTATTTGAAACAGTGCATGCGGGTGACATTTTAGCTTATCTGCTGAGGGATTTAATCATTTATTCAGTTACGTAATTACATTTAATCATTTAGTTAGTTTTGTCTTATATAGAGGTGAAGTCATAATATTATGAGTGTTTTAATACATGCATTTGATGCCCAAGCTATGTCCTGATAATGATGTGCTCGCAACAGAATGTGTCTATGTGTGTGTGTGAGTGGAAGATGAACTGAGCCAAAGGTCAGTTGGGGGTGAAACAGGGTGAAATTGCACGCACACACATAGTTTTGTAACAGGTAAAGAATGCAGTGTTTTCTCTAGAAAGTAGGGTGGGGGGATGAAATGCTGTTTTTCAGAATCTGGCAGAGGTGGAGGGAAACAAGTGATGAACACCACTCGCTGAAGACAAAGAAAGAGCGTGCTATTGGAGGAGCCAGAATGGAAGGAGGAGGAAGACAGAACGGCGAGAAATACTATAAATATTGCGTGATGACGTATTTCCGGGTTGATTCTGTGTGAGACGTTTTGTCTGAGACAACCCGGTGCTGTATTTTGTTAAAATCTGATTATTAAACTTCAATACTTATTAGAGATTGCCTACCTTCAATTTTTGAACATGCAGGACACTTAAAAGTCCAACACTGCGCATCTCTATCGGGCAGTATGTTGTAGAGGAAATGCTGCCCTTAAACACGGTGGACTCGCTCTCGTTTTGTGCGTTCTACACTTGTTTTGTAAATCTAGTCCTTGCTGCTCTAATGCTGTGAACAACAGGTTCAATGTTCATAAAACATGTTATAAATAAATTAATAGTTACATTTATAAATAATGTAGTTTATAAATAGTATGATTTTCCATTATTAAAGTGTTAACAGTTAAATATGTCAGGTCAAGAAAGACTGTCTTTATTTATTTTTTTACAAAAACATGTTTCTTCAGGAAATAGTCTTTAAGTTCAACCTAAAATGTCAGGAGATACATTGTTGATATTACTGTTAAAATACACTTCCAATAAAGTGAGTTTTGGCAAAACCGATTGTCATTTTTATGTTGAGGCAGCGGGGGTGTTAGCGGCAGCTGCTGATTGTAACTGATAAAGTAACGTGTAATCTAATTTAGTTACTCTTAAAATCCAGTAATCTGTACAGTAACTAAATTACCTTTTAGAGGTATAATCAGTACTCAGATTACTTTTCAAAGTAACTGTACCAACACTGCTGGTGAGTTACCGTGACAGTATGACCGTGTGCGCCGTGGACTCTACTCTAGACACACAGTTGTTTTGTAGACCTCAGTCAAGCATAATGTCTGAACTGTGTTCATTGTGTACACTACTACTGTGTGTGTTTTAGGGCTGTCAAAGGATTAATCACATCCAGAATAAATGTTTGTGTGTCCTGTGCATTATCATTTTATAATAATGTAATATATAATAATAAAAAACATAGGTAAAAGTAATAATATATAATGTTTATTTATAATTTCAATTATTGGTAAATACAAATTCAAAATGAATATGCACAGTACACAGACATAAGGCCAGACCTTCTCATTACTGTTTGCTTCCTGGACTTCAAGGCTGCGTGCTTTAAAACGAGACCTTACATTTTACATTTGTATTCATTTGGCAGATGCTTTTATCCAAAGCAACTTACAAGTAGGGTGCAGTGGGCAGCTATCACTGCAGAGCAAACAGGGTGCCTGTCCCAAGGTGTCTTGCTCAAGGGTACTTCAGTAATTTCCTGGTAGCACTGAGAATTGAACCAGCGCCATTCTGGCCACGAGTCAAACTCTCTAACCACTAGACCACAACTGACCCCACTAGTACACAACTGACCCCACTAGATCACAACTGACCCCACTAGACCACAACTGACCCCACTAGACCACAACTGACCCCACTAGATCACAACTGACCCCACTAGACCACAACTGACCCCACTAGACCACAACTGACCCCACTAGACCACAACTGACCCCACTAGACCACAACTGACCCCATTAGATTACAACTGACCCCACTAGACCACAACTGACCCCACTAGACCACAACTGACCCCACTAGACCACAACTGACCCCACTAGACCACAACTGACCCCACTAGATCACAACTGACCCCACTAGACCACAACTGACCCCACTAGACCACAACTGACCCCACTAGACCACAACTGACGTTAGCAGGTCGCAGCTTTCAAATTGGGACACAGCTGAAGTATATGTAGTTCAGGTAATGAGTGAATGAGGAACAGGTGCGTGTGATCAATAGTGTGGCCAACTGAGGTCTGGTGCTGGGGGCGTGGCTAACAGAGCGTCTGAGTCCGTGACAGAGTTCAATATCAGACTTTTTATACAGCAATTCTCCAAAATCAAAACAAGTTTAAGCTGGAATTAACAGACATAAATCAACACTCAATTCAGCTATGTTACACAAATACAATAACACAAACACAGTTACACAAATTTAGCATATTTAAGGTAATAGTTCCACAGTTACAATTGTGTAAAATACTTCTGTTATGCTCAACACAAAGAAAGAATTTGGAAGAATGTGTGAAACCAAACAAAATACTACTAAAGTCAATGGTGACCCAGAACTTTTAATCTTTTTTCCACATTATTCAAAATATTTTCTTTTGTGTTCAACTGGAAAAAGGAAAAAATAATCAGGTTTAGAACAATTTGAAGGTGATTAAATGATGACAGATGTTTCATTTTGGGGAACTATCAGTTTAATACAGGCGTGACAATAAGCATCATTTAAAAGCATTACACACATATGTATAAAATCTGATCAAATGAAGCTTGCTGTAATTTACTCTGTTAGTCATTAATAGGATTTTATTCCAGAACTGCTGACATCACTGTGTCTTCTTGATGAGCGTTCTGAGTCCTTCTTCTGTTTTCTGAGAAGATAAAAGTCAATAAAAGTGATGAAGTTCTGCTGTTTGTTTTCTGGATTGTTTCAGGTGAATGTGAATGATGATGATGATGAAAACTCACGCGCTCTTCCTGCACAGATGATCTGAAGAAGAATGACAGTAGGAGCAGCAAACACTGACACCTCAACAATCACTAGAATCACTAGAAGACACAAGAACACCATTAAATCATCAAACTCTCAAACACTACACATGAGAAACAAACACAAGATGAGTTCAGTGAGAGTTTCACTCGTGTACTTATGTAACAGGACACATGGATCACAATCAACACTTCATACCTCTTATTATTATTGATGTTGTAGTTGATGCTGTAAAAAACAAAGTTTAGTTTAGATGAGTCATAATGTGGAAACACACAGAGAGGAGGGAGAAAGACGGTGATGATGTACCTTGTTGTTGTTGCTGTTGTGTAGTTTCGGGTGTGTTAGGTGTTGAGAATCTCTCAGGGTTTGCGGTGGTCACTAGAATCTTGTTTGAATCTGTAGAAGATGATGAATGTTCAGAGACATCATACTGTAGAACATCACAATCATATTTCATGTTTATGTCATTTCTTCATCATCAGTACAGAGTTTAATGACTGAAGTCACTTTGAGTTCAGGACACTCCTGTCAGAGTGATGTCTTACCTGTAAATCTGACAGTATATGTGACTGAGGTCTTGATGTCATTCTTGTGTTTGAGCACACATCTCAACTCTGTGTTGTCGTCTTCATTCACGAGTGTTGTAGTCAGAGAGATGAGACAGAGTTTATCTGATCTAATCTGATATCTGGAGTCTGTCTGTCTATCAACATCAGTCTGATTCATCCACACCAGCTGAAATCCATCAACCCTGAACACATGATCACATTCATATGAAAACAGCTGACAGGTGAGAGTGACGGATGTGTTTGCTCTTATCTCAGTCTGTGATGATGATGATGATGATGATGATGAAGACAGTGAAACACAAATCACACAACACACTCTCAGTACTCATGAGTTTCAGTGAAAACACAAGAGATAAAGAGAACTGTGATCTGAAGTTAAACATGTGTTCATATAAATGAAGAGAAACACTGACCATGAAGAACATGTAGTAAGACATATGAATCAGGTCCATGTCGACTTCCATTCACATATTGTCTGCATGTGTAAAGTCCACCATCATGTTGTGTTATTTTATAGATGTTGAGAGAGCAGTCAGATGTCAGACTCAGTCTCTCAGATCTCTTTGTGTTTTTCTTCTTTATTCCTCCAGTAAACACTTCTACTGCAGATGATGTTATATAATTACTGTACATCCATGTAGTTGAGGAGCATTGATGAAGAGAATCATTACAGGACAGAGACACACTTTCACCAGAACTGATGAACACATCAGTCTCTTCTGCTTCACTCACACCTGAAACAGCAGATGACATCCTTGCATATTAATACACCACTGTGGCAAGGGGGGAGTGGTTTAGTGACGTCTACACCGGGTAGGAGAGACACAGGAAAGACGGTAATCAAGTAGGTCGATTGCAGATTGAAAACACTTGCGTCTCATTACAGTGATTGGTGAGGAGACAGCTTAAAGGCTTGGAGGATTCAGAGGAGTTTGAGAGAGATCGACTGGGAGATGCAGTAGCAGTACGGGAAGCAGTACGGGAAGCAGTACGGGAAGCAGTACGGGAAGCAGTACGGGAAGCAGTACGGGAAGCAGTACGGGAAGCAGTACGGGAAGCAGTACGGGAAGCTGAAAGAATCGTACGGACAGAGATCCGGAAAAGCCGTGTGGATTTATGCTCTGGAAAGTTATATTGAATGAAGATTGTTAAGCGCAGTGGCTCTACGTTTTTGTTTTGAGAATAAAACAGTTATCTCGTCTCCAAGTCAAAGCCGACCCCGCCTCCTTTCTTCTCCCTATCTTGAACCTTTTTACAATCACAATATATTCAAACAATTTAATATTTATCTCTTAATGACAGATAGATTTGTATTATTTTTACATCACATAAATCAGAAGATTTCACAGAAGATATGTGATCTAGTTCATCTATCATTGACTCTTGACATCAGACTTTTGAATGTGGAGGAAGTTCTCAAACACTTTACAGTCTTTATTGCTAAATTAAAGATAAATCTTCTTTTATCTTGTTATTTGATGAACATTAGTGACCTTAGTCACAGCAGCAGGTTTATGAACGCGGCCCCTTTAAGAGCTGTCTCAGGACGCAGATTCGTACTCCCATTTTCACAACTATTCGCATTCATTTAAGATTTTATTTTACACTTAGAAGACTGTACTAAAGAAAATGTTAGAAAAAACGGGCTTTCTGACATACTCTTGTGTGGTTTTATCTATCAAAGGTTCTGTGTGTAAGTTTCAGAGGGCACTATGGGCGTAGTTGGAAATTGCAACCTAAAGCTCCGCCACCCCCCTCTCCCTCCCATTAGAGAAGCTACGGTTAACGTCACAGGACAAAAGTGTTACGTAAATGATAGCAGCCATGATCGGTGGTGTTGATAATTGCAATCTACGTCTCACAGGCGAACAACAGACTGAAGCTACGGACACAGGACAGAGATGTCCTCGTGTGAGACAGCAGAGAGTAACCTTTGCAAGTCAAGTGACGAGGCTTATTTCCAAAGAAAAATAAATAAATAAAATGTAATTAATTCATCATTTACTCTAATCGTTGTAGTGAATATTATTGTTACTTGTTTAACATTGTGTCAGTGATTTATTCGCTTATTATACATAGCATTTTTGGCACCGTAACTTGGTTCGTAATTTACAGCATATTGAAACCGCTTGCTAATGCTAAAGGCGTGTAATCTAACCGCCAAAGTCTTGGCAGACGTTTTTCTCATCATCACAGAGTCAATCAGAGGACTTAACACAGGTAGTAAGGAGAGGAAGATGTCGGAGAGGTAGGGGTGTTGGAGATGCAGGCAGGGCGAGGAGAGGCAGAGGAGCTAACGTTACCCGGGAGGACCGTACAAGAGAGGATGTGGAAGCTAAGCAGTATTATAATATAACTTACACCCGATTTATGCAAATTATGATTGTTAACATGATTTCTAACTTGATTTGCACACGGCCATGCAACAAGGAATTATAGTACAATTACAAAGTGCTAAAAATGTACAAGGAAAAACGCGACTTCTCTTGATGATCAACTCATCTATTAGCTATAGCTATCAAACAAACAGTTCACTTATATAGCGGAAATTAGACAAACTTACCAGTCCAGCAGAAAGCTGGTAACTTCGGCGTCGCTTAGCAAACCTTTTCCTGCTTCAGTGCCCTCCATTTGGGAAAAGCCACAATGATCTTTGTTCGGGTTTTCTGTCGTTTTTTGTCTCGACTTCGTCTTGCTGCATCGTATTTTCTTTTTTTTGACGATACAGATTGACGCTCTGTCGGCTCTTGTGCAGAGTATGTGTGGTCCACCATTAGCGCAAATTTCACTTCTAACTGCAACAAAAGAACCGTTTCTATTTCTAATAAAAAACATGACGCGTGAATTTTGTTATTGTTCTTCCTCTTCTTCTGCTAATCCTTCTATGTAGTCGTTTAGCAAGCTGCCTCAAAACACGGCTGAAGAAGAAGAACAAAGTCCCGTGCATCCTTCGTTTTACGAAACGCGCTCAGTTTGTCCGTGTAGTGCTACTATAGAAACATGGCTGTGCAATTTGATAAATTACATGTAAGGGTGTGCCCGCGGTGTATATACATAAAATGGCTCATTGTAAGGTAATATAAACATTTCGGTTCATTTTGTAAGGTATTTATTCACCACTCACAACATAGTTTTGTATTATATATTACATTTTGGTGAATAAATCCTTCAAATTCCTACACACTGTACCTTTAAAGCACGAAAGTGAAGTTAACACAGATGTGCTGTCTGACAGAGATTCACAGACTCAGCGTTTTGCCCGTTACTGTTCACACCAGACTGGACCTCGCGTTGCGTTCTGCTGCGTCCCACGGTATAGAGGCTCTCTATTTTCTTTGAACATGTCAAAACAGCTGTTTCAAATCACACTTACGTGGTTTAAAAGCGTGATTAAACCATGTAACGCTTGACCAAGGATGTCAAAACAAACGGATGCTGTGTTAATTGCATTAAATATTAGTTAATTTGAAAAACTCTATCGCATGAGTTAACGTGTTGACAGCACTAGTTGTAATGCAATATAACTATTATAATATATAATTTTTAAAGGGGATCCTTCAGACACAAAACCAGCTGTTTGTAAAAGCTGAACCTGGATTAAGGAATTGTTTTTTTATTATGTAGAATATTTAAAATCTATTCAATCTTTCCTATATATTCATTTCTAAACTGAAATGTAAAACTGTTGTGTTTGTATTCCTTTTCGTATTTCTCTGTTTTTAACAGTTGTCCATTTACAATATCTCTGTTATAAATCTCTGCAGAGTACTCATCATTTTCAGACAGATGACAGACTGGGAGCATTGAGAACCTATTATTGTGATCCAGCGAGAACAACCCAAAAAAACAAGACCTTCCATCTTTTGTGCCCTAGCAATAAGAGGACAAACAACTAGCCTGTCATTGACACGTTTGTCCACCATGTTTGAGACATCATCATTAATCTTTGTTTGTTCAACTAGTCGAGGAATAGACTGAATTATATTAAACTGCCGTGCAATTTGAGATGGAATGTAATACGTCCGGTGACATAACCTCTTCATTATAGGTTGTGACCCTCAAATTTAAATGCAGATGTACACCAAATGAGTCTTTCTTCCGGCTGCCAAATATCACCTTTGAGCAGCGTTATACACAGACTAGAACAACAAAAACATTAACATGCTTGAACACATTATATTCGGTAAATTTAACCATGCTTATTTCTTAAGATAGTTTTTTCATGTCTTGCACAACACTGTTCATGACACATGAACTCTATAATAAATGTGACATGAGATGAAACTGAAAATGTTTCTCAGAATGTCAGTGAGAGTAATGAAATGAAATCTGATGAAATAAATGTGTTGTATAGTTTACCTGTGAATAGTGAAGAGAGAAGGATCAGTCCCAGCAGACATATATCACTCTTCTCAGTCATGTTGTGTTTCTCTTACTGAGTCTCTTATCATCATCTGCTTATAGTTCTTCATCAGAACATTTGTAACTCTTCCTGTGTTTCTCATTTCCTCTTTTCTCATAGACAGAGTCATGACACTATTATAGACTAGAACACATTCTGTAGTTTAATGGTGATATTTATAAATGACTTCTGTTGTCTTAAAATAATTGGACACAGTGCTCAGTTATGACTTTTGTTGTCAGAGACTTTAAGAGGACTAACATGATGAAGATTTTCTCCAAATTCATTCAACACATGAAGTCATGTGTTGCCCCAGCAGAGCAGACGCACAGCCTTCATTAAAGCTGATCACACCTCCGTTCTTCTTCTGTCTCCACACACACACAAAAGCAGAACATGAGTGAGGTCATCTTCACACTTCTTACAAACAACAGATCGGCAGATTACCCATGATGCAGCAGACACAGACATTAATAAACACACTAACTCTGTCACAGATTATATCAATATGTCCACTGCAGTGGTGTAGTCCTATTCTTCTGAATAAATAATAATAAATAAATATATAAATAAATAATTAAGACATAGTGTTTTTTTGGGGGGGGTCATATATGAGATTAGATTAGATTCAACTTTATTGTCATTACACATATACAAGTACAGTGTAACGAAATGTAGTTTAGGTCTAACCAGAAGTGCAATTAGCAAGTGCAGATATACAGTGTGAATAAATACAGAATACAATTTTAGGGAAATACTATACAAATGTTGTATGAAAAATATGACAGTCGGTATGTACTATGAACAATATATACAGAAGGCTATATACTGTGAACATTAATGTACAGGTGGTTATGAACAGATAACAATATAGACAATACAATAGTGCAAGTGACTTGAGTGTGCATTAATTACAGACATTAGCTATTAAAGTTACAGTGCAGTAGATGAGTTAATGCGGTTATTAAAGATACAGTGCAGTACATGAGTTAATGCAGTTGTTGAAGTTATAGTGCAATACATGAGTAGATGCAGATAATACAGTTACAGTGTATTAGATGAGTTAGTGCAGTTATTGAAGTTACAGTGCAGTATATGCGTTAATGCGGTTATTGAAGTTACAGTGCAATAGATGAGTGGATGCAGTTAGTTATGCAATAAATGCAATAGATGAGTTACAGTGCAGTAGATGAGTTAATTCAGTTATGGAAGTAGTTTATTAGTGCAAATGAGCATTCAGTGTAATATTCCTGGTGTGCAAGTGAGCAGTATAGAGTGCAAATGATTCTATGTGTGTGTAAGCAGTCCGGTAGAGCAGATAACATGAAGTACTGGTGTGTGCAGTTCAGTCATGCATGGCAGCCCTGTTATGCAATGTAAACAATGTAGTAGCAGCATTAAAGTTAAAGTTATGAGGGTTAGTGGAATCAGTGGGGAGCAGAGTTCAATAATGAAACAGCTCTGGGAAAAAAGCTGTTTCCTAGTCTGCTGGTTCTTGTCCGGAGGCACCTGTAGCGCCTACCGGAAGGCAGGAGAGTAAACAGTCTATGAGCGGGGTGAGAGGAGTCCTTGAGAATGCTGCGAGCTCGACGCAGACAGCGTTTCCTCTGGATGTCCTCAATGGAAGGGAGTGTAGTCCCTGTGATGCGCTGGGCTGTTTTCACCACCCGCTGCAGTGCCTTGCGCTCAGCAACAGAACAGTTCCCGTACCAGACTGTGACACAGTTGGTCAGGATGCTCTCTATCGTGCAGCGATAGAAGTTCACCAGGATAGTTGAAGACAGTTGGTTCTTCTTCAGTGTCCTCAGAAAGAAGAGACGCTGGTGAGCCTTCTTGACCAGGCATGAGGTGTTGGTGGTCCAGGACAGGTCCTCCGAAATATGGGTCCCCAGGAACTTAAAACTGGAAACACGTTCAACAGCCATCCCGTTAATGTGGATGGGGTCGTGTGTGCCTCCTTTCGCCTTCCTGAAGTCCACGATGATCTCCTTTGTCTTGGAGGTGTTAAGGAGCAGGTTGTTGTCTGAGCACCATGTGGCCAGGTGCCGTACCTCCTCCCTGTAAGCAGTCTCATCGTTGTTGCTGATGAGACCAATCACTGTTGTATCGTCTGCGAACTTGATGAAGGAGTTAGATCCATTCACAGGCCTGCAATCGAGTGTGAAAAGGGAGTAGAGAAAGGGGCTCAGTACGCAGCCCTGTGGTACACCAGTGTTGAGGGTGATGGTGGTGGAGCAGATGTGGCCTAACCTAACAAGCTGAGGCCTGTTCGTCAGGAAATCCATAATCCAGTTGCAGGTTGAGTTGTTAATGCCTAGGTTTCCAAGTTTGCTGATTAGCTTGGAAGGGATGACGGTATTGAATGCAGAGCTAAAGTCTACAAACAGCATGCGTGCATAAGTGTCCTTATTATCCAGATGTGTGAGCACGGAGTGCAGCGCCATTGACACTGCATCATCTACGCTCCTATTGCTGCGGTAGGCAAATTGGTATGGGTCCAGTGTGGATGGTAGAGAGTCTTTTAGGTGTGACAAGACCAGCCGCTCGAAGCACTTCATAACAATGGGTGTGAGTGCTACAGGGCGGTAGTCGTTCAGGCATGTCGGGCTGGAATGTTTTGGAATGGGAACAATGGAGGTGGATTTGAAACATGCTGGAACAACTGCTTGGGCGAGGGACAGGTTGAAGATATCCGTGAAGACCCCAGCGAGCTGCTCCGCACATGCCCGGAGTACGCGACCAGGGATGCCATCAGGGCCAGCAGCCTTACGTGCGTTTATCCGGCTTAGTGCAGTGTAAACATCTGTGGAGTTTAGTGTGATGATTGGGTGGTCAGTAAAAGGTGTGAGCCTGGTGGCGGGTTCCTTATTGTCTCTCTCAAAGCGTGCATAAAAGTCATTAAGCTCGTTCAGAAAGGCAGCATCTGTGGCTATGGGGATGGAGTGGTTGGGTTTGTAGTCACTAATGGCCTGGATGCCCTGCCACATGCGTCGAGGGTCAGAGTTGATAAAATGCTCCTCTAGCTTCAACTTGTAGCAGTGCTTGGCCTTTCTGATGCCCCTCTTCAGATTTGCCCTGGAAGTACTATAGGCCTGTGCATCACCTGATCTGAAGGCGGTGTTGCGTGCTTTCAACAGGAGGCGCACTTCCTTGTTCATCCATGGCTTCTGATTGGGGTATATGGTGATCTGCTTCTGAGTTGTGACACTATCAATGGTGGTATTGATGTAGTCCAATACAGAAGAGGTGTAGCTGTCTATGTCCGTGTGAGAGCCACTGGTGGCCTGAGAAGCAAACATACTCCAGTCTGTGCGTAGAAACCTTTCCTGGAGTGTGAAGTCTGCCCCCGCAGGCCACACCTTGATGGTCTTCACTGATGGCTTCACACGGTTAATGAGAGGTGAGTACTTGGGAGTGAGGAACAAAGAAAGGTGATCAGATTGACCAAGGTGGGGGAGGGGGGTCGCGGTGTAAGCTTCAGCCATGTTTGTATAGACATGGTCTAAAGTTTTGCTTCCTCTTGTGTGGCAGGAAACATGCTGGTGAAATTTAGGGAGCACTGTCTTTAAGTTAGAGTGATTAAAATCTCCCGCAACAATAAATGCAGCCTCCGGGTGAGCAGTCTGTTGTTTACTGATGGCTGCATGAAGTTCTTTCATAGCAAGCTTGGCATCAGCATCCGGTGGAATATAAGCTGCCGTTATAATGGTGGAAGTGAATTCCCGTGGCAGATAAAACGGTCTACATTTAACCATGAGAAACTCAAGGTTAGCCGAGCAGTGTCTCCCGACAATAACAGAGTTCGTGCACCAAGCTTTATTGACATAAATGCACAGTCCACCTCCTCTTGTCTTACCGGATTCCTCTGCCGTTCTATCCGCCCGGTGTGTGTTGTAGCCCGCTAACTCAATAGCGTTGTCCGGTATGCCGCTGTGTAGCCATGTTTCCGTGAAGATTATGACATTGCAGTTTAAAAGTCTTTTGTTGTTGATGATGCGGAGTCGAATCTCATCCATTTTGTTCACTAATGATCGTACATTAGCAAGGAAAATGCTGGGTAAAGAGAGCCGGTGTGGTGTTAGCTTTAGCTTAGCTCTTAGCCCTCCGCGCGTTCCCCGCCTTTGTTTACGATCTCGACGCCGCCGACGAGCACTTCCGCCCGGCCGTGTGGGGTGCGTAGCATCGGATGTTTTGATGATCTCAGGGACGAGTTGAATGTTGCTGATATAACTTCCGGGAATGCGCAAACCGATATCCAAAAGCTCCTGCCGGGTGTACGATGTGAAGGCACAACTGTTCTGTACGAACAGGCCCGAGATGAGCAAGAAAAACACTATATAATTGCTAAAACTGGAGAGACGCTGAGCCTCGCGATGTTCACGCGCCGCCATCTTGGTCTTATCCCAAGATACAGTTGTGTTGGGGTTGTGCAGCCAAGAGACAAAGTGGATCTTGCGCTTAAAGAACTGGTCACATACAGGCTACTGATACATTTCGCTGTTTACATTCACATAGATGTAGTGACTGCGTGAGTTATTTTGAGCAAGACGTGAGTGGGAACGGCACTCTATGTAGTGAACTCATGCACACTGAATACATGACACAGAAATGTTGTAGTTAACCAGCAGTCACTATTGGAAGCGCTGTTTATACTTTCTATTCTCCAGTAAGCTTATGGTCAGCTGACTGCCGCTCACTTAACAGTACAGATGCTGAGAAAAGTGCACCCGTGCTGGGAAAAGATATTTCACGCCTCGAATGCAGCAGTGGTGACATGAAGTAAAAAGATAGAGCTAAATATATTTTTCAAAAATAGAGAGATTGTATTCACCCGGCTTCTGCTCCTACAGTTAATGTGTAAACTAATGTTTACGCTTAAAGAGAAAAGTTATAACATTATGTGCCGTTTGACAAATTGGGACGGAATCTTGCCAGCAGTACCAGCATTATGTGTGCTGTTGTATATGATGCACATGTTAAAAAAGGACTGAGAAAGAATGTATATATGTCCTTTCACTATGAACACATAAAGTATGACACACATGATTAAATTGTTCAAATCGCTTCTGCAACATTTAGATAGATGCAGACTATAATCTTGAAACCTCCGCTCAGAGGAATAAGGGTGTAAAGGTCAGCGATGAATTCCTTGGAACTCATCCAAGGAGTGTGTGTGAAGCCATGTGTATGTTCATTTATGGGGAAACAGATGTCAACTGCAATAAACCTGAGATCTTATCTCAATTGTGGTTAAAAGGTGTCGCTTCGAGAGATCTGTTGTGTTTAGGTAGGAGATGTGTGTCACGGTGTATAGTGCCCATATAAGGGATGTATATCCTGGCACACGACCCTTTTGTATGACGGGCTGCATAAAAGGGGAACTCTGATGTTGTACGAGGCCGAACCTTGTGAAGATTTATCACTGTTATGTCTGTATGTTTACTTTTGATGATTTATTAATAAACCGAAGACATATACTATTGTGAGGAGATCTACCTCTTATAAGGAGTCTCTGAGTGAAGTGATTACAAACATACGTTACGTAATTGGTCATTTTTGGTAATTTCTGACTGACACGTCCCAGGCACGTAATTTCATTACCATTAAATGACCAATTCATGACGTCGCTTGCAAGAACTCCTGATGATACAAGATAACCAAGGATGGTCCAGTACAAAATTCTACAAATTTCGTCGATGTAAAATTGTTTGCGTCGCCCCTTCGCAGCAGCTCACTACACACCAGTGGCGGCTGCTGGTCTTTCAAAGAGGGGAAGCTCATTTCACAATGAATGAATGAACAAACTATCTAAAAAAATATATATAAACACGACGGAGGAAATGTGGGTATACATTAAACTGAAACAAGGAATGTGGTGTATAATTGTGTGAAATGTATGATGAAAATTGGCAAGCAATTTCGGCAAGCAAATACCAAGAAATAGGTTGCAGCAGTTTGTCTGTCAACTACACTTGAAAAATCCGCAATGGGACTGAGATTGAATAGCTTTAGCGTCAGCGACTTTTTATAGAACAAAATCGCTGTCAATCAAAAGGAGATGCAGTCTTTCGACAGACCCTCCAATCATCACGCAGTAGCTTGTAGTCCAGGCCATCCCACTCCTCCATTCACCCCCAGAGACGCTGAGCGTCCGTGGGCGGGACATAATAGCAGCATTTAACCAATGATCGTCTAATTTCGAAGCACTGAAAAAAACTGTTGAAAGCATCCCCATTGAAGTCAATGGACGCTAGGCTTCAACAGGGAAATGCACTCTGACGCTACGGGAATGTTTGAGAAGGAAATAGAGTCAGCCGACCTGCTATAGGTAGCTGATTATGAACAAACTCGTCTTTGTGATGTACGTGTTCAAACATATTTTTATTCAATAAAATGTTAACACCAAATTTCCTAGTTGACCAATAGTTTTTGACATTATAGGGGAAGCTAAGCTTCCCTTGCAGTCTTAAAGAAATCCCCACTGGTCTGTAGGATGTGACATCCTAAAGGGCTGGTTATACTCAACACAGTCGCTAGTTCGCCTGGGTGCGCGCGCCAAATATGACATCATCGCAGTGTTCGCGGAGTTCGCTTTGGGTAAGCGCGAGCTCATTTCGCGTGGCGGCAGTCAACATTAACAGCTTTGAAGAGATTTTGGCTTAACAGGTACGCCTGTACAGACATCTTTTATCATCAGTGTGTCTGTTTTATACTGTATACACAACTTTGCTCTTTTGAACTGTTCTTATATCTTCTCATTTTATATAACATAAATACATCCAATGGGTTAATCTAAGGCACTGTACATTTAGCAGTCCCTAACCAACAATATGTAGAAATGTGTCTGCATTATGCACAGAATTGAAAGAGTGAACAAAAAGTATGATATAAAAATGTATTAAATCAACTAACAATCGTTCGAAATGCATTTCCCCGTCCATCAAACGCATCTGCTTCACAAGAGTGATGTATTCTACATCTCCACGTTTTTTGGCATGTAGTTTGTGAGACATTCCATCTCCTTTTAGCCCTTTTTTGTAATAGTAGCAACAACACAAAATCTGCTACGTTTCCTTGTCGAGCACCTGTCGTAAGACGCCATTCTGAATGATCTGACGTAATTCAGGTAAAATTCCTACTTTTCTTCTACTTCCTGTGGATTTACAGGACGATTTCGTTTGTGCGCCCCCTGTCGGTTCAAAGAATATCTCAACGGCGAACGCGTCAAGTATAAACGTCTCGTCCGTTTGGGGAGTTGCGCGCGCGGTCAGCGGAGGCTCGCGAAGCGGAGCCAGGCTCGTCTATAAACAGGCCTTTACAGTTTAAAAGAGACCACGAGAAGAGTCTTTTGGCTTTTGTTGTCTAGTGGAGATGTTTAGTTGTTTTTCAGGTGTGCAGTTTGTGGAGTTTGTTCTTTCTCTCCTTGCGTTCTGCATCTCCAAGGATGGACTAGAAGAAGACTTCACCTTTAACCCATAAGTTTGTGCGAAGCTGCGGCCTCGTCTTTCCAGATACAGATCCTCTGCATAAAACTGGTTCTCTCTGATAACTTTCAGCCAAGATCACCTGGAGCCTTAACAAACTGCATCAGGACACTTTCTTTCTTTTGATGGGCAAGATATGCACGTATCATACTTAGTTTTATGAATTAATCCTTTTAACAAAGGTGCTTTACAAGAAGAAACTGATGTTTAGTTCAGGCTATTGATCTTCTATATGAATATCATATACTGCCATAATCCATGCTCTGTTCTTCTCTCTGCTTCAACTTCAACCTTCTTCCAATGCTAAACTGTATGTGTCTATATGTTAGATTAGTATGTGTCTAGTCTAGGTAATAAAGTCCTGGTTTATTTCACATGTGAAGTTGTTGTAGTTCATGCTCATAATCTGGAGTCCCTAAACATGTCGATTCTTGCTACCTGCTCGTAATGCTAAGTGATTTCCCCACATCATGAATTTTGATCCAGATAATTATAATTGATCATAATTAATTAAATTCATCCCAATTTGGGTTGATATTCGTTTCCCTTACAAAGGGTGGTGGAGAAAATATTACTTATAATTGTGATCACAGCTCATGATAATTCTTACATATTGGTGAAGAATAGTGTTTAAATAATTCTGTTCCTCATTGGTTTCACTACAATATATATATTGATTATTTATAATTTCAATTATTCGTAAATACAAATACAAATATAATATGCAAAGTACACAGACATAAGGCCAGACCTTCTCATTTCTGTTTGCTTCCTGGACTTCAGGGCTGCGTATTCAAAAACGAGATCTTAGAAGGTCGCAGCCTTTAAATTGGGACACAGCTGAAGTATATGTAGTTCAGGTAATGAGTGAAAGAGGAACAGGTGCGTGTGATCAATAGTGTGGCCAACTGAGGTCTGGTGCTGGGGGCGTGGCTAACAGAGCATCTGAGTCAGTGACAGAGATTAATATCAGACTTTTTAGATTCAGCAATTATGCAAAATCACAACAAGTTTGAGCTGGAATTAACAGACATAAATCAACACACAATTCAGCTACGTTACACAAATACAATAATACAAAAAAAATTACACAAACCGTCAGACTCTGTCTGTTAGCATATTTAAAGTAATAGTTCCACAATAACAATTGTAAAAAATACTTTTGTTCTGCTGAACTCAATGAAAGAATTTGGAAGAATGTGTGAAACCAAACAAACTACTACTATAGTCAATGATGACCCAGAACTGTTTACTTCCCCACATTCTTCAAAATATCTTCTTTTGTGTTCAACAGGAAAAAGGAAAAAAAATACAGGTTCAGAGCAATTTGAAGGTGAGCAAATGATGACAGATGTTTCATTTTGGGGGGAACTATCAGTTTAATACAAGCATGACAATACGCATCTTTTAAAAGTATTATACACATATGCATAAAATCTGATCAAATAAATCTTGCTGTAATTTACTCATAAAGAGAAGATTTTATTCCTAAACTGCTGACATCACTGTGTCTTCTGGATGAGCGTTCTGAGTCCTTCTTCGGTTTTCTGAGAAGATAAAAGTCAATAAAAGTGATGAAGTTCTGCTGTTTGTTTTCTGGATTGTTTCAGGTGAATGTGAATGATGATGATGATGATGATGATGATGATGATGATGAAAACTCACGCGCTCTTCCTGCACAGATGATCTGAAGAAGAATGACAGTAGGAGCAGCAAACACTGACACCTCAACAATCACTAGAATCACTAGAAGACACAAGAACACCATTAAATCATCAAACTCTCAAACACTACACATGAGAAACAAACACAAGATGAGTTCAGTCAGAGTTTCAGTCATGTACTTATGTAACAGGACACATGGATTACAATCAACACTTCATACCTCTTATTATTATTGATGTTGTAGTTGATGCTGTAAAAAACAAAGTTTAGTTTAGATGAGTCATAATGTGGAAACACACACACACAGACACACATACAGAAGATGATGAATGTTCAGAGACATCATAATGTAGAACATCACAATCATATTTCATGTTTATGTCATTTCTTCATCATCAGTACAGAGTTTAATGACTGAAGTCACTTTGAGTTCAGGACACTCCTGTCAGAGTGATGTCTTACCTGTAAATCTGACAGTATATGTGACTGAGGTCTTGATGTCATTCTTGTGTTTGAGCACACATCTCAACTCTGTGTTGTCGTCTTCATTCACGAGTGTTGTAGTCAGAGAGATGAGACAGAGTTTATCTGATCTAATCTGATATCTGGAGTCTGTCTGTAGATCAACATCAGTCTGATTCATCCACACCAGCTGAAATCCAAAATAACTGAACACATAATCACATTCATATGAAAACAGCTGACAGGAGAGAGTGACAGATGTGTTTGCTATTATCTCAGTCTGTGATGATGATGATGATGATGAAGACACTGAAACATAAATCACACAACACACTCTCAGTACTCATGAGTTTCAGTGAAAACACAAGAGATAAAGAGAACTGTGATCTGAAGTTAAACATGTGTTCATATGAATGAAGAGAAACACTGACCATGAAGAACATGTAGTGAAACACGTGAATAAGGTCCATAATGACGTCCATTCACATATTGTCTGCAGGTGTAAACTCCACCATCATGTTGTGTTGTGTTATAGATGTTGAGAGAGCAGTCAGATGTCAGACTCAGTCTCTCAGATCTCTCTGTGTTATTCTTATTTATTCCTCCAGTAAACACCTCTACTGTAGATAATCTTGTATAATTAAAGTAGATCCATGTAGTGGAGGAGCATTGATGAAGTGAATTATTACAGGACAGAGACACACTTTCACCAGAACTGATGAACACATGAGTGTCTTCTGCTCCAATCACACCTGAAACAGCAGATGACATCATTCATATTAATGCATCACAATATATTCAAACAGTTCAATATTTATCATTTAAAGGCGGGTGTCTGATTTCCGAATCACGCTTATTTAAACAAAGTCGGGCCGAGTACCAAAACAACCTTGGAGCCGAATCAGCAGTAAGGTTCGAGCCGAGCGCTGATGAAAGTGAAGATGGGGATAGGGATGTGTCTGTTTTGGTGATTTGAACATCAACAAAAACTATGAGAAATGGGACACCAGCCTTTAAATGACAGATCGACTTTTATTATTTACATCACATAAATCAGAAGATTTGACAGACCAAAATGTGATCTAGTTCCTCTATCATTGGGTGCATTTAGATTTGGCATTAACATGTGATCTCGGTCATCTGAACAAGCAGATCAGATCTTCAGATAGTCAGGACACAGTGTGTTTACACATGTCAACATCAAGTGGCTTCCACATCTGCATATCTGATTGGATCTCTTTGGTTTAATAAGTCTGCAATTTAAAAATAGCCCCGTTGCTATTTTAAAATCAAACAATGCTAAATATCAGGACGCATGTTACAGATTTGATATACTGGAGAGTATCCTTCTCAGCCATGTTGAAATCATGGCAGCTGTGGGAAGTAAACCACGGATAAAACGTTTAATGATCTTATATTTGAATGAATAAGTAGAGGACATTTGTAAATTTACACAAGATTTAGTACTTGAGCTGTGGTGGGTTTCAATCGCGCGCGCACGCGCACGCACGCGCACACACACACACACACACACAGCCTCTAACAGTGTTTTTAAACACATCATTTGTTTATTCATGTCACAGACACATAAAATAATCTCATAAATAGGCCGCAGTTTCTATGATCAAAAGTGACGACTGATATCATTCTCGCACAACAATGTCCATTTCTATGAATCCGTACCTACGGGTGTACAAATTCACCCTTATGGTGATCAGTGTTTTATTTGCTTGGTACTTGGACTTAAGTCCAGCGAAGAAGTTTCCTCTGCTTGTTTAAAGCTGTGTTTTAAACAAACATCATGTTCATTCTAGCAGGTGCACAGTCCTGTCTTTCTATTGAGTAGAAGCATTAGTATCAACTAAGGCTTAGTGTAAGAGACAGATGAATAATAGTGTTAATTGTTACAATAAAACGAAGCTAGAATGATAAAATGCAATTTGAAAGATTAAACATATATTAAACAAGATCAAACATTTCTCAGACAATCTAATACTTCAACACTCATCCTACAAAACTCAACAGTGGTGGTAAACATTACGATATGCATGCTGGGTGTCAATGTTAAGTTTGATGCTACTATTACCCAGCATGCACTGCAGCATGTACGTTTTATTGATTGTGACCTTTATTGATATTTGTATGCTGAGTTTTGATGTCTGTGTGTAACAGTTTAAAACATCTTGTTTACAATTGTTGACAAAGGCAGTATCTGTTTATCTTACACACCACTGTTGACAAACATCGAGATCTCTAGCTTGACTGAAACATTTCGTTACACTATTATCATTTTCTGATGACTTCAAGCAAAGTCTTCAAGCAACAAACATTTTAAACCACAGGCAGTGAGTCTGTTTAACTCATTTCGCAACAACAACAAAAAAAAACGGTACCCCAAGTACCCCACTAAAGAGAATCCTCATCACCCTAATGATGACGTCACATCTAACACATTTCAAACTTATTCAAACTGCAGCTAAACCTCTAACTCTACATGAACATCTTTTACACTCAAACTTCTTTAAATAAGTGATCATGACAACACTGTTTAAAGTTGTTTGAAGCATTTTGATATTTCGTGATATCAAGAGACCACATTAGTTCTACACATAGATTTGTTGTGTTTGCTGTACATCAGCTGTGTATCTAAACACTTAATGAACAGCAGGTGTCATCACTAAAGATCAATCATCACTTGTAAAGTCAACTCAATTGATTCATTAACCTAATGAATAAATGAACATTTCACACCAGAAAGACTCAGCTTCAGTGTAAATCTGTACACGTAGGTACGGACTCATAGATACACCAGCGGGTGTACATTTGACACCAGTGACTTTCCTGTGTTACTTGTGTTGGTTCAGCTGAAAGCAACAGCGCGTCGTTTCTTATGTCTGCACCCTAAAGAGAGTGTTTACTGACATCAGCTATAAGGAACTCTATACAATCTTGTTTATGTGTGTAAATGATATATACGGTGTATTCAGCGCTCCGTTTCAAGGTGCATGCCAACCGCTTCTGTCGGGGACGGTAGAGACACCGTAGCAGCCCTCAGGACAGCAGGAAAATTAAGATTATTTACACCGTAGCCTTTACAGTAAATACACACACAAGTAGCCTATGTTGGAAACAAGCTGGTATAGTGTTGCTATTGGTGACTGTGAGATAAAAATAAACAATTCACACGTTTAAAAACACCAATGGAGCTGTGTGTGCCAGTAAAACCCATTCATGGCAGTCAAAAATAGCCTATGTGAAGTATAAAGCTGAAGTGGTCAAGTAAAAGATCTCGTGCGATTTGACATACTCTTGACATCAGACTTTTGTGAGAATAACCCTTACAGAAAGAAAATATATTTCCTAATATATGAATTGAAAATATATTAAATGACATAATGGTATATTAGAAAATATAGATAATAATAAATTGTGTAAATATATTAAATAATACATAAGTAATGGCCGCTTTGCATATACTGAAAAATATTTTGACCATAATATATGTACTTATATGTCCCAATATATGTAATTTTATAATCAGTAAAATACTTTATAATATATTGATGTACAAATGATAAGATATGGAATGTAAATTTATGTGTAAAATATATTGACCATAATATTTCTTACGTAAAGAATACCAACATACATATTTTAAAACATAGCCGCTTTACAATAACCTAAGCACTCCTGTTCAAACTGAAGCACTTGTTGAACAAACAATCACTGAACTGAATAGCGCACAATAAAGTAATATATGATCTTCAAAATATTCGGTCAATGGTTATCCTAACCACAGACTCTACTCTTCATCACCACTGTAACCCCACACATTTACATACTAGAGACCCTTCTGCATTTCAAAGCAATACAACATTAAACACTCACAGATCTCCCAATATATTAATATCCAGCAAAAAGACATAAAATAACACCTACATTTAAACAATTTTACTCTCTTTTAGCAGTCCGAAGCAAAGCATGCTGGGAAGTAGAAATCTGCTGTAACTCATTCTGTGAAAGTGTTCATATGTGTGTACTATACAATCACATTTATATGTGAACATTTTCAGGTTTATTTTTGTCTTTGTTTCTAACTATATTTATGTTCAATATATATCCATATATTCTCAATGCATAGATTGCTGTATATAAAAAAACACAAGCACCAGCTTCCAACATAGGGAAATGTATGATGTAAAATAATTTATTATATTTGACAGTATATTCATATATTTTTGTTCCATAAGAGAAGACACATGAACTCTATGATAAATGTGACATGAGATGAAACTGAACATGTTTGTTAGAATGTCAGTGAGAGTAATGAAATGAAATCTGATGAAATAAATGTGTTGAATAGTTTACCTGTGAATAGTGAAGAGAGAAGGATCAGTCCCAGCAGACATATATCACTCTTCTCAGTCATGTTGTGTTTCTCTTACTGAGTCTCTTCTCATCATCTACTTATAGTTCTCCGTGAGAACTTTTGTTGCTCTTCCTCTAATTTCTCATTTCCTCTTTTCACTTCGACTGAGTCATGACACTATTATAGACTAGAACACATTCTGTAGTTTAATGGTGATATTTGTAAATTACTTCTGTTTTCATAAAATAATTGGACGCAGTGCTCAGTTATGACTTTTGTTGTCAGAGACTTTAACAGGACTAATATGATGAAGGTTTTCTACAAATTCATTCAACACAAGACTCTCCTGCCCGAGCAGAGCAGACGCACAGCCTTCATTAAAGCTGATCACACCTCTGTTCTTCTTCTGTCTTCACACACACACAAAAGCAGAACATGAGCCTTTTCACACTTCTTACAACCCACAGATCGGTAGATTACCCATGATGCAGCAGAAGCACACATTAATAAACACACTAACTCTGTCACAGATTATATCAATATGTCCACTGGTGTAGTCCTACCAAAAAAGTGGTGTACAACGATGTTACCGCCGATCCCAAATGACCAAAAGAAGACAGAGTGTTTGTTTTTCAGGTAACATGATAATTAAAACAGTTAAATATGCCATTTATTCATAATTATGCAAAATTCTTCACTTTTGCTATAATTATGCATTTATAACACTGGAAAATAATAATTACTTGGAATTTTTTAACACATTCACATACACGAGATTAAGTAAAAACATACAGGATTTTACTTTGTACAGATAACGTTACAGATGAAGCCTAACTGCTAACACTGACATCTCTGTGGGAATACTTGACAAAACATACTTGACAAACAAATAAAACCTTATTTTAAATGTAGAAATGAATAAACACAATGAGGATATTTAAAACAACTGCAGCTTGGAGACACTTTAAGCAGGAAAACAAGCGAGTATAGAAAGGGTATACGCTAATATAGATCTTTAGAAGGTGGTATACACAAACAGTGCTGTGGAGAAGTAAGCAAATGTTGTATATGTGCGTATGACCCTGACTACACAACTGGTCCACTGATAATATCATCATGAAAAAACCCTGGATGTGGAATGAATGTGGAACATTTTACACTCAATCCCAAACTTCATACGAAAAATGTATGAAAACCCTGTGACATCTCAGATAGCAAACTGACGTTGAATCAATGTTGACTTTTGGTAAGAATCAGTGTTGTTTTAGGCATGGGCGAATTGAGTGTGTGAAATGGCTAATAAAAAAAGGTAATCCAAAACGATTATGTGGAGGTGAAGTGGTTCAGTCTTGACTTCTGGTCGTGAGTGACAGTGTTGAGGGTATGTGAAATCTGTTGATTGTCGAGTGCCAGATAAACACAGCGACAGCGATGGAGAGAAAAAGGTTTAAGCCGTCAGGTGCCGAATAGGCTATAGGAAAAAAATAAAAGTAGAAGAGGAGAAAGGAGCAAAAGATAAAGGTATGCAACTACGTTCTCTCTGTATGATTACGGTAACTTTATCCATGTCATCAATGAAGGGCTAATGTTAATTGGTGGTAACGTAAGTTTGTTACCCTTCTTGCTATGATGCTTGCTATGCTAATACAACAATAATTCGGTCTTAACTCAACAAACACGAGATCTAATTTCACCATAAGATTGTGCTTTGCAACAAAACTGTTACAAGTAAAGTTATTATTTATTTCCATCATTGGGGTTAATGTTGGCCCTGTAATTAGCCAACGAAATTAACATTTGTGTAGGAAGTTTCAAAGACGAACATTTGCTATAACTGTGTTGTGTGAGAAAGAATATCATTCGAGGCAGTAACCATTGAGCTAATTGTTCCTCCCTTAGATTAGATTAATATAGCGTCTAATGAGTCATGACAGACATTTGGCATGTAAGGGCATGTTTATTTAAATTTGCAATTCATAAGAGTTATACTGTAGCCTACTGTCTTTTGATGTCAATTTCAATTGCAATTCAATTGCAAATTCAGGGGCACTTCTAAAATATTTTTGAGCATCCTCTGCCATTGGTCACTCATCAAAAACCATCAGCCTCCTTGAACTTATCACTTTTATGCATGATAAGGATCTATTGGCGATCTACTCCAACTTTTGGACTGTTCTCAGGATTGCACTTACTCTGCCAGTCATTGTGGCTCAAGCAGAGAGGAGCTTTTCAAAAGTTGATCAAGTCGTACCTGAGCTCAACCATGTCTCAGGAACGGCTCACTGGCCTTTTATCATCATTATCAATCACTCAATAGGGAGCAGATTTCGTATGATGACATTATTGATGATTTTGCATCAAGGAAGGCCAGAAAGGTCAGGTTTTAGTTTGTGTTTTCTGTTTGTGCAATCGTGTAATTATTAGATTTGCTTTTGTGTGATGAAGGATTTGTGCTATTTAGAATATTTATTCTATATTTTATTTGTATATTATTCTTAATATTTAATATTATTGTTATTCTCCGCTCATGTTATATCATGATTGTACATATGTTGCCACTTTTATGTACATAGAGTATATTTAAGTTCTGATAACTTATACTGTTTTGTGCAGAATTGTGTTTTTAAAATGTTCTGTTGAAGGATATGTGCAATTGAGAAATATAAGGTTCGTCTTACACTTAGTAAGATAGTTATGGTTAAACATGGCTGTTTTTTTTTTCTCGGATGGGTGGGAGTAGGTGGGGGGGCACCCAGAGGGGATCTTGCCCGGAGAGTGATTCAATGTAGAACCGCCACTGGTTAGAATGGTCAATCATATTTCGATGTTGAATCAACGTTCACTATTTTGACGGTACATCGACATTAAAGACGTAAACCAGATTCAATATCGAAACGATCTTATCAATACAACACATCTGATCGAAACCATAACCTAATATAAAATATTTGACAATTATTTTGTTTTGAAGTTATGTGTTATACAGTTTACGTTTTTATACACTCTTGCATTGCGAAGTCGTAATTTATCGTCGTGTTAGCACACGTCCTGTTTGAAGTGAGACGTCTAACTGATAGTAACGTTAAATGTTATAAGCATGTTAGTTGTTTAAATTTACCACTTGCTGCATCAATCAAGTGTTAAACGTTATAATTGTCTAACTTTTAAGGCAGGCGTCAGATAACTAAGTCGGTTTGATCAGATTTTTTTAAGTTTTCATTCTAATCGTTATACTTCATTTAGAGCTTTCCTGTAGCTCAGTGGTAAGAGCATTGCGTTAACAATGTAACGTTGTGGGTTCGATCCCAGGGAATAGCAAATACCTATGTAAAATGGATAGGATAAGCAATGTAAGTCTTCGAATAAAAGCGTCTGCCAAATGCATAAATGTAAAATGTACATTTAGGGCCGGCTTCCCGGAAAGGGGCTTAAGCCTAGTCCTAGACTGACTTAAATGTTAGAGGTGTCTTGATCGAAAACAACTGACATAACTTAAATATGAGTGCTTTTGTTTTATCTCAAGATGCAGGCCTGAAAAGTTTTTGTGTAAAAATACTTTTTTTTAAATTAACTCAAATATCCTAATGTAACTAAGGCCTAATCCTGATTTCAGATAATCCTTGTGCGGGAAAACCGCCCCTTAATGGTGTTTCACTTATGTGCCTCGAGAAATCCACAGTCCTGCTGAGTTTAGCCCCGACCCAAATAAAACACATCTGAACAAGTGTAAACAAGGACTTAATGCAGCGCTGCACAGATTGATTGTGTTAAGTAACGCGAGAGTGTTTCAAGTCCAGACACTCCGTGTGCTTTAGAATCGCTCTCGCGATACTATATTGTCATATTCAATGTGACCAACTGCTTGCACAAGGAGCCTTGCAACCATGGAGACATTTGTGAGAGACGATTCAGAAAATATTTACTTTGGTGCAGATCCTGAACCGTATCTATTAATACACTGAAGATGAGGTTTTGTAAATTTGAAAGACAGGAAAGTGTGGCTGAACTTCCTGTGGCAGAAGGGAGGAGGAGAGCAGATTTAAACTGATGGTTCAAGTGTGTGGCATGCCGACTGAAAGCGAGTGCTTGTTTTGTTTTGGCAAGCGTCCATCTAGCTGAAGAGGAAGTTGCATGTGTCACAACATTCAACGAGTTCTTAGCAACGCTGCATCCTGCTGTGGTAGAATTTATAACCTGGAAAAAACGTCCCGTGCAGAGTGGACCTGATGTCCAGCTGTCGCTAGAGTAACTGATCCATGCAATCACTACAATATATGCTTAAAAGAGTTTGTATTCATACTGTCAGTTTGCATTTTCAAGCTTATATTCATGATGTGATATCTTCTCAGTCAAGACAGAATGGTGTCACACCACATAATGATGAAGTGGGCCCTAAAGGGAGAGACTTTGAACAGAGACAACTGAAAACCATTATAATCGTGTGTGGTTGATGCTATTTGCCAGAGATACCATCAGAGTCATGAGTTTATGTAGGATTTCAAGTAGAAGATGCCAAAAATATACTGTAGGTAATGTGAATCTACTGTAGGCCTATATTCCATTTGCTCAAGTTTTATGACTTCTTACTGTCCAAACACATTTTCTTGCACACATTTTTGATGGAAAATAAAGATTATATTCTATTCTATACTGCAGAATGGTTCCCAACCTTTCTTCCTTGGGCCCCCCCACGTACATATATGACAATCGAAGCCCCCCCCCCAACCCTCTTATATGTGTGTGTGTGTGTCACACACATGATTGCTACTCACACACACATATATATAGATAGTAAATATACATAAATTAAATAATCTAATCATAAATTGAATTAAATGGTTAAGATGAGTAATTTACAAGATTTTTAATGACATTTTTACTTGAATACTCAAACAAATGTTCAGGTTATTTTTCAGGCTACAGTCAATTACTGCTTATTCCACAAGGTGTCTTTTCATTTTGCTTGTGTAAAAGACCACCCATTGGCCCAACGACGGAATCGAGTGTCGTGGTTGAAGGGATCTTGTGTTCTACATGAAGTTATTTAAGAACTGTAACAATTAAGTTCAATTTATATGACTCTGTGGTTGTTATTTTCCCCTGTAGTGCACTGCATCCGCCAACAAACTGAATTCATGTTAGTGTAGCCAAACACACAGTCAGAAACAGTGACAGATGCGTAAATTCTGTGTTGTGCTCGTTGATGAATCGCCCGAGTTTCAGTAAGCTGAATGTTTAGCTAATCCGCCGCGCACATACTGCACAAAATAGATGCTTAGAAAACGACTTTCTCCAACTGAATGAATGCTGCGCACCTTTTGTGGACGTTAAATATAGTGCCAATGTCACAATATTGTAACCGGCATGTACGCGGCTGTTTGTGACACGGGACCTGAATGGCAGAATCGGTGGTTGTTGCGGTTAATGTTCAGATCATGCCATATCGCCTAAAATAAAACAATGCATGGGAATCGGCTTCGGCGTATAAAGTTGCAGTGTGTGACGTCCTATGTAACAAGCTAACGTTAACTAGCTAACGTTTACTAGCTAAGTAACGTTTTAATAGCAGATTCATGGAAAAATATATCGGTAATCAGCTTTTTCAGCAACAATTAATTTATTAATGAATCAGCATCAACTACATGAAAGAGAATCACTTCATTTAAAGTTAATTAAATAGACTTATTACTGGAGTTCAACAACCGCAGATTAATTTAGCCGCTTACCTGAGTTGAAAGTGTTGCGCAAAGCGCAGGTGAGATGAACGGGGAGGGCAGGCAGTGGGCCAAACCACTGTGAGAGGCAGGGGAGGGGGAACTCAACAGTTGTTGAAACTCTAAACGTATTTTTTGCGCTTGTATTTTCTTCTAATAACACAATTAGTTTAGGTAAACATAAATATATTTATGACAATAGCGAATGCGAGTTTAATTGATCGAGGGGGGGCAACTCTCGGATAGAGGAGGACATGTCCCCTCCGTCCCCCCGGGATTTACGCCCATGCACACAGTTGCAGTGTGGGAAGTTCTGGTTACAGAAGCTTTCATGAGTCTTTTGCCAATTCACCTTATATACACATATGTTTTCTCGTGACTGAAGAGAGCATCAAATGAGATCTCAATCTACATGCAAACAGGGTTCCCTGAGAAATTCACACCTCTTTGAGGAGTGCAGTTTATGGATTAGAGTTAAACAGTTTTATATATTCCCCTTGTTAGATTTGAAAGAACTAGACCTTTTTACCCAACGCACCATGACCTTTAAAACAATGCTAAACATGAATCATCAAAACTTCATACTACACTCTAAAAATGGCTGGGTTAAAAACAACCCAATTGGCAACCCAGCGCTGGGTAAATATTGGACAGAACACATGCTGGGTTAAAGTAACCCAGCACACTGGGTTACACGTGATAACCCAGCATGCTGGGTTATTGAAAAAACCCAAAATGTAGTCATTTTAACTATTCATGTGTTTAATTCTGGGTTATTCTTGCTGGGTTATTCTTAATTTATTCTGTACTTCATTGTCAATAAAGACACTTGACATTTATTTAAAAAAAAAAAAAAATTATTTGACTGTAAAAATAATTGTTAATAAAAATGTTAACTTGTACACCCAGTAACAGCAACATTTTTAGATTTGAATAATTAAAAGAAAACAGTTTAATTATAATAAATAAAAATGTTTCATATTAAACATTAACAAGCATTATAAATAACATTATAAATGACTAATAAACATACTCCACAATATGTAGCAAAAAATCTCAATTAATAAAAATAACTAATGACATATAAATTATGTATAATACATTATGGATTAAACCACTTAATACACTAAGAAACCACACGTGCAGCAAATCAACTCCTTAAATACAGGATACCACCATATATGCACAAACCTTGAAATGTTTGGTTTAAACCAGAGGGAGCAACATAATTGACTGGCCGCTTAATATCCAGAGTGGACACCGAGAGCGGCGTTCCTGAACCGTGAATGCTTGCCCGCGCTCGCGGGGCACTCGCCGGTTTGACTCAAATTTTGTTAAATTCTCACTAAAGTTCATAAACTTAGCTTACATGTGATGGGGTTCACTATAATTATATTAATTCGCATTTTCGCGCATCTTCACAGGACTATGCGAGGTCAATTTATGTAATGGTGATCTGAGGCAACAGATGCTGGTCCTCTAAATTACATCACTTATGTTAGTTAAGACACTGTTGCCTTGCAAAACATTACAAATTATGCTTATTTCAATAAATATTCACTTAAAACGTAAAAAACTTAGCTTTAAATTGTTCCAGCCAGTGACTTTGCCCCTTTGTTCTTTATAAAAATGAAAGTTGCGAAGTAGCCTACACTCAACGTCTTCAGGGCGGTAAGCGCGTGAGACTCTTCAAATAACCCAGCTGTGAGCAGAAACAACCCAGCACATTAACCCAGCGGGTTTAACCCAACACCTTGAAAACTAAAACTACCCAAAAAGTGTTTAACATGTGGAAAAATAACCCAACAAAACAACCCAACGGACTCAACCCAGTGGTATGGGTTAAAAAATAACCCAGCCATTTTTAGAGTGTATGACAATAAATGATATACACAGTATAAGATGTGTAAGCATTTTCCTAGTGATCAGGGCCTGATTAGATGAAGGGAGAGATGTGATAAGAAGAGGGGATTCGATTCCTTGGCATCAACAACCACTGAGGAGAGGGCAGGATATCATTACTCAGGATCTAACAACAAATGGGGTTTTATTGTTTTGTGTCCCAGCATCAAAAACAACCTTAATTCTTAGAACTTTTCCAGCTGCCTTACACTTGGTTTCATGCTGTCATTTACACATGTTTCACCACAGAACACACATTCTGGTCGAGACTCTAGCATCTAAACTTTTTCTACATTTCTAACGAAGAATCACCGCATTAACGTTTGTCACGAGCAAGTCGGGAAGAGAGCCGTGTCAGCTGCACGTTGCACTGGTCTCAAATCTCTCGCAGAGGAGATCGGAAGTATAAAAGGACCATCAACAGGAGTCTACGACGAGACAGGAACAGGCCTGGATTTATTGTTATTTTTTATTATGTCTGCTTTGCCGGCAGTTGACTTTCGTTTTGTGGTTTGTTTATTTTAATAAAAGTTGTTAAATGTTTGCCCGTTCCACCTCCTTCTTTCCTTCCTTCCTTGGAACTGTTTTACCACGTTTCTCTGCTATTTTTCCTTTTGATTTTTATGTTGACACGAACGTTGACGCCTGACAGAGGACAATTCTCACGTGTGTCTCATAGCAAGAAGAGCCAATCTCAGTGCTTCCAGCTACCGCAAACCCCTGTGTGAATGTCTGCCGATGGAGCCGGAAATTGAAATCATTATTTTATATAAGATATAACTATTTTTGATTGCTTTATCTTGTCATTCTAAGCACATGGTTTTTTATAAAATGATTAGTGGAACATTTTATGCAACTTTATTTAACCTCAATGTATGTCAGCACCCGCGCCCCTCATGTGAACTGTGGCGCCCCCCTAAGGGGGTCGCGGACCCCAGGTTGGGAACCACTGCCATATTGCACAAGCTGCGAATGTAAAACATTTGGGTTATTGTGCTTGTGAGAGTTATGTTATTAGTCTGTTTGGACATTTTCTCATCTGACTTTCAGGCTTTCCCATACTAGTGACTACTCACCAGTCAGTGATGGGAAGGGTGAAGTAACTACTTTTGGAAGGTGTCTTGCTATATGTCTGAACCTTACTGCCTTACACTCATTTCTCACAAATGTTAGGTGTAAATATTTATTTTGTCTCAGTAAAGCTAAGCATTCATGTACCTTTAAAATTTGAAGCCTTGTTTACAAGATCGATCAATTTGTATAGATACAGTAGGGCAACATGAATATTAGATTTGGTCAGTTTTGATGTGACCATTTGCACAACACGATCAACATGAGATCAAACAGATTTTTGCCTAGTTGATGTTTATAAACACAAGGAGAATCACAAATTGTGAATTATTACAATTAAACAACCAAAATGTAAATAAAAAAGCTATTATATATAAGATGTAAAGTCCCAGTGTGTTCAGAAAGATACAAGGTATATGAGGAGCTAGCGTGTTTGTGTTCATTTTGAGTTACATATGACAATCACAGCTTCTCTGATGGACCTTGGTAACTTGATGTGTACGCTCTTGTGACATCATCCTTGATGGGTTTTGACTGTAAAGTGATGTTAGCTGCTAGATGAGGGATTTTGATATGGGGTCAAGTCTTTGAATTTAACTGTGTGATCCGATCGACTTTCAATCACTCCCTCCATACAAACACTTGTGAATGTTTGTGTCGTCTTCGTATAGATTGGTGTGGCAATCCACTGATTGGACTGTTTTTGAAAGACAACATTGGGTCTTGGAAGGCCTGAAATTATACACCCAGTAAGGTATTGTGAGTTAGTCTGTAATGTTTATGATATTTATGGCATATTACAGGCCCATTATACCAACTCTGTTTTGTGTTACAAAAAATGTATTTGTTCAGTCATACTGTATGTCTGAACCAGAGATTATGTAGTGATCATGTGCTGACATCTCTATGGTTTACATCTCAAACATGTCAGGTATGGAACTGTATGGTAATAGGAGAGCTTTGCATTTAGGAATATTTGTAGGTTTACCTGCTGTTGCTGCCTGTTCTCTCTGTGTAGTGTGGTTTTCAATGTGGTCTATAACGGCCAACATTGTGTGTGTCTGCATCGCTGCATATTCAAAGTGTAGACGGTTTGGACAGTATTTCAGCAGGGCAATATGAAAGACCTCAAGTTGTTCTGGTAAGACAGGGAAGATAAATCAGAAACAATAACCTTTATGAACATTTGTTTGCAAAATCTATGAATAAATGTGTTAGTATAGATCAATCCAATATTTGTGTCTGTCAAAGCGATTCTAAAGACCATTCCCATACTTCTACATTATAAATCACTTTCACAGACAATTCCCACTGAAAAGATAATTCAGTTGGCCATTACACTACCTGCACTTTTAATAAACCTACCTGTGTGTTTGAACTACGTCATTTGCTCCAAGTCTTTCAGTAGACGTGTATCCATCACTATTTCAACCAGGGCTTTGTAGGCAGGGGAGTGCACAGACAACCATTTCTTCATCCTATCCTGGTCTCTTGTTAGCTCTTCATGGTAGCATTTGTACTCCATACCGTTTTCCTCCCAGCGATGAACCTCTGAGATATGATGAAGCATTGATTTCCATCGTCTGTGCAATTCCTGACAATAACATAAGAGACCAGGTAGAAAACTGGTTTAGTATTCACATTCGTTCTAAAGTATCAGTAAAACATTAAAATTTTTGCATGGCATTAAGTTATTGTGCATGATTTGTGATAACCACCAATGTCACTATGCAGTACACCTGAATACAGCATGCATATGAGCAATCCATCAGAATTTAATTTTGTGAGGAGTTGTGTGTATGCTTGTGTACCATCACGATCTTCTTTGTAATTCTCCGATTGGATGCATCAACCAGCTTCTTCTTTATTCCTGAATTACAAGAGTACATTATTATCATATTGTGTGATAATGCACACAAAAGCCTTATTTCCTAACTATCAAAAGCATGTGCTCTACTGCCCAACAGACTAACCAACAGACTAACCATTTACCACACGCCATGGATCAAACTGATGTATGGTGTTGGGATATTCCTCTCTCATAAATTTTTTGAATGATGTCTATCTTTTGGGGGATGAGTTTACAGATTATAACATTTTACAAAAGACTTGTTAGTAAATTTATTCTAGTGTTGTGTCCATTTGTTTACCTGAACCAGATCAAAAACAACTATCTGTTTGGAGAAGTCATCCATGAAGGAATAGGTTGTATATTTGCATGAATGGCCTGGGCTGTGCGTCAGTGAAGATTGTTTTAGCTGCTGCTAATAGGTTATTTCTGGCATTCCACGTGTGTTTGGACATGATTCCAAATGTCCAGTATGTCCGTTGTTGCATTTCCAGCCCACAGTGATTCTGCTACCAATTGTTTTTTATGGTCTGGTCTGCCTCTGACATCAGAGCTCCACAAGAGTAGCATTTCTGGAAAAGCTCCATGAGTTTTGACTCATTCACAATCCACTTTCTCTCTTTCCATCCTCAGGGATTTTCAGAGCTGCTTGACGTACTTCCTGTGGTGTAGAGGCCTGTGAATGGAGCATAACCGGTACCAGCAGGTTCGGCAGCAGGCTCTGAACCAATCGTGATGTCCGGCTAATGTTGAACTGACGTCCATTGCAGATGATGTGTGTGTTTCCAGTTATTTACAATTGAAGAATGAAACATTTTGTTTCTTCGCTCAAATTTTGCATGCTGGTTTTAGTCATCTCACATGTTTTTAATAAATAATGATCCGACTGTTCTAGGGTGTGTGTCAGCAGAATGATGAAAAACAACTAATATTTTCATTAATTATGGATTGTAGATAGTGGACATTTAAATTGGCAGCTAAAGTCAGAGATTAAACTTTTCCTTGGACTGCACACAGCCATGACACTGGATGAAGATGCGGTGTCCTATGAATGATAGAGATTTCTAGTAATTTTACATCTTTCATTCATAACATAGTTCACAAAACTAGAAAACGAGGAAATATTCATTGGCCTACCAAATGTGTCCATGTGGGTGCCAGGGCAGCAAATGGCTTTGTGCATGTCACTGTCTGTGCAGAAAGTGTCAGGTGCAACGGTAACGTAACTTTGAACTTCGTTGGAAGTTCTGTTGCGCGTCTGGATGTCTGAGGAGTTGACTGTGGTATGCCGGCAAAAAGGCTGAAGGATTCCTGTTGTTCAGGTAGATACTGCTGTATGTCACCATGATCACCCTGATTGATAGTAGACCGAAAAAAAAGAGTATTCCATGAAGGTGATTGCTTTGAGATGCAAGCTTAAAAATAGTTCCCAGTATGCATTTACAAAACTGTTATCAATAGTATTTCTAAAAAAAAAATCTTATGACGCTACGTGAAATATTATTAGTACACCTGTAACGTTAGCATCAAGTTACATAAGCCTACTACACTTTTATTCGAAACTCAGTTTTGGCCACCATCGAGTCAAGTGTTTGCAATAACCTTCTTTTTCAATCACATGTGGAAATAGCAGTTAATATTGCTGGACAAATTAGCATTCCAGGTGTACATATGAAGAGCTCTTTTCCAAATAAAAATCCATTATAAATCCATTTTAATAGTTTTCATAAAAATGACATTTTTACCTAGACCCATACATTTTGTTGATATTCAATTTATCCTGTTAAAATGGTCTCTTGTCTCGGTCTGAACATGTTAAACAATCATTGTTAAATGAAACAACAATATTGTCGATTATAAATTCATTTTTTTTTTAAATGTTTAAAAACGCTACAAATCCATCATTTTTTTCCAAAAATGTTGGTTTATTTCTTTTTAAAAACAAACAAACAAGAGAACATGAAACATATGACATCAGGGACTCACACTATAATTAATATAAATCAAATAAATGCAAATGAATGAAATAAATAACAGCCATATAAAATAAATAGTAACAAACTAAATAGTAAAATAAAATAAATATTTTCAATTTCATATTTCAATATTTTCCATAATAATTTAGAAATAACACATACAAACACCACTAACGAGCAAATTCTGATTGGTCGAGAGGACATATCGCATTCAGGCTAAAAACTGGTTTGGGATTTATAGCGTTTTGGATAGAATCTGCATCTTGCAGTACATTTTAAACAAGGAAATATAGCGATTTGGCATGAAACATTGATGGAGCAGGAAATAGGTTTAATACAAAGCAAATGGCAAGACAAACTCATTTTTATGTATGTGGCGTTCAATGCGTTTTGGAAAAGATCTCTTCGTTTGTTTATGGTTATTAAACATTCTATGGATGTAAAAATATCCCAAATCTCAAGAAAAACACATACAGGTGATGATGAAACGATGCACTCCTCACCAGATCTCCACAACAGATCAAAATATACTGTATAAGCCATCTGTTTGCCCAAACCTAGCTGACAGTGGTTGCATTTCACAGGTAGCTAACAACAACAATGCAATTAGAAATGTTACACTCACAGTCATGGGTGATGATCCACTTGGTCCTATCTGTTCTTTGAAGAAATGCAACATGTAATAATCCCTTCTTACAAACAACATAAAATAGAGACTGTGTCTGTCCCCCGGATTAGCAAACATAAGATATTGCGTAAACCTCTTGAAAGTAATTTAATAAACGTTAAACAAATTAAACATGAACAAAATACAGATGATCAACTGTTACGACTCGGATGGCTTAATATTAGATCTCTCTCAAAAAAATCACTTTTTGTTAACGATATGATAACCGATCATAAAATAGACATGCTTTGTTTGACAGAAACATGGCTGAAGCCAGATGATTATATTACTCTAAATGAATCCGTTCCTCAAGATTATTACTATAAACACGAGCCTCGCCTAAAAGGTAGAGGGGGAGGTGTCGCTGCACTTTACAATAATTATTTTATCATCTCTCAGAAGTCTAATTTTAAATACAATTCTTTTGAAGTCATGGTACTTCACGTATCGACACCTAATACTAAGGACAAAACATTTTTAAAATTTATTCTAGCTATTGTATATAGGCCTCCAGGGCACCACACAGATTTTATTAAAGATTTTGGTGGGGTTCTTATCAGAACTAGTACTGGCCGCAGATAGAGTCCTTGTCGTCGGTGACTTTAATATCCATGTAGACAATGATACAGATGCCTTGGGCATGGCTTTCAAAGACACTCTTAACTCCATGGGCGTTAGTCAACATGTGTCAGGACCCACTCACCTTCGTAATCATACTTTAGATTTAAGACTTTCTTATGGTATAAATGTGGACGATGTTAAAATCGTTCAGCAGAGTGAAGACATTTCGGATCATTGTCTGATATTATGTTTGCTTCAATGGCCTACGGTTGCAAATCAAACTCCTTGTTACAAATATGGTAGAACGATTACTTCAACTACCAAAGATGTGTTTCTCGATAATCTGCCTGAATTGTCTAAAATATCTAGCATGAGTAAAAACGTTGACGATTTTGACACTACTATTGAAAATTTTAACTCTACCTTCTCGGAAATATTAGACATAGTTGCTCCTCTCAGTTTAAAGAAAATTAAAAATAGCAGCCCAACACCGTGGTATAATTAACACACTCAGACTCTAAAGAAAGCTTTCCAGAAAATGGAGCGCAACTTTAAGTCAACTAATTTAGAGGTCTTTCGTATAGCATGGAAGGATAGTACTCGAAAATACAGGAATGCCATAAAAACGTCTAGATCCGCCTACTTTTCATCACTAATAGAGGAAAACCATCACAACCCTAGGTTTTTATTTAACACCGTGGCTAAATTAACAAAAAAAAAGTCGTCAGCGACGTCAGATTCGGATTATCAGCATAACAGTGATGAATTTATGAACTACTTCACTTGTAAAATCCAAGATATAAGAGAAAAAATTATAACAATGCAACCTGTAGTGAAACCCGCTGAACAAACTAACTACAGCACCCCTAAGGAGAAATTGCAATTATTTTCTACAGTAGATCACGATGAACTGTCTAAAATCATTAGATCATCTAAATCAACAACATGCATGCTAGACCCTATACCTACAAAGCTACTGAAAGAAATGCTCCCAGAAATTATAGATCCTCTTCTTAGTATTATTAACTCATCTCTGACATTAGGACATGTGCCTAAAGCATTTAAGGTGGCTGTTATAAGGCCTCTACTAAAAAAAAAAAAAACTCGACCCTAAAAAACTAGGGAATTACAGGCCTATATCGAATTTACCTTTTATATCTAAAGTTCTGGAAAAAGTAGTTTCAACTCAATTGTGCTCCTTCCTCCAAAGGAATGACATTAATGATGAATTCCAGTCTGGATTTCGAGCATGTCACAGTACAGAGACTGCTTTGATCAGAGTTCCAAATGATCTGCTTTTAGCGTCTGACCGTGGCTGTATTTCGTTATTGGTGCTGCTAGACCTCAGTGCTGCATTTGACACCATTGACCACAGCATACTTCTACATAGACTCGAAAATTACGTCGGCATTAACGGAATTGCATTGAAATGGTTTAAGTCTTATTTATCTGACCGTTTTCAATTTGTAGCAATAAACAATGAGGTGTCCCGCAAATCACAAGTCCAATACGGTGTACCACAGGGCTCAGTTTTGGGGCCTCTGCTCTTCGCATTATACATGCTACCTCTAGGAGATATAATAAAGCGACACGGAATTAGCTTTCACTGTTATGCTGATGATACTCAACTTTATATTTCCTCGAAGCCTCATGAAACCCAGCAGTTTCATCGAATAAAGGATTGCATAGTTGACTTAAAAATGTGGATGAGTAACAATTTTTATTACTAAACTCGGACAAAACAGAAGTGTTACTTACTGGACCGAAAACCGCTATACGTAACAACCAAGAATACTGCTTAACGATTGACGGATGCTCCATAAAATCCTCGTCATCAGCTAAGAATCTTGGCGTTGTATTCGATAGTACTCTGTCATTTGAAAGCCATGTCGCCAACACCTGTAAAATTGCATTTTTCCATCTTAAGAATATATCTAAACTACCTCATATGCTGTCACTGTCAGATGCAGAGAAATTAATTCATGCATTCATGACATCAAGACTAGATTACTGTAATGCACTTCTAGGTGGTTGCCCTGCAGGCCTATTACAAAAACTGCAACTGGTTCAAAACGCGGCAGCTCGAGTTCTTACATGTACAAAAAAGTATGAGCATATATCCCCGGTTCTGTCAACCTTGCACTGGTTACCTATAAAGCATCGCATTAACTTTAAGATCTTGCTTATTACCTATAAAGCCCTACATGGTCTAGCGCCGCAGTATTTGAATGAGCTTCTATTATATTACAGACCTCAAGGTACATTACGCTCTCAGGCGTCCTGTCAGTTGGTAATACCTAGAATTTGAAAATCAAGTGCAGGTGGTAGATCCTTTTCTTATCTAGCGCCTAAACTTTGGAATATTCTTCCCTGCACTGTCCGGGAGGCAGACACACTCTGTAAGTTTAAGTCTAGACTAAAGACTCATCTTTTAATCTTGCATACACTACACCTCCATAATATTAATCCTCAGAGGATTTAGGCTTTATTATTTAGATCAACCGGAACCAGGAACACATCCAACAACAAATATTTACTTGTTGCATCAAAGAGTGCAGAACAGTACTCTACTCTCAGCCAGTCTTGTCTCTTTGTTCCAAGGTTACCGCAGGATGCAGTTCATGCCCAGACCTGATGGCAGAGCTGAGAATGGGAAGCGGTGACCTGACAAGAGCTGAGATGATAGAGCTGGATAAAGGACGCGGCAACTTTGATTTTCCTACAACATTTCAAATGCTATTAGATTGTTAATGATAATCTTAAATCTATCATTTTTTATTTTTATTTAGCCTTGTTGTGCAAGCATTGTTGAGCTTGTGGCAGAGGCAGCAGCTTTTGCCAGAGGGGAACTGGAATCCCCTGGTTGGGCCTGGGTTCTCCTGAGGTATTTTTTTCGATGGGAGTTTTGGGTTCCTCACCACCGTTTGCATATTGTTTTGCACTATCTACCTGGCCGGGGGGCTGCTTTAGAATTCAGAAATTAGACATAATTAATATTGCTTATAAGTATTTATAGTCCGTTTAATATTTGACCTGTGGTTCTCTCTCCTTTATCGCCAATGTGTGCTTTCACTGTTTGTGTGTGCGAGTGTGTTTGTGTACGTGTGCGTCTATGTCAATGTGTGTAAGTATGTATGCATATTGTGTGTGTGGAGCATTTGTAAGTCTGTCTTTGTTGTTTTCACCTTTTTCTTGTTTTACAGGTACATGCCTTTAGTTGTTTTACTTGTATTCAATGTGTCTCATGTACAGCTGCTTTGTAACAATGAAATTGTAAAAAGCGCTATATAAATAAAGTTGAGTTGAGTTGAGTTATAAATGCCCATTTATGTATTAGACACTAAACTGCATTCTATCTAAAAGCAAATGCTCCTGACGGGCTTTGCTAAAAGACCTGAAATGGCTCCTGTAACCCCCCCCACAAATCAACATCATTCCTCGTGAATACATTGGGCGGTCTTAGTCAATCATACAAGTAAGGTGGGCGTACCTGTCAGTACAATTGCTTTGAACCTGATGTTCTAATATGGCAGCATTACATCTAAAACACTAATATTTGTTTTAAGCCGGTCATAATAACTTTACATTTATTCATTTAGCAGACGCATTGATATTTGTAATTTAACAAACCATGGATGTTGTTATTTTAGCCAAGAATAAACACAGTTAGTATGTTACACAGAAACCACAAGGCAGATTGTGAGACTGGAGGTGAAATCTGGGTTGAATGTAAATCCAGCAGTGATGGAGATCATCTTACAGTGGGTGAGCATAAAGTAGCTGTGTTGAAGCTGAAACACAAACAGTCCTCAGGGTAGTACATGACACAAGGAAGGTGACACATTCTACAATCTGTTGTGACATTTAAGCATTTCATTCCTCCTGCAGATTTGACCTCAAATCCTTCCTGATGTCTGATGTCTGCATTTACACCTGCAAGACATTTATTTTTATTTTTCACTCATCTGCAATACGACTCTAAGATGTCTGCTGTCCATTGTCATAGACATCTAGTCTATGTATGTCAGATTTTTAGGATTTAGAATGGATGCAAAACGGCCCTTTTCAAGACGTTCTTTAGATGTTTTAACATAGCAGATGTTTTCCAGATCTTTAGCAGACATCTTATGGCAGAATTATTATGTTTGGGTGAACTATCCTTTTAAATTCACATTGTGGGTGATGTGATAAAACGATGCGAATGTCCTGCAAACCGACCATTTAAATTTCGGGTAAAATATTGACTGTCATTGATCTATTTCTCACCTGTACAGTAGATGGTGGTGATGGACAATGAATAGATGGCAAAAGAGACACACGAGCAATCCTGCAGATATAAATCGCTGAGATAATGTAATAATGTTTTGACGCCTGCGTTATATTTTAACTATAACATGGTCTGACTGCAGTGTTTGTATCACTATTTAATCATATAATAGTTTACAAATGTAATGCAAATCTAGCGTGTATATTAATTGCATAAAAACTGTACGTTTAAAAAGTAATCATGCAGTTCATGAGCATGAATTTTCCTGAGGGTCATTTCACAGCTGAACATAAACAAGTAGTACTTTATTAACTAAACATCTATTTATTTTGAGCTAAAAATTATGTGCCCCTCAATTCATATTCAGTGTTGTGAGTCTTCTTCAGTGTGTTTACTGATGGATTGTGAAGTCTGTTTTTAAGAGCTTTAGCGCCGCCACATATAATTGGTGTATGTAAGAAATTTGACACATGATGAAAAAACCTTGTTTGTATTTTCTTCATAGCTCAAACATTGGAAAAGGTATGTTATACTTAAAAGCTAACGGGATAAAATATTGCAGTTTGAATTGGTTGTGACGTTATTTTCCTTGATGGCCAAAGTGTGACATATGTTGGTAGCTAGTTAAAAATATATTCACATTACTATACATAATTAAACACTTTTTCTAAATGCTGTTTGCATTAGCTCAGTTAATTGTTAACTCTTTAGATCCTTATGTTATGAATAAAGAACTAGAATTTACAGCTTTCTTATAATCAATTTGATTTTGGGTATAATTTATAGTTTAAGTGGTTTAAAATGTTAATGTTTGAAAAATAAAACATTAAAATACTTGACAAGACAGAGGAGATTATATCCATTTAAGTCAGTATTTTGGTTTCTTTTCGCACATAAAGCATTCTCGTCGCTTCAAAA
>CM017897.1:20341528-20676361 GCA_008369825.1 Triplophysa tibetana
TTTAAAATAAAACATTTAGATAAAAAACACAATGTTTTTGTTTCATAGACGCAGACACGATGATGGGGGGACCGGACTCTCTAATGGAGAAAATCAAGGAGGTTGTCCCAGCTGCTCAGGGTTTATCTGAGGCGCCACTGCCATCCAGGGTTTGCCTGACCTAGTCCATCAATACAGAAAGACAGCATTGATACTGACGGAAGAACAGTCCAGGAATGTGAGGGATGTCTTCACTTGTCTAGTTTGCAGAGGTCAGTCTTGTCTTTGTTTGAAACTGAACTTTCGCCATACTAAAAATGGGAAGAAATAATACACATAAAACGAAATGGTCCCATAGATATACCCAAAATGAACGATATCAAATCTTAATAACTGCTAATATACAACTTCAAATATCAGATAAGGCTGATTTTTATATGTAGTGGAGTAGGCGGGACGAGACCCTTGTTCGAGACCGGCGAGTAATTGATAATGGGCGTCAGCTGTGCGCGAGCCGGTCTCGAATCACGTAGGAGATTGGAGCATATAAGAGAACGAGCGACCAGACCGTCGAAGAGAGAGGACCGGGCCCAAACATGTTTGTATTTGTATTTATGTTCTTGTGTTTTACTTCCGTGTTTTGTTTGTTCGCCGGCGGTCGGCTGTGAGGGGCTGCCAGCTGTTATTATTCGATTAAAATGTTTAAGTGTCTGCCGGTTCCCGCCTCCTACCTTGCTTTTAATGAATTTTCATTATATCATAAATATCCTTTTTTCCTCAGTGATGGTAGAGGATGTATGCTAGTCATGTTTAATCTCAGCTTTCACTGTCAGTTGAAGGGACCTTTACGTCACGGCCAGCCTCAGACCTGCAGCTGATAAAGCTGAGCAAGGCTCCTCACCCCTACATGCTCCTCAGGCCCTGCTGTGATCTGCTCACTGCTCCAGGTGTACGTGTGTGTTCATCACTTGCTGTGTGTGTCTTCACTACTCACTGGATGGGTTAAATGCAGAGGTCACATTTCCTATATGGGTTACAGTATCTGACAAATAGTTTACTTACACTTTTTAATGTTATTTATTGGTGTATGGCATATTGTATATATATACTGTATATATCACAGTGTATACTGTATGTATATATCACTATAATATATCACAATTTATTTTGATTGAAAAGTTCGTATATATTCAAGTTTTTCTTTTTTAAAATCTTTCATTAATAATTATAATAATAATTAATAATTCTGTTAAGAGAATTTTCCATTTATTAAAATTTTACCAAAAAATACGTTGAGATTTTATGGTTGCTTAATCTTGCAGCTAATAGTGAACTTCATACTATACTTGCATGCATGTACAAATCACCAGCAGTAAATATTGTGCTAGTATTGAACTACAAGAAGCAAGATAGTTTCAAGCCTTAAATTTGAGATATGTAAAGCTTTTGATGGGACAGTAAGGTCCTAGAGATGTGGTGACAACAGCTGCTCAAAGGGGGCCTAATCTGATTTTTTGTCATGGGGCACAAAATTCCTGGCTGCGCCCCTGCTGCTGATAGTCACCATTATTGAGTTGGATATGCTGATTCCTGATGTATTTATGTGTAAACCATTGGTCGCAGAGCATAATGCATTTAAAGGACCTTTGAAATATCTGATCATCTCAAGCCAGCAGAATCTCCCTCTCTACAACATTTCTCATCAACATTTACCAATTATTATATTATCAGCCAAGACTCCTTTGGTATAACTCGATACAACAAATGTGCTCTACCATAGTGAACACACAGTTACAGCAGCCAGATGAAGAGAAGACAAACATTGTAGAGTCCAGGGGCCTGTACCATGAAGCCGGTTTAGGTGGCTAGCCAGGTAAGTTTAGGATTACTTTGCGCCAACCCTGGGTTTTAGGTACCATGAAAGTAACTCAGCTTTAATCGGTGTTCATCGCCATGGTAACTTAAGCTGAACGGCTAACCTGCTCCGGAGCAGGCTATGATCTAGATTAGAGATCTCACATCGAAAATAAACCAATCAGCGGCGAGCAAATTTACATGTAAGTGAGGCAACTAACTCACAATGCGTGTTACAATGGTTAGTTATTTTAAATATGTTTAATAAAATAAAAATACTAACATAAAATGATGTAAATATATATTACAAATACAAAATCAAAAATGGTGACTATGTAGGTAAAATCTGATTTTAGAGATGACATTTGCTGGCTTTCCCTTAAACATGAAATTAAATGTATTTATACTGTTATTGTACTACATACAATATGTATTTCTTTGCATTTTTTACATTCCTGTCTGTGGGGCAGAACATTTAGGAACACTTCCAGTTTCACTGTGTTGGGTGAAACATTATCTTCTTTGTCCACTGAAGAAACCTTCTATTATACAGCTACAGTAAGATACAGACAAAACCATAAATTGACCGGTGACATCACATATTTTTAACACTGCTATTTTAATCTTTTTGTTATCAAGTTACACTTACAATGAACCTAAATAATGTATCATAAAGTAGGCCTACATTTTTAAATGTTTAAGACGTTTTTAATACTTGTAATGCCTACAACATTCCCTATGCATCTGTGTTTTTGTCAGTGCTTTAAGGAAGGTAAAGTATAACAGGGCTGTTTAATAGCATGTTGGTGGGAGACGGGGGTCCCTATGTATGCCAGAGGTTTTTGCTATCCTGACCGCAGAACCACTTCAACATGGCCCTCAATCAAACCAGAGTCAGGATTGAGATGACCATCGGATTTTTAAATGAACACTTCAACTGACAACTAAGTTCACATACTGGTATTTTTTATTTAACCTTCTTTATTAAGAGTAAGCTTCTCTAGTGTATTTTGTTCACAAAATGCATGTGTTACTTCTGTAACCTTTGGAGGTAGACCCTTCAGTCTCTGGGGAAGGAATTGTGAAATATCCTACAATAAAAGAGACACCGGTAACATAAAATATAAATCCTCACATTCACACTTGTGCCATAATGAATAGTACAGTACATTTATCTCTTTAACTTTGTCAGCACACAGATCGTTTCACTTCATCATGTGCTTCATCCTCATTAATAAAGGTAAACTAAATGATAACTAATGTTAGCAGGATATGTTCATCCACTGTGGGGGCACATACACACATAATACACATCATATAACATTACTGTAATATTTACCTTACTACAGTATACTACAGTAAATGTGTGTACTATATAGTCGTTCAACTTGTGGATTAACTCAATCAGCAGTGTTTCTGAAACCGTTCTCTCTTGCGTAAACAGCAGAAACAGTATTACTGGGTGGCTGAAATACATTTTTGTGTTACTAACATTTGCGCATAATTATTTCCTAAGAAACCTACGTAACTCCCTCTATCCATGTTGAACGCGATTGGTTTAGCGATCCCAACGTCACTCGTTCATGTGCACGCGCGAACAAACTAATCTTAGCTTCAGGATCAAAGCTTGAGTTGACAAAGAAACTCCTGGAGCTGCTTCATGGTACCAACAAAGCTTGATCACGTTGGTTTGGTTTTGACAACCCAAAACTAATCCTGTAACCCAGAGTTTGTTCAACTACCATCATGGTACAGGCCCAGAGCTCAACTAAAGCAAACACTCATCATCATAATGAACAGCAGGTGTTCATCATTAATGATCAATCATCACTTGTAATGTGAACTCAATTGATTATTTAACTTCATGAATAAATGAACATTTCACACCAGAAAGACTCTGCTTCAGTGTAAGTTTAACACCAATAGGTATGGACTCATTTTTACACCAGAGACTTTACTGTGCAGTGATAGTCCAGTGATGGGGATTGTTCTGAGCTCACTTTACAGGCTTCTGTTTATGTCCAGCTTACATAACCGCTTTATTAATGCTTAAAACATCAGTAAAATCGAACACACACAATAACTATATAAAGGACCATAATCAACAATAATTATTTTTGTTTTAATCTCTCAGTCTTCAGTAAATAATGCGTGTTTTCTATATTTTTAACATCCTTAATCATTTAAATCCTGCATGTATTGCAGTCATATATTTCAGTGTTTGTTGAATTCCAACAAAAGCAAACCTTAAGAAAGCCTGAGAGCATGATAATAATTGAATTAAAAAATATCCGGGGTTATTTAACAAATTATTTTCATACTTTTTCTAAAATTTACAAACATTAGTTTTGTGTTGCTTAAAACTAAATATGAAATGTTTTTTTCTCCTGTTCAAAATGAAACATTTTTATATGGAATTTAGGAGAAAAGTTTTTGAAAAGAATTTTACAGAAATAAACAATGATAATCTCATTTACCAAAACACATTCTTATCAGAATTGTTTTTTTGAAAAAGGTCTCTTAATTTTATTGCGTCTATGTACTGTGTGAATGCCCACACAGGAAATCTGCTAGCCCACCCTTTTACCCCTGGCAGGAAGCGGGCATGTGTCCTAATTTCGACATATAGGTCCAGTTAATAATTTACTTTCATTGCCATGTGACGTGACAAGTGACTTCTCCTAATGGGATTGTTGCGCCACGTCTTGAAAAATATTTAAAATACAATGAGTTCTAATTTGTTCTATTGACGCTTGTCGCATCGTGCCTGGTGTGGACACGTGGCGCGACACACATTTAACTTTTTCAAATTCCATCCATCCATCTTCTTCCGCTTATCCGGGGCCTGGTCGCGGGGGCAGCAGTCTAAGCAGGGATGCCCAGACTTCCCTCTCCCTAGACACTTCCTCCAGCTCTTCCGGGGGCGTTCCCAGGCCAGCCGGAAGACATAGTCCCTCCAGCGTGTCCTAGGTCTTCCCCGGGTTCTCCTCCCGGTGGGACATGCCCGGAACACCTTCCCGGGAAGGCGTCCAGGGGGCATCCGGAAAAGATGCCCGAGCCACCTCAGCTGGCCCCTCTCCATGTGGAGTAGCAGCGGATCTACTCTGAGCTCCTCCCGAGTGACCGAGCTTCTCACCCTATCTCTAAGGGATCGCCCAGCCACCCTGCAGAGAAAGCTCATTTCGGCCGCCTGTCTCCGGGATCTTGTCCTTTCGGTCATGACCCACAGCTCATGACCATAGGTGAGAGTAGGAACGTAGATTGACCGGTAAATCGAGAGCTTCGCCTTGCGGCTCAGTTCCTTCTTCACCACGACAGACCGGTACAGCGACCGCATCACTGCAGAAGCTGCACCAATCCGTCTGTCAATCTTCCGTTCCATCCTTCCCTCACTCGTGAACAAGACTCCCAGATACTTGAACTCCTCCACTTGAGGCAGGAACTCTCCACCTACCTGAAGTGTGCATGCCACCCTTTTCCGACTTAGGACCATGGCCTCAGATTTGGAGGTGCTGATTCTCATCCCAGCCGCTTTACACTCGGCTGCAAACCGTTCCGGAAACTTTTTCAAATTAAATGTGTGTTTTAACATTTTCAATTGAAATGCTGTTTTAAAATAAGCAAACCTTTAGTTGTGATGTGGTCTGATGGATTCACAATTTTTCTTACAACAAAACAATTTAACAATAGTATTTTTCTTTACAGACACAGTTCATCAAAAGTTGACATGTAAAATTTTAGCCTACATGTAACAGCTTTTAATTAAAAATAAAGCGTTTGGGGAAATGTTTAAAATTCAAACACCACATCAGAAGGAATTTCCTGTGAAAATTCGATCATCTTAAAGCTTTTTGTTAATGTCAAAATTGTAAGAAAACCCTAAGATTGCATTGATAAATAAATGTTAATGGAAAACGTTGTGGATTAAATAACTCATGAAATGATTTGAATTAAATATTAAGACCACCGCGATTATGCAGAAGACCACAAACTATTTTCAACCTTTAGGTGTTTATTTGGGATATATTTGTCGCCTCACATGATATGAATAATTGTGTTACGAATATTATCTTTTTATCTAATATGGGACCCCGTTAAAAACATTCACTAATATAATTCTGTTATTCAATTATTTAGTTATTAAGTTTACAGATGTTTTTTTCCAAATTATGAAGTAAACCAAAGACCCTTTTAGTGTCAACGTCACACTTACGTCACAGCATCAGCTGGAGGAAAAACAAAGGGAAACTGGAGGCGGCCAATACAAACCAGCACAGAGTCGACTACACGAAATATAAAAATATCTTATTGTGTTGTTGAGAGACAGAAGCGATTGCTGAGACACAGAAAAACATCATTCAACGATATGTTTAACATTCCTTACAGAAAAGTCAAATGAGTTTCACACATTTTTCACACGTGATCACATGTTTTTTACATGTGATCACGTGTGGCCACATGTGACCATGTGTGAACAACATGTGAAATTCATATGGACAACCTAACACCACAAGCGGGCAACATGTGATTACACGTGGGCAATATGTCACCACATGTTGCAGCACATGTGGAAAAGATGTTACCATAGGTTATGACACGTAGAGCACATGTGTAAAATCAGACGGTTTCCAAAGTGTAAATCACATCACAATACTGACCTTTCAGATTCACTCAGAACCAAATTTTGTAATGTCAAGCACAAAACATAAGCATGAATACATATGGAATCTGTATAAAGGCACAAATGCTGTAACTATTTTTTTAAATCTTTATTTAAATTATTGATTAAAATATTGGCCAGATACAGTGTTCAAATCAGCATGTTCACACTTGTTGCAACATTGCAACATTTACATTTGGTATTACTAATACATTTCATACAATACAAAAACATTATAAATGATTTACATTAATAAATAAGCTACTGACCAAAAATGAAATACTGACCAGAAACAGTTAAGTTGTCAAAGTAGTGCACTTAAAACTATTTAAAATTTAAGAACTGCAACATATCCACACGAAACAAAGTGCAGATGTGTGTGTATCACCGTGCTAAATGTGACGAGTGTGTGTGTAGGTCTGTGTGCAGCAGACCCAGGCTGAATGTGACTTGTGTGTTTGTGTTGACCCGTGCTATATGTGACTTGTGTGTTTGTGTTGACCCGTGCTATATGTGACTTGAGTGTTTGTGTTGACCCATGTTGAATGTGATGCGTGTGTGTGTGTAGATCTGCGCTATTTGTGACATGTGTGTGTGTGTCTGTAGACTTCCACTGAATGTGACGTGTGTGTGTGTGGAGATCTGTGTGCAGACCCACGCTTAATTTGACTTGTGTGTTTGTGTAGACCCCTGCTGAATGTGATGTGTGTGTAGATCTGTGCCATTTATGACGTGTGTGTGTGTTTTATTCAAGAATTTAATCTCGCTCTAAACTGTTTGGCATTAAACAAACTAAACAACTATTTTCTTGTCTGTATAATACAAATTTGTCTGACAGTTGGCTTAGGTCCAGAACAGTTAATTCACCAAATTCAGAAGATATTGACATCACATGCTTAATCTGGCACCGAGATTCACCAAAGTAGCTGTAGTGGAGTATGCGAGGCGAGACCGTGGTTCGAGGCCGGTAAGTAATTGTTAATTAGCGCCAGTGGTGCGCGCACCGGCCTCGCATCACGTAGGAGATTGGAGCATATAAAAGGAACACGCGACCGGACCGTCGAAGAGAGAGGACCGGGCCCGAGCTTGTATTGTATTTATGTTTTATTTGCCGGCCGTCGTCCGTGAGGGGCGGCCGGCTGTCTATTAACGTTTATGTTGTTTGTTAGCCGGCGGTCGTCCGTGAGGGGCCGTCGGCTGTTATATTATTTATTAAATGTTTTTGAATGTCTTCCGGTTCCCGACTCCTTCCTTCCATACCTGAATCGTGTTACATTGGTGCCGAAGCCCGGGAGGAAGGAGAGACATGCTGTCGGAGAGTCCTCGCCGCCGAGGGACCTCGCGGTGCCGGAGAGTTCGGGCAGCGCGGACGAAGGGCGTCCGCCAGTGGCTGCCCGAAGCGGTGGCTCTGGGGAAACGGAAGTGCAAGTTGTGGCCACCGTCAAAGCCTCGGTGGAATGGCGACCTGTGCTGCCGCGCCCCTGGGTCGAGGTGGGGTGGCTAACGTCCAAGCGGGAGCGGGGGAGTTGCCGCCGTCCGCCAGAGGCCGGAGCCTGCGTCCGTCCCCCGAGGGGGAGGAGCAGGGGGCGGGAGTGCCGAGTGGGCCACCGCCTGCCAGTGGCCGGAGCCTGCGTCCGTCCGCCCAAGGGGGAGGAGCAGGGGACGGGGATCTCGCCCCGACTCCCCGATAAAGGAGGAGCCACCGCCGGCCGCCAGGGGGCGGACGGTCGAGCCGTCCACCGAGGGCCCAGGGCCACCGCAAGGCACCGCGAAGGAGAGTACTCCGGTTGGTTGAGGAACGAGCGGCAGCATGTCAGGGAACCGGACTATAATTTTTTTTTCTTTCCTCTCTCCCCTCTCTCTTTCCGGTCGCTCCGAGGGCTCCCGTCTCCGTTGTCTCGTCTCGTCGCTGCATACCCCCGCCCCACCCCCCCCCCGAGGGAGGGGGAGGGAGCATGCACAGTCGCGGGGGTACCCCCCGGCCTGTGAGGGGCGATGGGGGTATGTAGTGGAGTATGCGAGGCGAGACCGTGGTTCGAGGCCGGTAAGTAATTGTTAATTAGCGCCAGTGGTGCGCGCACTGGCCTCGTATCACGTAGGAGATTGGAGCATATAAAAGGAACACGCGACCGGACCGTCGAAGAGAGAGGACCGGGCCCGAGCTTGTATTGTATTTATGTTTTATTTGCCGGCCGTCGTCCGTGAGGGGCGGCCGGCTGTCTATTAATGTTTATGTTGTTTGTTAGCCGGCGGTCGTCCGTGAGGGGCCGTCGGCTGTTATATTATTTATTAAATGTTTTTGAATGTCTTCCGGTTCCCGACTCCTTCCTTCCATACCTGAATCGTGTTACAGTAGCCTTGAAGAAACAACCTTGGTTTTGACACACACTTTCTCACAAGACATAATGCATGTTCACAGCCAGTGTGACTCTCAACTTTGGCAAAACCAACTATTTGACAAACACTACCATCAGATCTCCTGACCAGAGTGTTATCTCTCTTAAGTTTTCTTCTGTAATTAATGCTAAGAAATATCTGTGAGTTATATACAGCTTTGTGGTAAAATATTGCTTGATCTTTGACAGGGTTTTCAAGAAACTGCTCAACAGCATCCTTTTCATATAGATCAAGAGCTCTAGAGCAACCATGACCAAAAAACACAGTGCCATTCACTCTTCGTACATGTTTAGTTGCATTGAAGCCATCAACCACTGTGTCAAACAGCTGCTGCACTCTAGGATGAGCATTCTGCATCAGAACCTTGCCCATGCTCTCTACTTCTTTTAGTAAGAGAAAAGATGTTACCATCTGTAAAGGTACAGATTGTGTGCCATTGTACAGTTTCAACAGAAATCCATTGCACCCTTGTTACGTCCGTCAGGATGTTTATAGTATTGTGTGTGTGTTGTATTGTTTTTCCGTCCTGTCTGTTTCTCTTACTTTCACTTTCTTAGGTTGTTGCTGATTGGCTATTTTGCTTGTCAGTTAAGACTGAGATGAGTGGCCGTGCTTCGGGAGGCGGGAGCGGTTTTAGCATGATGAGTGACACCTGGTGAAGCGGATATTTAAAGACCGAGCTGCTTCCAGTTTGAGAGAGAACTTTTGGTAGAGAGCTTTGCAAAGAGAACCATTGCTTGTTTAGAGAAAGAGAGAGGAGAAGGGGATAGGTAAGATGTCACGTGACGTACATTGTACACATGTAGTCAATTTATTGTATTAACACACTAGTTAAGGATTTGTGCCACCCGCTGTATTTATGTTTATTAGTTAGTGTAGTTTAGTTACGACGTCACGGACGTTGAAGTCTTTTCTTTTGATCTTTTCTTTTTAGTTTAGTATTAGAGGTTAAATGTGTTTGATAACTTTTTGCTTATATTACTTTCGTTTGTTTGGCACAATCCGTGTTTCCCCTTTTCTTTCCTTTGTGATTGGGTTTTTGATCTTATATATATTTTTCATTATATTTATTAAACTCCTATGTACTTTATTCAGTGGTCTCTCGTGTTTTCTCAAGTCACTCAGTGTTACACGTTGATGTGTTTCGGAGCTGGTTACATATGTTCCCCTCCTAAAAACCCTATATGGGTACGAGTCATAGGAGGGTCGTAACAACCCTTCAAAACTGTATGCACTATAACACCACAGGGGGCCCCAGTTTCTGACACTGTCACTAAGATGTAAAAGAATGTGAACATTGTATGTCATATGGGGTCTACCATAAAAGGTCTCAAAATTTAGCACAAACTCATTTAGGTGTTGAGATGCATAAAATAGCTCCAGCTGCGTAATGCATGTTGTTTGCAGGACATAAACTGCTTGGCACAAAAGGAGGAAGTGCTCAAAAAATCTACGAGGAAGAACAGATTTTAAAACAATAGGAGCATAAAACAAGAGAAAAGCTCGCCATTCCGATGCTTTCCAATAGGCTCTGGTTAAGATAGATCTTGGCATTCTTGTGATGTTGGATGGAGGTTGAAACTGTTCAATTTTCCTATCTATTTCATTTGCTGGCGGGGGGCACGGTGGCTTAGTGGTTAGCACGTTCGCCTCACACCTCCAGGGTTGGGGGTTCGATTCCCGCTTCTGACTTGTGTGTGTGGAGTTTGCATGTTCTCCCCGTGCCTCGGGGGTTTCCTCCGGGTACTCCGGTTTCCTCCCCTGGTCCAAAGACATGCATGGTAGGTTGATTGGCATCTCTGGAAAAATTGTCCGTAGGGTGTGAGTGCGTGCGTGAGTGCGTGCATGAGTGAATGAGTGAGTGTGTGTGTGTGCCCTGCGATGGGTTGGCACTCCATCCAGGGTGTATCCTGGCTTGATGCCCCATGACTCCTGAGAAAGGCGCAGACTCCCCGTGACCCGAGGTAGTTCGGATAAGCGGTAGAGAATGCAATGGAATTTTATTTGGTCTGGTTCCAATATACAGGGGCTCTTTGTGGAAAGAACTGTCAAACCACAGGGTAGACAGCTGTCTCATCACACGTAAATCAATACAGTGCATGGAGTCAACAATAAATCCAGAAACAATGTCAAAAAAAGGCAATGACCTTAAAGGTGTGGGTCCTTTTACACCAAAGTTTTCACCAGTGCCTACATTTCTTTGGTATTTAATCATATCTGTGTGAGAGCGTTCTGTGACTTCTTCCTGAAAAGGATATACTTGAACATGTCCTCTACCTTTCTCAACTCTTTCCCCTGGATGCAGACACCAGTTGCAGCCAAATTTGCCATTGAATTGCTTGATATTTTGCAAGATGGCTCTAGCAACACTATCACATGAACAAATTATAGCATACACATAAGATTTCACAATCTTAGCATTTGAACACCACTCGAAACCGACTGAGCTGAGAGTTTTCATCTCATTGATAAAAGGTCTAAAAAATGTGGAGATGGAGGGCTTTTTCGGACCAAACCATATTCCTGTTAAAAACATGGTCTTTTTCCTTATGTTTGGTGGAAGCTCACTTATGTGACATAACAAGGGCCAGATAGAAAAGGAGGAGGATTTGAAGATGGGTACACCATCAGAGTTAAAAGTAAGACTAAAGGAGTAATCTTTTTTTAGATTTGAGTCTTTGCACATTTGTTTGTACAATTTCCCATCCATAATGTCCGAAATGGTGTCAGGGTTTGTTGGTCTGGTCTTTCTGTAGTTTAGAGACTCTCCAAGATTTGAAGTTTCTAGGGAATGTTTAAGTTGGTCGATAAGGGGAAAGGTAAAGAAGAAGTTACCATTTTTCAGTAGTTCATTTTTGTCAAAGTCTTGATGGCACCTCTTACATGCATTATTTTCCAAAACACAACAGCACTTAGGGCAATATACATGAAAATCGTATTTGCCCGTTTTGAAAAGTTTTTTAAACAGATATTTGGTGGCTGGCAAGTGAGAATCTTGTGGTAGAATAAGACTCAAAATTTGGAGAAGTGTTTGCAAACCATCTTGTGTTAATCCCACAATTACAGCAAAGGCCATTAGAAGAAGGATGGTTTGTCCTAGCGCAACCAGTGCTCCTTGGTACAGTGGGGATCTCATCATGTCATCATTAACCTAGAAAAAGCATGGGTCATTTTAGTTACAGCACTGCATGATCAGGGAACATCTGCAACATACATACATACATAAGTTTAAAAAAAAGTTTTAAAAAAATAGATTAAAATAGGTTTGTTAAGGTCAAACAAACTCCACTGACTCCACCATAAACTACAACGCAACCAACTTTCAAAGTGCTGAAAGTGTTTAAAGACTTATTGTATAATAGTCTTTTTGTGACTCCAGTGATTTAGCATTAAATAATATAAAGCAAAGAGGACTGTTTAGTGAGGACAATTTACTGACTTTCATGTTATTTTCGAATCTGGGAAAATGCTTTCAAGATCATCAAGATCTCAATGACGGTGAATCTGGGGTCAGCACCGCCTGACGCATGCACTGGGTGTTGACGTCAATGTTTTGTGCGACCCAGACCCCAGACGCACTGTCATTGAGATCTTGGAGCTATATTAAACACACATTTTTGAATATTGAAATTGTTGAATATAGTCATTATTTGTATTTGTTTGCAAACATAGAGAATCCTCGTTGCTTTATAGTATTTAATGCTAAATCACTGGAGTCACATGGACTATTTTAACATCGTCTTTACTCACTTTCAGCCCTTTGAAAGTTGATTGCGTTGCAGTCTATGGTGAAGTTCGGGTGGTGGTACAATAAACAGGTGGAAAATGCACTGTATGTGTACATATATTGTAATGAAATCCAAACGCAAATAGTATAATATTTTTTTCTAAAAAATCTAACCGTAAACTCAACTGGAATAGTGAATAAACAATGAAATACAATAAGTTGAAATGTTACTATAAAATGAAGAAGTGGTCCTACCATTTGTTCAGAATCAGAAGTTGTGTCATCACCACCATCATAATCATCGGTGTGGCTGCTGGAGTGGTGCTTCATAGAGAGACAACAATAGCTATTATTAGCCAAATAAGTGCAATGACATCAAAATATTATATTATTATTGTTTAATTGTTAGCCTGTTCATTTTCGATAGAACCCTTAACTGTCACTTATTTAAGCCTGTGTTTACTACTAGTTTTGCTGATAAAGATTGAGCCAAACATAAACAAAGTAATACAATAGTTCTCAGCTTTAACACTAGTTCAACTGCATACTCACTTCAAAGCCCAAGCCTTCACTGCCACTGTTTGTGTAGTCCTCAAGAGACTGCTGTTAAAAGGGAAAAATGGTTAAAACTATATTAATTGTTTAATGTGATGCTTAATTTCAAATGTTTTTGAGTTGGACATGAAATAAACGATAAGTCAAACCACTTGTTCATGTTCATGGTCCAAACTGACCTCAGCCTCATCACAGTCCTCCACAATGTGCCCAATGTCCAAACTTACACCTGTGCTATCACTTTCACTGGTTGTGTGGTCATAAAGAGCCTGCTGCAGAAAATGAGATACAGATGGTATTAAGAGTTTAATGTGGTGATTAATTACAACTATATTTATTATTAATTACAACTATGGGTGTCAGCTGTGACCTAGTAGTTAGAGAGTTGGGCTTGTAGTCAGAATGTTGCCGGTTCAAATCTCAGTGCCAGCAGGTCATGACTGAAGTGCCCTTGAGCAAGGCACCTTACCCCTGATTGCTCTGCAGTAATGTGCCACTGTAAGAAACTACTTGTAAGTCGCTTTTGGATAAAAGCGTCTGCAAAATGAATAAATGTATATTATAAATTGGACACTGGACATGATAAAGCAACGTGAATGTAAGACGCAATGACAAGCTGGACTAAAAATAATAGCCCATCAGACTGCATGCGATCACTCATGTTTCCTGTACAATGCAGGAAAATGCAATGTAAGCATTAAAATAAATATTAGACACACGAGACAACATTACAGCAACTGTATTTACAATAAACTGCACAGTTAGTGTAACACAAAGCAATCGACTCCCAAACACATATATAATTACAACCAGTAACACGGTGCGCCATTGATTATTGTCACATTCAAACGCAATTCATAAAAACACGCAGCTTTGTCTAATGCACCTATTGTTATTATTCTTAGTACAGACCAATTTTTCGTAGCACTGTTAGTATTATTTAGTAACTGTAAGTTACTTGTCCAGTCGGGCTAGTTAAATTTCCTCTAACTTGCCCATACAAAACATTCACTTGTCCAGGACGAGTGTAAATGTCAAGCCCTGTTAAAGCCTTTAAGATTTTAGGCTAGACTTAAACGAACTTTAACCAAATGATGACAATCTCTTGATTAAGGTGTCATTATTGTCATTATTTAAATGAATGCATCAGCACAGAAAACACAGGGATTTTTTTAAGATCACAAACACACACTTTTCCAAATTTTATAATTAAATAAACTAACCGAATATTCATCATTTGCGACTCATCCCTAGTATGTATTAGTATTAGTATGTGAAAACACTGAGTAAACCTACTTGTTCAGGTTCATCATTCAAGCTGCCCTCTTCCTCATCACTGTTTTCTTCATCATACCCATTCTCAGAGTCCATACTTGCACCTACTAGGCCATCACAGTTTGCATGTTCATCATGAGACTGCTGCAAAAAAAAAGATGGAGAATGTTTAGTTTAAGCTTAATCTAAGCCATTATATGGGGAACCTACTTCATAAAGTTAATAGTTTAACCTCCACTCTTCCTCATCACTGTTGTCTATAATGTGCCCATTTTGTTGCTTAAACAGTTTATAAAGATAACTTTTTATTTAGCTTCACAACCAGAACTTCTGACAGTTTATCAAAAACAAAAAAAAGAAACCATATTTCTCAACAATTTGAAGGGTTTACACACCTCAGAGTCCACAGTTGCACCTGTGGCATCACTGTCACTGGATGTGTGGTAATCAAGAGACTGCTTCAAAAAAGGAGAGACAAAAGATATCAAGAGTTTAATGTGGTGCTTTATCACAACCATAATATGAGTCAGACATGAAAAACTCATGCCTTGTGTTTTAGCTCTGACAGATCACCCTAAACAAAAACAATTATTACTGTAAACAACTTGAAATTTGATACGCACATCAAAGTCCAAACTTGAGCAAGGAGCACTGTCTTTGTCTCGATAGTCATCAATAGACCTCTGTAAGGATACAATAATAAATGTAATGCAGTAATTGTAACAAAAACTGTACCAGTAGTGTTTCCCATTTCTTACTTACTCGCCATATTCTTATTTGTTCTGCCATAACTCAAAACCAAAAATATTTTTAAACTTTTCATTATAAGATGCATTCTCTAATTTGCAATATTTTGCTGCATAGTTTCTGAATCCCCAAAGCGTGCATAAAAACGACATGTAAACGACTTTATGTAAATGCCTTTATAAGGCATTAAGCTGTATAAAATATGATGGTCTAAATATGAAGTCCCAAGTGATGACGTAACGAGTATTCTAATTCGAAGTTCTTGACGCCAACTTGCACCGTAGTTAAACAAAATCCTGTTGGAAACACTACTTTAACGATAATAATAATCATGTTCAAATGTATTCTTACCTCTTTATTATTGAAAACTTGGTCATGCTCCAGACAATTAATTTACCAATTTTAGCCATACGATATCTTGTCGTCCGTGGTAAAGGCTCGTTGTAGTCGCACAAATATCTTCTGTAATGTAACTTCCTCCTCTTTCTTGACGGCTCCATTTTGTAAAAGCTGAACGCCCGTCACCCGCATCTCACTCTTCTCCTACCTTCAGGTTGCGCTCGAGCAAAGAAGAACTTGACTTTTGATTGGATGATGTGATTGACTCTGATCTGTTATGATTGGTTGTAATTAGCGCTCTATTCACCTTTCGTTGCTAAGGTAAATCTAGTCAGACAGAGACTACCGTAAGATAAAGCTGCAACCATGTATGTGCTTATAAAATGGATTAAAGAAAATAAAGTAAGTGTTGAATTAGAAAAAAATGTTAGAGACAAAAAAATGTTAAGTGACCCGAAGAGGATCGGCCTGGTGGAACACGGTGCATTAGGAACAAAGCCATACTAAAGGCTGTTGGAAAGCTTTTCCGGGCCAAGTTCTCAGTATAAACGGTAAGTTATTATTTATAAATATTAACCAGCAAACACATTATGTAATTGCTTTTTGTAGTTGTAATTTTATATTGGTGACGTAATATACTATAGTAAAAAGTACCATAGAGAAGTCAAAATAAATCCAGGATGAAAGGAGATAAGCCTGCATTACTTTATTGTAACGTTAGAAGCGCGCGCCTACTGTTTTGCAGTCTCCAGTCAGGCCTGGTCGTTTTTACCGAGTTTTAAATGACAGAAAGTTGTTCTGACAGGAAATTTCGTTTTTACTATGTAAAAGACATACTTCTAAACAAACTAACTATTATAACATATGACAGTGAAATCTTTGACGATGTTTTTTCAACTTTATTGTATGCTTTTATATTAGTTTTCAAGTAATAAACAATACTGGTATAAGGTTTAACAGGACAATGATCATAGCAACTTTTGTCCAGTAATATGACAAGTTCAACAACCTTATCACTTTAAATAACTTTTTTGGTTAATATTTGCATAATTACTTACTGTAATTGTTTTGTCAACTACAAAATGCTTTTATTATGCTAAATTAAAACTGCTACAATGTATATTTATAAAGTTCAACAAAAAAATGTGTTACCAACGATTATGTGAAGACATTTCAATGCAGTAGGTGTCAATCACTTCTTTATACAGAGAGCCTTGGGAAAATAAGAAAGGCAGAACGTCAGTGGATAGAGACACACAAAAGGTGGACTGCATCAAAACCAGAGGTATGTTACACTATTATATGGCCGCCCCTAAATGAAAATCGAATATTCTTTCCCCTTAAATAGGTATTCTCCCATTTTTTCGTCTCTTTTAATTTCTTTGTTTTTACTCCTTTTTTTCTCAATTGTTCTGCATTTTCAAAATGCTTTCTGATTTGTCAGGCTACATTTTCCAATGAGGATGATGGTTCCTCTGATGATAAGGGTGAAAGTCCTCAAAACCAGGAGTTGGAGGTATACACCCGAGTTTGTATACATATTTTTAAAAATTAATTATAAAATGTCTTTTAATAACATCTCTGATATTATTTTTACAAATTAAACCAAATTACGGGTTCATAGCATTTGATGGCCGTGTCATACCATAACACCGAAAGTAAAGGGAAAGGTCTACATCAAAAATAAGTTAATACAATATTTCAAATAATTTTCACATGTTCAATAATTTATCAGGTAAGAAATGTAATAAGTGGGATAATGTACAAGCAGCCAACTGTTATCACAAAATAAACCCTTTCAGCATGATACAAGATCCTCAAGATTCGCATCAGGTCCTGATCACGCTCAGAGCTTATTTCTGCGATAACAACCGGCTCCCTGTACATTATCCTTTACTCATCATCATTAATACTCAGCACTCCATATACTTTACGTATTATACTATACGTTTTTCAGGATGATTCATACTGGACCCCAAAACGACCCAAGGTGACATAACCTGCTTTGTTTATGCTTAATTATGTGCTAAAAGTAGGCCTATCTTTTTCTGACTAGTTTTACCATTTTTACCAACACTTGATTTTTTTACTGGATTCCTAAGCAACAGCTAACAAAACCATATTCTGGAATTGTCACATCCAGGACAAAACAAGTTTTCTAGCCCTGATAATACTTCATTTTTTTAAAGGAAAAAATAAACTGTTTAATTACTCATCCTCATGTCATTTCAGTTCTATTGTTTTGCTGAACACAAACAGAGATATATTAAATCTGTGAAACAAAAGACTTTGGAATGACAAAGAATTATTATTAATCATTATTTGCTGACAGATATTTAACCATATTTGTTCTATTGTATATTCTCTAAACTTCCTCTTTCTAAACCAATAGAAAGACTACACAAATGAAATTAAGGACTTTGAGGAGAGACTTAAAGAAAAGGACAAGGAGATAAGGCGGTTGCGAAGGTTGAACTTTCTACTGCAAGAGGGTAAAAAAATTGCAACCATTTTGCAGTATTACTGTAATAGGTATTTTTTACTGTCAGTTGATGATCTCTTGAAGTTAAGTGTGCATTCCTTTGATCTAATTGTAGGACTTGCAGAGACAATCACTAAAGCAGTAAAAGATGCTTTTCAGGCAGCTCAGTGTAGCCCCAGCCACCCAGTGCCCACTTCTAGCATCCAAGAAGATTTTTGTTAAACAGACCGAAGAGATAAAGGTATAATATACATAGTCAGAAAAGGTGATATAAACTTTATACCATGCTGTTTTTGTTCACCCAAAATGAAAAGGCTGTCATCTTGGATGCTTTAGTCTTTGTTGATGATTATTCAGAACTGTTATCAGCTATTTCCTCAGAATTTGACTGCTTTGTTATTGCTGGAGATTTTAATATTCATGTAGACAAGACAGAAAACAATAATGCAAATGAACTTCTAAATGTTTTAAACACTTTTGATCTGATCCAGCATGTGCACGGTCCCACACACAATTGTGGACACACTCTGGATCTGCTCATTAGCAAAGGTCTAAACATTTCATCCACTATTATTAGAGATGTGGCACTGTCTGATCATTTCTGTGTTTTCTTTGATATATCAATTAGTCCTGCCACTGAAGATAGACCTGTCTCTATAAAACAGAGATTCATAAATGAGAACACCAGTGAGCTATTTATGAATGCTATGTCTTTGTCACCGAGTATATCTGCAGACTCTATTGATGTTCTCCTCGATAGCTTTAATGAAAAAGTTAAAAATGCTATCGATGCCATTGCTCCAGTTAAGGTCAAGACGATAACTGGCAGGCATAAAGCACCCTGGAGAAACACACCAGAAGTACAAAGCATGAAAAGAACATGCAGAAAAGCTGAGCGTATGTGGCGAAAAACCAAACTTGAAGTTCACTATAACATCTACAAAGACAGCCTGCATGCCTTCAATGTTGACTTAGGCAAAGCTAGACAGAATTTTTTCTCTAACATTATAAACAGCAAAATAAATAACACTCGCACCCTTTTTGCAACTGTAGAGAGACTAACAAATCCCCCTAGTCAAGTTCCGAGGGAAATGCTGTCTGATGACAAATGCAATGAGTTTGCAACTTTTTTCCTTCAAAAGATCAGTAATATCAGAATGGAAATCAGCAAAGCTCCATGCGGCAGTCAGGTCAGTCTGACTTCAGTACATCAGAAATTAGTTACTTTGTCTGAATTTCAGACAATTGATCTCAAAACCCTGGAGGAAACGGTCCAGCATCTTAAGGCGTCAACTTGCAGCCTTGACACACTTCCCACATCCTTTCTTAAAAGAGTGTTTAACTGCTTGGAAGCAGATCTCCTAAATATAGTTAATACCGCACTGCTCTCAGGAACTTTCCCAGAGTCCCTAAAAAATGCAGTTGTCAAACCTCTACTAAAAAAGGCCAATCTAGACAAAACCTAACTGTCTAACTACAGACCAATATCACATCTTCCTTTTATAGGCAAGATCATAGAAAAGGTTGTCTTCAATCAGCTGACCAAATTTTTGAACTCAAATGGCTACCTGGACAATTATCAGTCTGGTTTCCGTCAGCATCATAGCACAGAGACAGTGCTCATAAAGATAATTAATGATATTCGATTTATTTCTGATTCAGGCAAAATATCAGTTCTGGTTTTACTAGATCTCAGTGCTGCTTTTGACACAGTAGATCACACCATACTCCTAAATAGGCTGGAAAACTGGGTAGGGCTTTCTGGATTGGTACTTAAATGGTTTGGGTCTTACCTTAAAGGGAGAGGTTACTATGTGAACATAGACAGCCATAAATCTGACTGGACACCCATGACTTGTGGTGTTCCACAGGGCTCGATTCTAGCTCCGCTCCTTTTCAACCTGTATATGCTCCCACTTGGCCAAATAATGAAAATGTACCAAATTGCCTACCACAGCTATGCAGACGACACTCAGATCTATCTAGCCCTCTCACCCAATGACTACAGGCCTATTGACTCTCTTTGCCAATGCATTGATGAAATTAACAGATGGATGTGTCAAAACTTCCTTCAGTTAAATAAAAACAAAACTGAAGTCATTGTTTTTGGCAACAAGGATGAAACTAACAAGGTAAATACATACCTTGACTTAAGAGGTCTAAAGACATAAAGCAAGGGAAAAAATCTTGGGGTCATTTTGGAGTCTGACCTTAGTTTCAGCAGTCGTGTCAAAGCAATAAGTAGATCAGCGTACTACCATCTCAGAAACATAACCAGGATCAGATGTTTTGTCTCCAGCCAAGATTTAGAGAAACTACTCCATGCTTTCATCACCAGCAGGGTGGATTACTGTAATGGACTCCTTACAGGTCTTCCCAAAAAGATCATCAGACAGCTGCAGCTCATACAGAACGCTGCTGCCAGGATTCTGACCAGAACCAAAAAATCTGTGCATATCACTCCAATGCACAGGTCCTCACACTGGTTACCAGTAGGGCTGCAACTAACGATTATTTTAATAATCGATTGATCTATTAATTATTTTTTTCCGATTAATCGATGAATCGGATAAAAAAAAAAAGCATTAATTTTCAACCCTTTATTCAAAAACAGAACTAAAATCTTCAGAAAGTGCACAAACATGGTGCTCCTTGAACATCCCTGAGCTGTTATAATAATAATAAAATAAAATAATTAGTGGTGGGCATAGATTAATTTTTTTAATCTAGATTAATCTAGATTAATCTTGGAATTAATCTAGATTAATCTAGATTAAAATGGCTCATTTGAATTCTGCCGAAGGCATTCAGAATATGTGTGTTACCCAAATAATGACTAAAAGTAAGTCTTTGAGAACGGGTTTCTCAAGCCAGGTGGCGCATTAGAGAAGGGGCTCATCTCCTGTTTCCAAAATGCATCACAAACTACTTGAGAAAGCTGTTCTACTATGATAATTTGTGATGAAAATTAAATTATGTTCAATAAGATGTACTTGTGTTTACTTCCGCATTAGCTAAGGGATGCTTTGTGTTTAGGTGGTACTTGAGACTGGAAGAGCTCCTACAGTACATTTACATTTAAATTCAGTCATTTAGCAGACGCTTTTATCCAAAGCGACTTACAAAGAGTTAGGGAGCAACAATCGATATGTCATACAGGAGCCATAATACATTAGGTGCCAATACAAAGTTATTGGTTTCAACTAAAGCTAGACCACTACCTGTTGAGAGAAAGTTTTTTTTTTTAAACTAACTGTATGTAAACCAATTTCGTACAGTAAACCAATTCCACATTGCACAAGGTGCAAACAAGCTTAGTCTTGTCGAGGTTTCCATTGGGAAGCGTCTTAAAAATAAATGTTCCCTGAAGCAAACCCGGCGGCTTCATAGCTGCATCCATGTTAGCACGTCACGTTTGATCTGGTCATTTCACAGTACATTATGTTGTGTTCAGACCAAACACGAGTGATTTACATGTTAAGTCAATGCAAAGAGGCGATAGACCTACTTGCTGCGCGAATCGCGCGAATGAAGCCCTGGTTATGAGATGATGAGGCGGCGAGAATGACGCGAATGACGCGAATCACGCGAGTTGAAAAATCTCGTTCTCTTCCCCTACAGTGACATTAATCTATGTATACATCTGCGCTAAAATATCAAAGTGAAAGTCATCATAGCTTGTGTAGTATAGACCCAGCTCCCAACCCGACTTTGAGAATAGATTAACGGCGACATTTTTTTTATCGCGCGATAAGAGTCTCACTGCGTTAACGCCGTTAACGCCGTTAACGGCCCACCACTAAAAATAATAGTGTTGACTAACACAAAAAACAAACAAGTGTATGCTTTACATCTGCCAATTTTTTTTTTTAAATAAACTGCCACCTGACTTGCCAGAACAATAAATAATTTATAAAAAATAAAGAACAATACAAATCAGAAAATTTAGCAGGATTTGTTTGAATGTCAGAACTTGTTCTCTAAACTACACTGCAGACACACACACTAGCAGATCCACAAACTCTCACACTTACACACACACACACACACACACACACACACACACTATCTCTCTCTCTCCCAAGTTCACTTGAAGCTTATTCATTAAATTATTACCATCATTGTAGTAAGTGTAAGGTTCATTTATACACCACATTTAAACACAGCTTAAGATGTCCAAGTGCTATAAAATAACTTTAAAATGAAATTAAAAAGTACAACACACACACATATATTTGTCAATAATAACCTATATGGGACAAAGCAAAGAATATACACTGCAAAAATTGGTTTTCTAATTTAGTAGTTTTGTCCTGTTGTCAGTCCAAATATCAAAATCTTAAATAAAGATACATTTACTAAAAATAATCTTAATGAGATATGATCTCAAACAGAAGTTTTAAGCATCATATATTTTAAGCACCATTTTTCTTGTCAAGTAATCTTGATATAAGATTTTTTAGATATTTGGACTGGAAATGAGACAAAATTACTAATTAAGAAAAGCATTTTTTTAATAAAAACGTGTCTTCAGTATTGCAATGCAAAGTGCAAAGTAACTATACCACCGCTGCTTTACTACTGTTATTAGCGAGCTAAAGCTAACTTGTCATGCTTGTCAAGCTGGATAACGAGTAAACACCAGCACCAGAGACATTACGCTCATCGCTTTCAAACGGAACAAAAGTAGGATTCTGTGGTGACTTAACCTGCTGTTGAAATCCCTTCCTCCACATCAAAGACTCCAACATGTTTGCGTTTCAGGTGGTGGGTCATTGCCGTGGTGCTCCCGTGCCATGCCATGTTGCTTTAGAATATTTTGCAGTTAACACACTTTTTCTGTTTATTTAATGTGAAATGCTCCCACACCTTTGATGACTTGGGTCGCGCGGATTTCTCTGCCTTTGCCATGTATCTTTCCTCCGCTCGTTTATTTTATTTTTGCTCCGCCCCGTCTATGAGGCGCCGAACTCTGCTAGCATCAGTGCGTGAGAGACCGAGTGTGTTCATTCCGCTCCGCGCTCAAATAAAGTTTTTTTTTTATAATCAAATGTCTCCGCGTCGTGCGACACAACGAATCGATTATAAAATTCGTTACCAACTCTTTTAGTCATCGATTCGTTGTTGCAGCCCTAGTTACCAGTTACTTTTAGAATCAACTTCAAAGTATTATTAATAGTCTATAAATCACTTAATGGTCTACGACATGAATACATCTCAGATATGCTCATTGAATATAAACCAAACAGACTTCTCAGATCATCAGGATCAAGTCAGTTAGAGATAACAAGGGTTCACTCAAAACAGGGCGAGTCAGCGTTTAGTCATTACGCCACCGTAACTGGAATCTGCTTCCAGAAGACATCAAATGTTCACCAACAGTAGCTTCTTTTAAATCCAGATTAAAAACACACTTGTTTAGCTGTGCATTCACAACCTGAGCACTGTGCTGCTTTACATCAACTGCACTTCTATTTCTAATTTATTTTTATTTGCTCTTATTCTTTTTATAAATACAGTCACATTTTTTATCAATTTTTATTGCTGTTTTATTGTTTCTTAAAATCTAAAGTTGTTGTGATCTAAAATCATTTGCATTTTAAAGATAAGACTTATTTCTTTCTGTCAATCATTTTATGTAAAGCACTTTGAATTGCACTTGTGTATGAAATGTGCTATATAAATAAACTTGCCTTGCCTTGCCTAATAAAATATCATTGAAGTATTTAGTTCAAATTTAACAATAAAATGCAAAAACAAAAAAACAATTACAAACAAACAACATCAACAATGGTGGCTATAGAAAAACCGTGTAACCAATGAAATCAATCTGAATATGAAAATGGCATTACAAACTATTATTTAATTTAATATAACCATGAGTGTCAAGTAAATGAGGGCCAGTTAACAACATTCTTCAAAATATCTTCTTTTGTGTTCTGCAGAAGAAATAAAGTCATATAAGTTTTAAATGACAAGAGGGTGACTAAATGATGACAGCATCTTTATTTTTGGGTGAACTATCTGTCTGAAATGTCCCATCCACACCTTAAGCTTCACTAAGTGGGTTTTGGGTATCAAGACTCCTAACCAAATCAAACACTATAGAGTTATTATCAACAGTGCAATTGTGCCTTCACAACGCGTTCTCAATTATCTGTCTGATTATAGGACTTGAAGCAGACGATGTTATGAATTGAAGTTCATCTACAATTTCATTCATGTACTAGAGACTTTACAAATATTTTACAATCTAAGAAAAAGGGAACCCAATTTATTGTTGATAACTTTAGCTAAATCTTCTTCAACGTAAATTACTTCCATCAACATCAGCGTCATCATCATCTTCGTCAGGTGTTTGACATGGGTATATCTGAAGTATAGATGGTTTGAAATGGTCTTGTAAATGATGAGTGTGCTTACGAGTTTTGTGTGATGCAAAAGTTGAATTCACATTTGTTTGGAAATCACAATCCTTAAAAACGCAGGTCACAGTTTCGTGCTTTCTCAAATGTCCACGCAGGTGCTCAAAGAATTGCTTTTCTGAATGATTATGGACTAAGTCACAAACACTACATCTAAAGGACAGGATCTGCCCTGAGTCCAAAGAATTATTATGATTTCTGGACAAATGGGAGTGCAGGGCAATCCAGGTGTCAAAAAGGACAGTCTAAGTATACACAGGAAATTGACTGGTTTCGTGCGGTGCTGCAGTGCTTTAGTCTATAATGCTTCAAAAGTTGTAAACGTTTTGATTCAGTAAAAGGACATGTGTTGCAAGGCGACTTCATGCAAAAAGAAATGTAAGGTTACACATCGATTCCTGATTTCTACCTAACCCAGTCAACATGATGATGTCATAGCAATCTCACAGTGATGTCACCATGAGTTTACATAAAGCTCACCATGAGGTCAAAATATAACTTCACACAAACTCACTGTGTGCTCAAACTGTGATCTTAGAGGTTTAGATGTGACTGGTTTGTCATTTGAAGTCATTATTATGATGATGAGTGTTTGCTTTAGTTGAGCTCTTGACTCTACAGTGTTTGTCTTCTCTTCCTCTGACTGCTGTAACTGTGTGTTTACTTCATGGTGCACATTTGTTATGTTGAGTAATGCTAAATGAGTCTTTGATGGTAATATAATCATGAGTAAATGTTGATGAGAAAACTGTCAGTTTGTGTGATAGTAGAGAGTGAGATTCTGTTGAGTGAGTTTAATTATTATTTATTACCATTTAAAACAATGAAATGTTAATGTTTGTATTCAAAAAATAAATTGCAGGTGTAACACTGTTCCCAGAATGTATAAAAGTGTTTCCTCAACAACAAACAGGTTTCCTGCAAATAAACGCCGTCCTCGGTTCTCGATCTTTAAAATGAGAAGTGTGTTTGATGTTTAAAATGAGAATGCACACAAGAGACCCCGTTCTCAAGTGTGTGAACACTTCAGTCTCTACACTCCTAATAAAGTGTCATGTCTGATATGTGAGTAAATTTTGTCTTATTCCAATAAAACATCCTCATATACTTACGCTCCAAACATCAAAACGCTCTGAGCAACGATACTCAAACAGCAGAGCACCAGTCTGCACCATCTGGGGAGAGGGTCAAATACAGATAAATAATAAAGAAATGTCCTTTGGGACATTAAAAACTATCTATTTGCTTCAAAGAATGAGCAATAAAGTCATTAAAATGTAAAAAAGTCACCCATTTTAAGTTTAGATTTTCATGTACTATTACATTTTGTATGTATGTGTTGTTATAGTTTACACTATTTAATAATACTGAGTATTTTAGTATCCATTAGTTTTGTGGGTTAATCTGTTGTATTTAAGGTTTACAGGCTGTTGGATTTAAGGGCAACACCAACCAACCAAATTGTATCCACATCCATACCATATAATAATTTATTATTTATTATATATATACTGTGTATATTTAGTTATATATATGAAGAGATTGGTTCCAAACTTTTTAATAATATTTTTTTGTGTTAGATTGCTGTATTTTTTATATTTTTTAGAATGCACCATTGAAAAAAACTGAAATTTAAAAAATCTAATTTTGGAAGTGTTCATATATATTAAATTATTATTCATGTTAATCATGATAAGAACTGGATGTGCTTATTTTTCTTTGTTACTTTGAGTTCTACTGTGTATTTTATTAAATTATATATTAAATATACAAATAAAGCTTATAATAACATTTCTATGTACAAAACATCTGCGTTACACAGTCGGTGAAGGAATTTTTATTGACCACCAAATGGTGAAGTAGAGCACTGTGTCAAAAGCTTCGAAGCACCTATGTTACTGATAACCTTAATGTACCAAAAAAGTTTCATATTATTTAAACACAAGATACTTAAAATTTCAACTTATGAATCTCAACAATGTTTAATATAAAAAGTTGGGTGTATAGTACAAAACCCATCCAAGATGGGTTCTAATTTGTTCTGTTATTGCTTGTCACCACATCGCGCCACGTCACATCCGGTGTGGACACGGTGTCAACAGATACACTTTTTTTTCAAATTAAATGTGTTGTTTCACATTTTCCATTTAATTGCTGTTTAAAATAAGCAAACTTCGAGTTGTGACATGATCTGTTGAATTCACAATTTTTCTTAAACCAAAACAATTCAACAATAGTAAAAAAAATTACAGACACAGTTCATAAAAAGTTAAAATGTAAAATTTTAGCCTACATGTAACAGCTTTTAATAAAAATAAAGCTTTTGGGGAAATGTTTAAAATTCATACATCACACCAGAAGGAATTTCCTGTGAAAATTCAATCATCTTAAAGCTTTTTGTTAACGTCAAAATTGTAAGAAAAATCTAAGATTGCTTTGATAAATAAATGTTAATGGAAACGTTGTGGATTAAATAACAAATGAAATGATTTGAATTAAACATTAAGACCACCACGATCATGCAGAAGACCACAAACTATTTTCAAGCTTTAGTTGTTTATTTGGAATATATTTGTCGCCTCACATGATAAGTATAATTGTGTTACGAATATTATCCTTTTATCTAATATGGGACCCTGTTAAAAACCTTCACTAATATAATTCTGTTATTCAATTATTTAGTTATTAAGTTTGCAGATGTTTTTTCAAATGTATGAAGTAAACCAAAGACCCTTTTAGTGTCAACGTCACACTTACGTCACAGCATTAGCTGGAGGAAAAACCAAAGGGAAACTGGAGGCGGCCAATACAAACCAGCACAGAGTCGACTACACAAAATATAAAAATATCTTATTGTGTTGTTGAGAGGCAGAAGCAATTGCTGAGACACAGAGAAACATCATTCAACAATATGTTTAACATGTTTTATTATTTATTTATGTATTTGCACAGTTCACTTCAACACAAATATTTTCATAGATCATTATATGTTCAGTGTTTATAAAGAAGCTTTAATTTATATTCATGTTCTCAAACAACCAAATGATTCAAAACAGTTTCTCAAATGTTGAATTACCCTTCATACATGTTACTACTATATGTTGTGATACTACTACTGTATGTTGTAAAAGTTTTGATCTAAAAGCATTTCATGTTCAGCTGCTACAGTCTACACACCTCACCAAACACACAAGATAAAACACACAGAATATAAACATTTAACTCACATTGTCACATGTCATTGTCTTAATCTGTAATCATTTGATTGTAGTTTAATCGATTGTCACGCTACAGTCACTATAATATCATTAATAACACACATCTTCAAAGCTGAATTCTAAGATCGATCAAGAATAACTAAATATATTTCACTGGATAACAAAATAATGAGACTAACTGAAGTTATTATAAACGTTTACATGTAATTCCAAATCCTATAAAACATGTATTTCAAAGTTTCTCTCAAGTGATGAAAATGACGTCTTTAAACACAACGACTGTGTCGTGATCGGTCAGAAGTCTGAACACACTTTCTGTTTCTCTTCATCTTCGTGTTTTGGTGTGAAAACATTTCCATCAGGCTGCACTCTCCAGGTCACTGTTGTGTCTTTGTGTACGCCCAAATCTGTCAGTTTCTTCTGAATCTACACAACACACACAATCATGACACACACTCTTAAGACCATTGCACATTGAGTCCGAAATTTCCGGAAGTTAAAAAAGAAACATGACCTCACGTTGTGTCAATCACATTTACACACTGCCTCCAATATTTCATCCGTCATAAAACAATTCGGACCGGGTTAGATTTTCTGCGTTTTTAACATCCGTCAAGCATTTTGAGTGTCCTTTTATAACAATTCAGAGACATCAGACAAACTAGGGCCAAATACGAACAAACAGATCTCATCCCAAATTGATGGCCATAATAGGGACCTTATATCCCACCTAAACGTATGTAATGCCCACCCAATGAGAATTAAAATAATAACACCAAAAATTCAGTATTTTTCTATTGACTGGAACCAACGTCACTTTTCACTCACACAGCGGCTTTAGTTTGTAACAGAGAAGCTACATGCTATGAAGAAAGAAAAATACTGTGCAAAGGATGTTTAGACGCACTGCACACTTGCCTTGAGTTTATTATAAACAACATTTAAAAATAATTGTACAGTAAAGTTTGATTCATTTATTATGTCCGGAGATTTTGCAGTTTTATTTTGTGCTGTTATCAAACATCTATTATTTGGTTGCAATAGGCGACATTTTAACCTGTTGAGCGTGATGATTGATCATTAATGATGAACACCTGATGTTAACAAACACAATCACTGAAGAAAACATGAAAAAGAACAGTAGATTTTGAGGTCACCATTATAGAGAACAGTGATCCTTTAGTTAATATCTTACTCTTGGACTATTGATATATGTTGATGTTTATTCTTTCAGTGTTGCTGTAATAAAGACACCAATAAAGCACAATATTACACCTGGAGAATAACTTTCATTACTGGAAAAAATGATCAAGAATCCAACTAAAGGAAACACTAAACACTATCAGAGTGAATTCTTATTGTTGATGTTTTCTTCAGTGATTGTGTTTGTTATCAGCAGGTGTTCATCATTAATGATCAATCATCACTTGTAATGTGAACTCGCTTGATTATTTAACTGCATGAATTAATTTACATTTCACACCAGAAAGCCTCTGCTTCAGTGTAAGTTTAACACCAATAGGTATTGACTCATTTTTTGGGGATTGTTCTTATCCCACTTTACAGGCTTCTGTTTATGTCCAGTTTACATAACCGCTTTATTAATGCGTAAAACATCAGTAAAATCAAAAACACAAAATTACTATATAAAGGCCTATAATCAACAATATATATATTTATTTTTAATCTTTTAGTCTTCAGTAATGAATGCGTGTTTTCTATATTTTTAACATCCTAAATCATTTAAATCCTGCATGTACTGCAGTCATATATTTCAGTGTTTGTTGAATTCCAACAAAAGCAAACCTAAAGAATACATGGGAGCATGAAAATAATTGAATTAAAAAAATCTGGGTTATTTCATAACACAATATTTTCATACTTTTTCTAAAATTAACAAACATTAGTTTAGTGTTGCTTAAAACTAAATATGAAGTAGTTTTTTTATCCAGTTCATTTTCTCAAGTTCAAAACTAGACTTGAGAATGTTTAATTCCTTCGGACTGTGTGAAAATGTGTGTCAGTGATTCCTCAGTCTTTTACATTTCAGTACAGAGAGGTCACGCTGTGACACAAAAATGGTGGATTCATTAAATTTCTACAATAATTGCAGGTTCAAAAGGGATGTGAGTCCAATACAATTCTAGAGATCACCTGGACAACAATAGCACATTCAGAAGACGTCATAAAAAGACGTTGTAAAAACTTACATTCTGGCTCCTCAGGGGACGTCTATAAAACGTCATCAACAACGTTGAAAAGACGTCTTTTGGACTTGCCTTTGTTTGCAGGGTTAACACTTAATATTGGTTTTGTTGAAAGCACAGGTGGGACCAAGTCATTGTTTTCAAGTCATAGGTAAGTCTCAAGTCTTTGCATTCAAGTCTCAAGTCCTCAAGTCATCTCAAGTCCCAATCAAGTCCAAAGTCAAGAGAGGCGAGTTCAAGCCAAGTTGCAGGGCTTGAAAGTTAATGGAATAGAATCAATATCACTTTTGTACCTACAAAAATCACCATTATTGTGATCAGTGTTTGGTTTGGTTGGGTTGGAGCCTTGACTCTTTTACCCTAATGTTAACTAGGTAGGCTTCTGATTGTCGAAACTGTGTTAAACTGCAATTGTCGGGCCAAAGGAAAATTAGGCAGAAGCTTAAGGAGTAGTTCACTTCAAAATAGATTTTTATTGAAATCTTCAAAGTAGAATTCTATTTTTTTTTCGGTCATTTATATCACTGTGTGTTGTTCTCCTGATGATGGGTTCAGTTTTCCTTTTTATGTATTGGTTCAAGTTAAACAGCCAATCAGAGTGGCTTCTCTGGCACTAGAAGCTCCACCCTTCTCACAACTGCTAAAGTTGCATGTATATAAATCTGATTTTTAGCCTATACATTTCTCACATTCACTGAGAGCCTTTGCTTTGCCGCAGAAGCTTTTCACTCGTATCTTGAGCACTAAATACATTGCTGTTGTTTATGTGTTTTCAGTGACAAATACTTGCGTATATTTTATACACCAAACATTTAATACATTTAGCTCCCTTCACAACTACAGAATTACAATTTTGTCATTAACAGGATATGATAACATTGACAAGGTTGCACTTTAAATTTGAAGGTTTTCTAAATTATGTTTCTTGTTATTTTCATGCCCGCTGGTTTATTACTCACCCTCTGTAAGATGCTCTCCATCACTGCAGGATCATTCACATTCTTGTCAGATTTCACCTCCAATCTCACAATCTGCTTTTTTGAATCTGTAAGAACATTATAAGTTGTATTGATTAATTTGAGGAAAACAACATTAAACGAGCTGCACTCTCCTTTTTTTTAAAGCGCTTGGACTTTGCACTCTCCTGGCGTTTGTCGTCGCTAAGCAACCATGAGCCTAGATTGCCATTGAGTAGCTATCTGCTACTAGATTTAGTAATCCGGTGATCATCTGCATCTCCATTTTCATTGAGCTTGTCTTTATTGGCTGGTTGGTTCTTGTCACATGACCTGCGGTGTGCATGCGCCTTTCTGAAAAGTTGGGATTTTTCGCCCACGCTCCTGAAAAAAAGAGCCCCATATTTCCACGGCCATGCCGCGCTTCAACATTTAAAATAATGAATATGAACGCGGAAAAGACGCGAAATGTGAATCAGGCCTTAGGCAAGTTAACCTACCCAAGATCTATCTGAGGATTCATCTTTTAAAACTAACACAATGAATGGCAATACAGCATACCCTACAAGCAAGCCTGTGCTGGCACTTTACAGGCCCACTGAGGGCTAGCCTAAGGGGAGTGTCCACCGAGGTGCATTGACGGGGCTGGAAACGGCAGGAGCTCGGCCAAAAACCCCCGCTGCAGGCGCAGCGTTCTTCTCAAAGTTGAGCATTTTTCAACTCCGGGCACTCGGTCAAACGCCAGCGCTGATCGTGGGAAAAATCTATAGCACCAACGCTGAGCGCGGAAAAAAACGTCAACTGATGGCTTTTATTAAAAGCACGGCGATACTGTTGAAAACATTTGAAAAAACGTGCCGGCCGCAGCCGTAAACGCCTCGGTGGACACACGGCTAAAGGGCCCCTTGCAGAATTTTTCAATGTACAAGTGATTTTATTAATCATCGTCTCAAGCACTGAAAGACAATTAACTCAACAAATGTCAAGAGCTCAACTTAATCAAATACTGATCACATGGTGGTTCGATGAGTTGGTCACCACCAGAACAGTCTTAAGACACAAAGTTCCACCATTAGTCTGGGGGTTACTTATAACTCTGAACAGAAACTTAGAAAACCAGCCAGCGGAACAGTTTTTGCATGTCTCATCAAAAACAGACAAATCTCTTGCATTTTCATGCGTTGTCTTCAATTTTCATCAAAATGATTTCTCTGGGCACTTGGCCCTTGCCGGTCACTCTGTTCATCTGTTTAAATCCATGCCACAAGTTTAAAAACGGTACATGATGAAGTGGTCACTAAGCGCAAGCTTTTTATTTAGCTAGATACTTTAAAATGATCATATGGTACAAAAACTAAAAACACATATTACTAAAATATGTCAGGAAAAAAAAGTTATATGAGTGTTAAACTACCCCAATGTCTTCCCTATTTGTCAACCCTACTGTGCAGTCCAGAAAGTGCCAGTTTCAAAATTAGGAACATGAGAAAGCATGTATGTGGTATGTTAAGCATTTGATTTTCCTTTAGTTCAGTGGTAAGAGCATTGCGTTAACAACGCAAGGTTGTGGGTTCGATCCCAGAAGATTGCACAAACCTAAGTATACATGTATAGGATAAAGCAATGTAAGTCGCTTTGGATAAAAGCGTCTGCCAAATGCCTAAAATGCCTAAATGTTGAAACATAGGTTGGAATTAAGCATCACTTAGAGATCTCACAGATGAAAGGCAGGGCATCAGAGCAAAGTCGATCATCTATGGAACCATTAGGATATATAACAGCACAAGGCCGGTTATTCAGCCCACCAAAGTTAGGTTGTCCAGTCATCCAGTTAATTGAGGACATGTTGATATTTGCTCCATTTGACCACTTCCACGAGTCTCGGAACAGACCGATCCATCCTCTGGACACCCCTTGCATCACCTGCTGCAGCTGGTCATTCTCACTTTGACTTAGGATGGTGGCCAGATCTGTGTGATGTTGTCTGCAGTAACTCTGAGCTTCACGCCAGGTCTTCAGGCTTGTGATGAAAACAAACCTGCTCGCTCCCGTTTCCTTCTCTGTAATAATAAGACACACCAGAAAGAGTTGAGCAAACAGGTTTTTTTCATGCAGCGGTCCCTGTATGCAGAAGATGACATTTATTGTTTTGATCTTTTATTAGATTATTGTTCTCATTAGCTTATAATGGCCTTGAAATAGACACAAGAGTTCTGTCTTACAGGTTTAAGCTCCAAAATCTACTCGGGACGTTGTCTTTTACTATTACATTTTTAGTGTACACATTAAATCATATTTCTTTAACATACCCTTGTCAACTGAGAATATGTGTGAGAACTAGTCAATTAGATCTGAAAGGTTTTTGCATAGTCATAGCTGAATGAAACAGCCACATATCATATTCTTTATAGCTTTTGAAATGTTGAAAATGATGTCACATTGCTTAATCAATTAGACATCAAGAATCAGTGTGTGAAACACAATAACAATGACAACCAATAGACTAAAACAGATCAACTGCAATGCATGCTGGGAGTTGGGCATGATCCTTAAACACATGGGAGGTCAAATACATCCAGATATTTAAACACAAGAGTCAAGACATTAACTACTTTCCAGTGGCTCAGTCGTCAGAGCGTGGCACTAACAACACCAACGTCGTTGGTTTGATCCCAGGGTTTTGCATACATTTAGAAATAAATGTATAGGATAAAACAATGTAAATCACTTTGAATAAAAGCATCTGCCAAGTGCGCAAATATAAATTAAGCAAACACTAATCACAACGATGGCGGTTTAGTAAAGTTTGAGATTCACACGGAGCAGGCAGTACTTCAGAACACCCACCAATTACACAACGGCCATACGGACCAATGGTGGATTGAAGGTGTTTAACATTCAGCGTGAACTTCTCCGGAAAGTTAACTATTTGGAATGTATTGATTAAGACCAGATTTGGGTCGAAATGACGACAATCTTCTTCGAATTCCTCCACTGGCAACAGCTTCATAAATTATTAGGTATAAACATAAAGACTAAATATGTTGAACGTGTATGAACTGTCGACTTCAATGGAGCTTATCCATCACCTCAGATCCAAGACAGCCTACACATTTACTTTCAGCAAGAGGTTTCAGCACATTGGATCTTGGGCTATTGGCAAGTGGAGTTAACTCCAGAAGCTAGATGGCATCATACAATGTCAATATCCGACTTTCAGAAGATGTCATAGAAAGCCCTACTAAAAACATACATTTTGGTTCCAATATTCCTTGAATATTGGTCATATGTTGTTAATAACTAATGAGATTTGCCACTCGTTCCCCAGCTAGAAACCACACTAGCAAATTGTTACGGCCCAAATCCGGCCCAAACCTTACACCCCATACCGCCTCATCTGGCCCACATACGGCATGGAATGATGGCACTTGGGCGGTTTGCCAGATCTGGGCCAAAGTAATGACGCATGTCAGCCAAAAACAAAACAAATAAAGCAGAGAGGACCCAAATATGGGCAAAAGTTGATTTTTATTCTTTGTACTGGTTCAACATCCAAACGCTTTTGTTTGACAAATTCGCAATTGAGTTTACAATTGAAATACTCCACAAACACCATTATAATCCTTTATTCGAAAACGTTAATTTGAAGTCACCATTCTGGTGATCAGTTTTTGCTTTGGTTGTGCTCTTTGATTTTTGTGTTTTGATGCCAAAGCGGTTTTGAATGTGGTTATTGTATGCTAGAACACTTTTTCTTTACCTGACATAAAATTTGTTGACAAACCAGATTTATCTCTTAAAAAAGTATCAGGAGAGATGTGTGAAATACTTATTATGACTAATAAAAATGGAATAATTAAACAATAAAGCATGAACTGAGCACAATAATCTACTGTTTCTGACAATTTATAGGTAAATTCAAGAATTAAAAACATAGAATTAATTCTACTCAATCTGATTGAGAGCAAATTGTTGCCCCAATTTTATTTAGTAGATTCAATAAGTTCGCATACAGTTTACCTGTTATGAAAAGTCAATAGGAATCCATTTTGAATGAACCACTCCTTAAGCTTCTGCCTAAGCCTGCTTTGGACTAAAAATTGCATTTTAACATAGTTACAACAGTCAGAAGCCTCCATAGTTAACATTAAGGTAAAAGAGTCAAGGCTCCATCTTAAGCAAACACTGATCAGAATAATGGTGATTTTGTGGGTAGAAGAGTGATATTGATTAAACTCCATTAACATTTAAGACTTTCAACTTGACTTTGACTCGTTTCTCTTGACTTGGGACTTGATTGGGACTCTAAATGACTTGAGGACTTGAATGGAAAAACTTGATACATACTTGTGACTTGAAAACAATGACTTGGTCCCACCTCTGGTACTTACTAACACTGAAGAATATTTTTTTACAGTGCATATGATTGCAATATCAAATTCAAGTCGATTAAGCTGCTGATAAGGCCCAAAAGAATGGCATGTTAAGTAGAATGCAGTACAGTGTGTCTTGTATGACTATCGGTTAACGTTGATTAGCTGAGCCTGATGTGATCGGCTGATGCAAGCTAGAGGCTCTCACTAAATCTTTGGTGTTTCGAGTCAGATCAGTGGGCGTGGCTTGTTGGTTTTGACTAAATCCTTGGTGTTTCAAGTCTCACAACACCTTTACCCCAACCCACACCCTAACCATAACCTTACTCTAACCATCTGAACTACCTATGATTGTTAAAATTGCCAAAAAACACTTTTGCCTGATGACGTCAGACTTGAAACACCAAGTATATAGTGAGAGGCCAAGCTAGACTCACGTGATCTGCCAGAACTAACGCTATGTTTGATTTTACTTCGTATGACTTCTCTTTCCGTGGATTCACTTACTGGTCTTTTTTTATTTATGTGAAAGTCATTAATATGTGCTGGATAAAAGTCACGTGAATGAGATGTACAAATGTTAAATGATGACGATAACACTTTTCAAAAGAAAAAAAACAGCTGATGCCACTTCTGAGGTTTAAGGTGTGGGCCGGATTTGGGTGTTCCAATTTAGATTGTTAACTGTTGAGAATTAAAATTATATTATATTATATTATATTGTTACGCCTCTCTTGTTTCAGACACAAACTCATATATACACCTGATTTGTGTATGAATGAATACTGCTGAATAAAAGTCAAGACCATTCTGATGGCTACAACTCAGTTACGTCTGTAGCCCCAACAGAGTGTTACATAATGTCTTATTTGTTTATATAAACAGTTTCATACATACGCCTTTATATATTGAATAACTTAATCATTCTTCAGACGTGTCAGCTTTATTTCTTACCATTGTAGCAGAAAAAGGGAATTTGAAAATAGTCCTCTAGATCCTTCCATTTGCCAGTGCGCATTCCAGCTTCTGTCTGTATTCCAGCGTAGTTGTTTGGCTCTCCAGAGCCCCAATTTACAAAGGACATCATCTCATCTTGATGAGACCAACGCCAGCTGGTAATGTCACTGTACAGTCCAGTCCAGACAGCTGAAGTCAATGGAGGTTGAACATCTCTCTGTATATATGTCCAGTCTTCAGTGCTCTGAACAGTGGCCAGGTCAATGTGATTCTGTCGGCAGTAAGCTTGTGCTTCATCCCAGCTCATGCTCTCCTGGATGAGAACATAATGACATGAGATGTTCTGGATCAACAGATAGAGTCCTGCTGAGAGAGAAAAGTGTTGAATGTTACAGCGCACAAAATCACGCATGTTACCCCTAATCCAATATACACTGTAAAAAATGAACAGTTGGAAAAAACTTAATTTTTTAAGTGTTACAATTTAAAGTACATCTTTAAGTTGATCCAATGTTTCATTTTTTTAACAGTGTACACTTCAAACAACACGTTTTTATCAAATGTAAACATGTAAGTATGAAATAAATAAAGTGAAAGTGGTGTTTGTAATAAGTGAAAAGTGACTTCATTTATTACACTGATAGATTTCATCTGTTCATCTGTTATTTACTGTTCGTACACCTTTCCAAAAGTCAAATTCCAGCACTTATTTCCAGTACACACACTTAATCACATAAGTGATGATGTTGTGCTAAAAAAGATGCTGAAATGACATTCCCGACTTAAATTGCTTAATGTCAGGCAAATTAAATAGGCCTTTACATGCTTCCCAAAAATGATTTTAGTTGTTAGTTTTTAATGTTCACTTTTCTTGGATATTTAGAAGAATTTGAAATACTTGTCAGTTTTGTGGTTACCCTTATTTAGAAGAGTGGTGCATGTCCTTAGTGTGTTGGACGCTACATGTTACATTCAACGTCTGACATGCCATCAGTAAGCAATGATGGTGCTAGTGCTAGTTTTGAGTGTACTCTCTTCTTGCTCATTATGTGTTACGTATTGTATGAAATCTAAGAAATGTGTAAATTAGAGAAGGTCAGAATATTCAATTTAGTTAACTTATAAATATGTCTTTGTGTACACTTTTCCATGAGAGTGAAATGTGTAAGTCACACTTACTAAGACTTAATGAGAACCATAATTTAACATTAATCAAAATTTGAAAGTTCTGCCTACTTAAACCAACCAAACTGCGCACTTGGCTCACTGCAAAAAATTACCTTCTTACTTAGTCTTTTTTTCTTGTTTTCCAGTAATAATGTCTACAAATTCTTGAATCAAGTTGCATTTTCATGATGAGCAAAATGACCTTAAAAATAAGTCTTGTTTTTGGTAAAAAAATATGAAATTTCAGTGAATGTTTGCTTAAAACACGCAAAAAAATGGGGTAAGAAAAATAATCTTGAATTAAGGTTTATCTTTTTCTTACTCACTCAATTCAAGATAATTTTTCTTACCCCATTGGCAGATATTTTTGCTTGTTTTAAGCACAAATTCACTGAAATGTCATAATTTTTTACTAAAAATAAGACTTATTAGTAAAAAAAAAAAAATGGCTTGTGGGACTCCCGAGGCAGCTGACAGGTACCGACAGGCCAAGCGGACTGCAGCCCGGGTGGTTGGGGAGGCAAAAAGAAGCCATAGAGAAAGACTATCGGTCGGCCTCGAAGAGATTCTGGAAAACCGTCCGGCGCCTCAGGAGGGGGAAGCAGTGCCCTACCAACGCTGTTTACAGTGGAGGTGGGCAGCTGTTGACCTGGACAGGGGACATCATCGGGCGGTGGAAGGAATACTTCGAGGACCTCCTCAGTCCCGCCGTCACGTCTTCCATTGAGGAAACAGAGGCCGAGGGCTCAGAGGCGGACTCGCCCATCACCCGGGATGAAATCACCGAGGTAGTCAAGAAACTCCTCGGTGGCAGGGCACCGGGGGTGGATGAGATCTGCCCTGAGTACCTCAAGTCTCTGGATGTTGTGGGGCTGTCTTGGCTGACACGCCTCTGCAGCATCGCGTGGCGGTCGGGGACAGTGCCCTTGGACTGGCAAATCGGGGTGGTGGTCCCTCTTTTTAAGAAGGGGGACCGGAGGGTGTGCTCCAACTACCGGGGATCACACTTCCCAGCCTCCCCGGGAAAGTCTATGCCAGGGTACTGTAGAGGAGAATCCGTCCGATGGTAGAACCTCAGATTCAGGAGGAACAGTGTGGTTTCCGTCCCGGTCGTGGAACACTGGACCAGCTCTATACCCTCTCCAGGGTGCTGGAGGGTTCATTGGAGTTTGCCCAACCAATCCACATGTGTTTTGTGGATTTGGAGAAGGCATTCGACTGTGTCCCTCGTCACATCTTGAGGAGGGTGCTCCGGGAGTATGGGATTCGGGACCCTTTGCTAAGGGCTATCCGGTCCCTGTACGACCGGAGCAGGAGCTTGGTTCGCATTGCCGGCAGTAAGTCAGACTTGTTCCCGGTGCATGATGGACTCCGGCAGGGCTGCCCTTTGTCGCCGGTTCTGTTCATAATTTTTATGGACAGAATTTCTAGGCGCAGCCAGGGGCCGGAGGGCGTCGGGTTTGGGGACCACACGATGTCATCTCTGCTCTTTGCGGATGATGTCATTGTGCTGGCCCCATCAGACCAGGACCTTCAGCATGCACTGGGACGGTTTGCAGCCGAGTGTGAAGCGGCTGGGATGAGAATCAGCACCTCCAAATCTGAGGCCATGGTTCTCAGTCGGAAAAGGGTGGCTTGCTCACTTCAGGTAGGTGGAGAGTTCCTGTCTCAAGTGGAGGAGTTCAAGTATCTGGGGGTCTTGTTCACGAGTGAGGGAAGGATGGAACGGGAGATTGACAGACGGATCGGTGCAGCTTCTGCAGTAATGCAGTCGCTGTACCGGTCTGTCGTGGTGTCGTGGTGATTTACCGGTCAATCTACGTTCCTACTCTCACCTATGGTCATGAGCTGTGGGTCATGACCGAAAGGACAAGATCCCGGATACAGGCGGCCGAAATGAGCTTTCTCCGCAAGGTGGCCGGGCGATCCCTTAGAGATAGGGTGAGAAGCTCGGTCACTCGGGAGCAGCTCAGAGTAGATCCGCTGCTCCTCCACATCGAGAGGGGCCAGCTGAGGTGGCTCGGGCATCTTTTCCGGATGCCCCCTGGACGCCTTCCCGGTAAGGTGTTCCGGTCATGTCCCACCGGGAGAAGACCCCGGGGAAGACCTAGGACACGCTGGAGGGACTATGTCTCCCGGCTGGCCTGGGAACGCCTCGGTGTCCCCCCGGAAGAGCTGGAGGAAGTGTCTAGGGAGAGGGAAGTCTGGGCATACCTGCTTAGACTGCTGCCCCCGCGACCCGGCCCCGAGGAAGCACAAATAGGGGGTTCGTGGAAAAAAGCCCATTCAAACAAACTGCCATTTGACGAACAGTGTTGCGATGGATCGTAGTGTGAAAAAACCTGACACTTGCCAGTTATCTAAAGGGGAAGTGGGTGATTTCGGCTTACCCTGTGGTAATTCCACTTTTAATCTGCTGCCCCACGGATAGGGGGTGTGAGGACAACACTAGGGGCGCTCTCGTGCCATGGCACCCCTCAAAGACCCCCTAGCCCACTGTCCACGAATATCATATGCGTCCCTCACAGGTTTATCCCATGTACATCGACTTACTCGCTTGTCCTCCAACATTATATCAGTACCCGACTCATTTGTTTGCATGGGAGGCGGGTGCCAGCTTACTGCCCATTGGTGCCAGGGTCCACGAAACCACTATTTGTCCACTGACCAACTATGGTGGTCGATTTCACCTTCGACCCCGCAGACCCTTCCACGGCCACGCCCCCGACCACCAAACCACTTTTTGTCCGCTTCCCAACTACTTTTACCAGAACCTGCATTCTGCCACTCGGGACTGACATATGTTCATCTGAGGGGGCTTGGCAATCGAGCTGCGTGGTTTTTAAAACAAAAAAATAATATTTACACGTTTAAAATGCATATTCTGTGCAATGTCCACCAAGCATTTATTTGTCGCCCATTCGACAAACTGCAGGTGGAAAACATCATATTCAATGTAGTAGATACCAGAATTTAGGTCAAACTCATAATTTTGCGAGCTTTTTCTAACATATGTGTGTCTAAAAGAGTATTCTCAATGAATCGTGTTGTTTCTGACACTTAGAAATTAATATATACAGTGTTAAAATGCAAACCATTTTCTATTCAGTTCTAACGAGAAAATGCATCCATTTTCTAGTGTGTTTGCATTGCCTTTCCACGTGCAGTTTATATGAGTGGACCACGTGCAGTAGGTTGGTGGAAATAACCCTTTTTAACAATATTTAAAAAGTACATATTCATTTCTAAGTGTCAGAAACAACACGACACTCTTTTAAACACACACTGGTCAGGAAACAGCTCGTCAAATGATCAGTTTGGACTAAAATCGGGTATCTTATATGTTAAAGGTCAGGGTGTACACAAAGGTCCAGAAAACAAGGTTCCTAAGGTCAGAGGACATCGAGCCTTTGCAGTGACCAGCGTCACGGACCCCCGAATCAGGCCCTGCAGTTTCGGGTCCGTGGCTTCTTCTTAAAGGTTTAAAAGTGGATGAGTACATGGCTAAAACAGGCCTCGTTTTTAAGTGTCTGCCATTGAAATCAATGGGCTCATTTATTTACATTTAAAAGGTTATAAAATACTTTTAGAGGACCAGGACTTTTGCCCTTTCGGTATGTTTCTCGGGGGACCGCGACGCAAGTACATGTGAGGTTTTGGGCCCGTCGGACCCTCCGCCGGCCTTGCGGGAAAGTTCCTCGAGCAGTTTTTATGTATGGGCCAAGTGTATTCAGTTGGTGGACAACCCACTTATTAGCAAAAATGAGCCTTAATATTCATTTAAATGCATCAACAGCCACATTATTCAGTCAGTGCACTTCATAAGAGACACACATATGTTAGCAACAACTTGTTTATCTGAGGGGAGCGTGGCAATCGAGCTGCGTGGTTTTTAAAACAAAAAAAATAATATTTACACATTTAAAATGCCCATTCTGTGCAATGTCCACCAAGCATTTATTCCTCGCCATTCGATAAACTGCAAGTGGATAACATCATATTCAATGTAGTAGATACCAGAATTTAGGTCAAACTCATAATTTTGCGAGCTGTTTCGAACATATGTGTGTCATAAAGAGTATTCTCAATGAATAGTGTTGTTTCTGACGCTTAGAAATTAATATATACATTGTTAAAATGCAATCCATTTTCTAGTCTGTTCTAACTAGAAAATGCATCCATTTTCTAGTGTGTTTGCATTGCCTTTCCACGTGCAGTTTATATGAGTGGACCACGTGCAGTAGGTTGGTGGAAATAACCCTTTTTAACAATATTTAAAACGTACATATTCATTTCTAGGTGTCAGAAACAACACGACACTCTTTTAGACACACACAGGATAGGAAACAGCTCGTCAAATGATCAGTTTGGACTAAAATCGGGTATCTTATATGTTAAAGGTCAGGGTGTAAACAAAGGTCCAGAAAACAAGGTTCCTAAGGTCAGAGGACATCGAGCCTTTGCAATGATCAGCGTCACAGACCCCCGAATCAGGCCCTGCAGTTTCGGGTCCGTGGCTTCTTCTTAAAGGTTTAAAAGTGGATGAGTACATGGCTAAAACAGGCCTTGTTTCTAAGTGTCTGCCATTGAAATCAATGGGCTCATTTATTTACATTTAAAAGGTTATAAAATAATTCTGGAGGACCAGGACTTTTGCCCTTTCGGTATGTCTCTCGGGGGACCGCGACGCAAGTACCTGTGAGGTTTTGGGCCCGTCGGACCCTCCGGCGGCCTTGCGGGAAAGTTCCTCGAGTAGTTTTTATGTATGGGCCACGTGTATTCAGTTGGTGGACAACCCACTTATTAGCAAAAATGAGCCTGTATATTCATTTAAATGCCTCAACTATCACATTATTCAGTCAGTGCACTTCATTAGACACACATATGCTAGCAACAACTTGTAGAACGCTCAGTTTGTCCTCAAAAGTCTAATTAGGGTGGCCTGTTCAAAAACCCCTGGCAACAACGTATTGGATAGGTGACAAGTGGAAGGCCTTCCGCCACGCGTGCACGCCTTGCATGCGTCACTGCATGCGTCGTGGGTATAAAATAACGTGACGGGCTGTATGCGTCACTGCATGCGTCATGCATAGAGCAGTCCGTGGCGCGTGAGCGCGCTGCATGCATAGAGCAGAATGACACGCATGCGCGTCCTGCATGCGTCACTGCATGCACGATGTATAGAGAAGACCGTAAACATGCACGCGCTGTATGCGTCACTGAATGGATTCAGCATATAAGAGACCGTGACGCATTTAAACGCTTAAATAACCACGCATCACGCATGTATCATATAGACATGAGCAACCGTCCATCATTCACCGATCATGCAGATGTTTAGGGGTCAAAAGGTCAAAATAGGTAGAGTTGTCCACGAAAATGCAGTGACATAAATTGTAGGTGGAAGACCTCCCGTTGGGAAACGATAGTTTGAAGGGTCTGGACATTTTAAATTATTTTTGTCTAGAAGCCCCCTATTTATCCCCCAAATGTCAAAAGTTGTTAGACCCTTCTGAAAAATCGCCCCTCCCCCACCACTGAAAGCTTCACAAGGCTGTTCAGGGTTCTATCAGACAAGGCTGTGTGATTAATCTTGTGATTGGGTGAAAAAACATTCCCTTTTCCTCCAGAGCCAGGTGCTCTCGGTATGTTGTCGGGGGCCACCTGGCGGGCCAGAATCTAGAATATGGGACCCCTCGGACCTTTCTGGAAATTTCCTCGTATAGCTTATTTTAATGGCTATTCCATAGCGGTTTCGTGGAAGTGACCCCGACAGGGTCAACCGATCCAAAACCGGGTCACATGCAACCGTCCATCATCCACCGGTCGTGCGGAAAAGCCGGGGGACTTTGTGACTTTGTTTAGGGGTCAAAAGGTCAAAATAGGTAGAGTTGTCCTCGAAAATGCAGTGACATAAATTGTAGGTGGAAGCCCTCCCGTTGGGAAACGATAGATCGAAGGGTCTGGACATTTTGGATAATTTTTGTCTAGAAGCCCCCTATTTAGCCCCCAAATGTCCAAAGTTCTTAGACCATTCCTGGAAAATCTACCTCCCCAACAATAAACCTTCATAATGCTGTTCAGGGATATATGAGAGACAAGACTGAGTGCATAATCTTGTGAATGGGTGCAAAAAACATTCCCTGTTCATCTAGACGGATGTGCTCATGGTATGTTGTCGGGGGGCACCAGACGGGCCAGAACCTAGAATATGGGACCCCTCGGACCTTTCTGGAAATTTCCTCGTATAGCTTATTTTAATGGCTATTCCATAGCGGTTTCGTGGAAGTGACCCCGACAGGGTCAACCGATCCAAAACCGGGTCACATGCAACCGTACATATTCCACCGGTCGTGCGGAAAAGCCGGAAGACTTTATGACTAAGTTTAGGGGTCAAAATGTCAGAATAGGGAGGGCGCATGCGTCACTGAATGCGTGCATGCGTCACTGAATGCATCTTGCATAGAACAGGTTGTGACGCATGCACACGTTGTGTGCCTCACTGAATGCCTCATGCATAGAGCAGGCCATGAAGCATCCACGCGCTGTTATAACAGCAGACTGCGACGCATGCATGTGCTGTTTGCGTCACCGAATGCATCGTGCATAGAGCAGGCCGTGACGCATGCACACACACTGTAATAACAGTGCGTGTATGCGTCAGTGAATGCATAGAGCAGACCATAGGAAGGTGTTCCATGAAAATGTAATGTACACAAAGACAGTTTCCACAAAGGCCCTCGGGTACCCGAGAGACCCCAAACATCACAGTCACTTGCGTCACAGTCCCACAAGCAACATACTGAAAGGGCAAATGCGTCGGTGCCCAAAAAGTATTTTATTTCCTTTTTTATGTATTACTCTGCAACCCATTCATTTCAATGAATGATGCTTGAAATTGAGGCCTTGAACATAAAAGATGCTAGCTTGAAAGTGAAAATGAGCATTTCATGATTTGATAACGACATATATGCGAATAATAAAGTGTGCTCACTGAATAATGTGGTTTTTGAAACATAGAATTGAATATATTTTAGTTAAACATTGTTAATAAGTGCTACGTCCACCAACTCACTACACGTGGCCCATTACTATAAATTGCAGGTGGAAATTTTTCGCTAAGTCATGCAGGAAGTGTCCACCTGCAGTTTATAGAATGGACCACGTGTAGTGAGTTCGTGGAAATGCATTTTTTAAGCATAATTAAGTATTCTGTGAGTTGCTGATAACATATGTATGTCTAATAAAGTGTACTGAGGGAATAAGGTGGTTCTTTAATCGAATATATGAATACGTTGGACAAAAAAGTAATTATCAAGAAAAACTACAAAGGACTACAAATATGGCAACCAGGAAGTGTCCACCTGCAGTTTATATAATGGACCACGTGTAGTGAGTTCGTGGAAATGCATTTTTAAGAAAAATTAAGCATTATTAAGCATTCTGTGAGTTGCTGCTAACATATGTATGTCTATTTAAGTGTACTAACAGACTAACAGGGTCTATAATACATATAGATTATTATAAAGTGTGTCCACCAACTTAATACGTGTATACTATTCTCATAAACTGTATGTGGACATTTTCCCCGTTTTTCACTAAGTCATACAGGAAGTGTCCACTTGCAGTTTGTGTGAATGGACTACGTGTAGTGAGTTGGTGGAAATTCATATTTATGCTGTTTTAAGCATAAATATGCATTCTGTGAGATGCTGTTAACATATGTATGTCTATTAAGGTGTACCAACTGACTAACAGGGTCAATAATTCATATAGATTACTATAAAGTGTGTCCACCAACTTAATGCGTGTGGCCTATTCTCATAAACTGCAGGTGGACATTTTCCCCATTTTTCACTAAGTCATAAGGGAAGTGTCCACTTGCAGTTTGTGTGAATGGACTACGTGTAGTGAGTTGGTGGAAATTCATATTTATCCTTTTTTAAGCATAAATATGCATTCTGTGAGTTGCTGTTAACATATGTATGTCTATTAAGGCGTACCAACTGACTAACAGGGTCAATAATGCATATAGATTACTATAAAGTGTGTCCACCAACTTAATACGTGTGGCCTATTGTCATAAACTGCAGGTGGACATTTTCCCCGTTTTTCACTAAGTCATACAAGAAGTGTCCACCTGCAGTTTGTGTGAATGGACTACGTGTAGTGAGTTCGTGGAAATGCATTTATTAAGCATAATTAAGCATTCTGTGAGTTGCTGCTAACATATGTATGTCTAATAAAGTGTACTGAGGGAATAAGGTTGTTCTTTAATCGTATATATGAATACGTTGGACAAAAAAAGTAGTTATCAAGAAAAACTACAAAGGACTACAAATATGGCAACCAGGAAGTGTCCACCTGCAGTGTATATAATGGACCACGTGTAGTGACTTCGTGGAAATGCATTTTTAAGCATAATTAAGCATAATTAAGCATTCTGTGAGTTGCTGCTAACATATGTATGTCTATTTAAGTATACTAACAGACTAACAGGGTCTATAATACATATAGATTATTATGAAGTGTGTCCACCAACTTAATACGTGTGGCCTATTCTCATAAATTGTAGGTGGAAATTTGCCCCGTTTTTCACTAAGTCATACAGGAAGTGTCCACCTGCAGTTTATAGAATGGACCACGTGTAGTGAGTTCGTGGAAATGCATTTTTAAGCATAATTAAGCATAATTAAGCATTCTGTGAGTTGCTGCTAACATATGTATGTCTATTTAAGTGTACTAACAGACTAACAGGGTCTATAATACATATAGATTATTATAAAGTGTGTCCACCAACTTAATACGTGTGGCCCATTACTATAAACTGCAGGTGGAAAAGCCAAAATTAGTTTGTAAGTTGTGAAATAGTGCTTCCGTGGTACGGGGGGGGGGGCGGGTGTCAACCCGGGTGGTCCTCGGACCATTTTGGCAAAAGTAGTTGGTTAGTGGTCAAATAGTGCTTCCGTGGTACGGGGGGGGGCGGGGGTCGACCCGAGTGGTCACCTGACCATATTGGCAAAAGTAGTTGGTTAGTGGTCAAATAGTGCTTCCGTGGTACGGGGGGGGGGGCGGGGGTCGACCCGGGTGGTCACCTGACCATATTGGCAAAAGTAGTTGGTTAGTGGTCAAATAGTGCTTCCGTGGTACGGGGTGGGCGCGGGGGTCGACCCGGGTGGTCACCTGACCACTTTGGCAAAAGTAGTTGGTTAGTGGACAAATAGTGCTTTGGTGGTACGGGGGGCGTGTCAGGGGGCGTCGCCCGGCAAGATAGGGACCAATCCGTGAGAGGCAATGGGGTCCCAAGACCACCTGCCAAAGATAGTTGGGAAGTGGAAGAATATCATGTTCGTGGTCATCCGGGGGAAGCACCAACCACCCACCCCTGGACTACGGCAATGGGATGAGCCCCATTCACTTCAGTTGGGCCGTGGACAGGCTTGGCGCCACACTGTGGCCGAGTGCCGAAGCGCAGCTGGGGACCTCTTCGCTTGGCGCGCCTCCCGTACGGACCCCCTTCAGCGGGGGGGCGAACTTTCACCCCAGGTCTGCTCAGGGCGGTCTCCCCTTCGGTTGACCCCGACGTCGGACCCCCGAAAAATCTGGGGTCTTCCCCGCGCAGCGTCCTCGAAACCATTTCCACCACCCTGTTAGAGCAATGAAGCCGTGGACAGCTTTGAAAAGTCTGGGACTAGAGCGCGATTTCTGAAGTGTTCGTTTTCTCAAAGGCTTGCAGAGATAGGCTCACATAAAAAAAGTTAATGATTTGTCTTTTTTCATATTTTCTGAGGTGGCAGGTGCACTAGCGACCTGATTTTAGCATTTAAAACATGGAAAAGGTCTGTTTTGATGAAATGACCCCTTTACAAAACCTTTGAAATATCTCATCACCAGCAGAATAGCACTCTCTACAATCACACAAACTGACAGTTTTCTTATCAACGTTTACCAAATATTATATTATCAGCCAAGACTCCTTTGGTATAACTCGATATAACAAATGTGCTCTATCATGTAAACACACAGTTACAGCAGCCAGAGGAAGAGAAGTGAAACACTGTAGAGTCAAGAGGTCAACTAAAGCAAACACTCTTCATCATAATGATGACTTCAAATGACAAACCAGTCACATCTAAACCTCTAAGATCACAGTTTGAGCACACAGTGAGTTTGTGTGAGGTTACATTTTCACCTCATCGTGAGCTTTCTGTAAACTCATGGTGACATCACTGTGAGATTGCTGTGACATCATCGTGTTGACTGGGTAATCTAACATACACACACATACAGTTTAGCATTGGAAGCAGGTTGAAGTTGAAGCAGAGAGATGAACAGAGCATGGATTTATAGCAATATTTGATATTCAGAAGATCAATCATCAGTTTCCTCTTGTAAAGCACCTTTGTTAAAAATGATAAATTAGGCTCTATGCATCCATTAATAAGACTAAGTATTAACTTGAAAGTCTTGCCCATCACAAGAAAGAAAGTGTCCTGATGCAGTTTGTTTAGGCTCCAGTTGATCTTGGCTGGAAGTGATCATAGAGAACCAGTTTTATGCAGATGATCTGTATCTGGAAAGACAAGGCTATAGCCTGGCACAAACTTATGAGTCAAAGGTGAAGTGTTCTTCTAGTTCAACCTTAAGAGATGCAAAACGCAAGAAGAGAGAGGAGAGAAAGAACCCTGAAGAAAACCAACGAACATAAAAGACTCTTCTGGTGGTCTCTTTAAAACTGTAAGTATGTCACATCCTACAGACGTGACTGACCCAATCAGGAGATGGCAACTTTGGAGGTAAAGTTAATTGTCTTTGTTTTTCAACATGCTGTTTTGTATGTGAAAGCAGGTCATTATAAATGTTAACTCTTTAAATACGCTTTCCCTTTTAACAAGGTCAACTTGAGTTTCTTGGTCTAAAATATTATTGGATCAAATTTATTACTGCAGTACTAGATGAGTCAGCATTATCTCTAAAACTGAACTTGGAAAATCGTGACTGACCAATCAGAACCAAGTATAGAAACAAGTGTCATGCTGCAGCGAATGCAGGGTAACATAAAACACAGTTCATCTACGGGTAAGCTAACACTTTTCTACATTTAACACATGAAGCCTGGTTCCATTGTCTAGTGTGAGCGCTCCCAACCTTCCACGGGTGCGACCCGCTTGTGTGAGCGCAGAACAGAAGCATGTCAATAATGCAGATTTTTTAATTCCTGCCTAAAGTTTAAATGTCATCGTAAAAAAATATCTAATACACACAGCATGCGCGTGTCACCACACCCAAAACTACCAAATATTAGGTTTGTAAGACATAATACGGCACACGCAAACAATACATCATGACATGATCCCTGCAGAATTATTGATACACAATAGAGTCTGTGTTGTTTAAATGATGAACGTACGCACACTGTTAGACCTTATCTGCCATTTCTACAGTAATTTATTGGCAACACTGTTGCTAGCTAAATCCTGTACGTGTTTTACAGTAAACTACTGCAGTGACTGTTTGAAGATTTATCAATAAAATAATCTATTAACTGATTGAAGTAACAAAGTCTTAGATGAACATTAAATTTGTCAAGATCTCACCGGAGGAGAATCAAACACAAACATCATTAACATCTTCACTTATTACAGACACCTCTTTCACTTTATTTCTGTCATCTGTGTAAGATCTTATTAACAGTAATATAACTCTAGTTCATTAAAGCGTTTTTATTATGTTGTCCCCATTATGGTGATCAGTGTTTGCTTTAGTTGGATTCTTGACTTCATTGCGTCTCATTTTCTTTTACGGTAGTTGCATTAGTATTTAGTATGTTCACTTATGCAATAACACTGTAAGAGACTTTTCAGAAAATGCAAGATTTCGTTTGCTTAGCTACTGAAATACATCATAAAGAAGATGATTATTATATAATACTCCTATAAAAAATTTGTGAATATATGTTTGGTAAAGTGATAACAGCTGTTATAATAGAAAATATCTGTCCAATAACGTACTCGGTTACTAACGTAACCTCGGTACCCTGAGATACGGGAACGAGTACTGCGTAGCAGGACTCTATGGGGAAAACTCCTTTTTCTCCGATGACTGAAGCTTTACAATAACGCAGTGAATACTGCACAGCCATTGGAACGCAGTACTCATTCCCGTATCTCAGGAAACCGAGGTTATGTTAGTAACCAAGTACGTTCCCTATCGATACTTCACTCGTACTGCGAACCAGTATAATCCCGCCGTGCTACAAGTGGAACGAAAAACACCATATTATCCCGGAGCCATGGCTCGAGGATAGGCATAAGGCAGGGAAACCCTGCAGAAGACGGAAAAAAAGAAAGCTAATAGGTGGCTTAATCCGGTTAATCGTCCCAAAAAGTGCTAGGTGCCGGGCAACCACGGTCCAGCAGTCTAGTCTTCAGCAGAAATGACCCAGGCCTCTCAGGCCGGAATGTCCAGACTGTAAATCTGGTAAATGTGGAAGCCGCCGCACAGATATCCGCTATGGAGACTCCGCTAGACGATGCCCATGAAGAGGCAACACCTCTAGTAGAATGGGCCCTTACTCCTGTGGGGCATTGAAGCCCCAAGGAAGAATATGCCAGCGCGATAGCCTCAACTATACATTTAGATAGTCTATGCTTCGTGACCGGGGATCATTTGGTGCGGTCACCGAAGCAGATAAAAAGCTGTTCTGAGCGTCTGAAGGGGGCGGAACGCTCAATGTAAATTTTAAGCGCTCTGACTGGACAGAGCACATTAAGCTCCGGGTCCTGCTCAGAGGAGGGGAGCGCAGATAATGTCACTACCTGTGCTCTAAACGGAGAAGAGAGCACCTTAGGTAGGTAACCATGTCATGGTTTGAGGACTACCTTAGAGTCATCAGGCCCAAATTCAAGACACGAGGGGCTCACAGAGAGCACCTGCAGATCACCCACACGTTTTACAGATGCTAATGCTAGAAGCAGTGCGGTTTTAAGCGTTAGGGGACGGAGGTCCACAGCGAACGGTGGGGGGGGCGAGGAGGGCGTAGCCGCCTGGAACCCCTTAAGAAATGAACAATCAAGTCGTTCTTTCCCACTCCTTGGCCCACTATGGTGGCATGGGAAGCTGCGATTGCTGCCACATAAACCTTGAGTGTGGAAGGGGAGCGGCCCTTATCCAACAGCTCTTGCAGGAAGGACAGAATTAGTGATATGTCACAGGATTCTGGGTCTGTGCCGCGAGTTGCACACCAGGCGGAGAAGACAGACCACTTAAGGGTATAGAATCGTCTCGTAGACGGAGCCCTAGCCTGTGATATCGTGTTCATGACACTCTCGGGCAGGAACGTAGGCTCCCATCGAGAGGCCAAAGGTGCAGAGCCCACAGCTTTGGCTGGTGGTGCCAAATGGTGTTTCCTGCCTGAGAGAGGAGGTCCCGTCTCAGGGGAATAGGCCACGGGGCTGCTACAAGCAGCTGAGACAATTCCGCAACCCAAGACTGGTTCTTCCAGAGTGGGGCTAGGAACAACACTGTGTGCGCCTGTTCTATGATTCCCCTGATCGTCTGTGGTATAAGAGCGATCGGGGGGAAGGCATAGAGGAGCCGGTTGGGCCAGTTGTGGGCCAAGGCGTCCTTGTCCTTCGAAAAATAGGTTGGACAATGAATGTTGTCTTCTGAGGCAAAAAGGTCGACTTCTGCCTTGCCGAAGACTTCCCAGATTTTCTGAACCGACCTGGGGTGGAGCGTCCATTCCTCTGAAGGGACGTTGCTCCGAGATAGCATATCTGCTCCCTGGTTCAGTCTGCCGCGTACTCGAGTTGCTCTCAGTGAGCGCAGATTGCACTGGGCCCATTCCAAGAGGCGAAGTACCAGGGAAAAAAGGCATCTTGAGGAGAGGCCTCCCTGGTGATTTATGTAGGACACCACTGTCATGCTGTCCGATCGGACTAAGACGTGGCCGTCCCATAAGACTGGCAGGAAGTAGCGAATGGCCAGCCATACTGCCTGCATTTCCAGGTAGTTGATGTGCAGTCCCTTTTCCTGAATCGACCAGTGGCCGAAGGACGGTGCGCCATCGCACAGAGCCCCCGAACCCGTGTTGGAGGTGTCTGTCGTGATCGCCTTTTGTCTGAATGTGGTGCACAGGGGCACACCCTGCTCCAATCAAGGAAGATCCTTCCATGGGGCTAGAGCGGTTACGCAGACTTGATCCACCCAAACGTTCTGCAAAAACCCTTGAATGCCGGTCCAAAGAGGCAGCTGGCTGAAATCTGAGCGTCGAGGAAGGGGACCTTGTCCGCCTCTTTAATCTCCATGAGCGTCAGCCACAGATGGCTTTCGAGAACCACGAGACTGGCCATCGATCTGCCTATCGCCAGGGCCGTGGCCTTGGTGGCGCGTAGAGCCAGATCCGTCGCGCTCCTCAGCTCTTTGAAGGGGGCACTGTGAGTACCGGACTCGTCCATTCCTTGGCGGACACAGATGTGCGGCCACCGACTCATCAAGGGGAGGCAGCTTCTCATATCCTTTTTCCTCTGCGCCGTCAACGGAGGTGAGAGCGGAGGACGAAGAGGGTCGTAAATGGGCCGGATAAGGGGTGCGCCATGACCTGGTGAGTTCATCATGAACTTCCGGGAAGAACGGCGAAGTCCGCTGCCGAGGGGCTAGGCGGCGCCCCGGCAGAAACCATACGTCTAGGCTGCTGCGAGCGGGTTCCTCCGGAGAGAATTCATTGAAACACAGTTGAGATTTGGGTACCCCTGAATAGTACTATACACTTCTGCTGTTGGCGGAGATGAAACATAGATGTATAATTCCATTGAATTTGGGGAGAGTCTTTGACAAAACACAATTCTTGTAGTTTTTGTTCAGAGTATTGTATTTTTGAAAATGCTTACCCACACGGATCAATTAGGGGTGGTCTGTGAATCTTCTTCCGGGGAAGCAGTAATGTGACATGTCAAAATACGTGCAAGATGCAGACACGTGGAAAGGGTTTATGATAAAAGAGACAGAAGATACCCACTTAAAACTTAACTCTGGTATATTACATTTTTAGAACGCACTTTTCTGGTCTCAATTGTTTAATCCTGCAATTACCAACATTTAGGGGTTGACAATAATTTGATATCAATATCTATCGCGACAGAATTAACTTTGATAATGGTGATATGATTTTTAAACCAAGTTTAGATATTTCAATAGACATTAGACATTCGAGCCCTCTCTCTGCTCCGCAGCTTCCCAGCTAACAAAAGATTTAAGATGGTTCCTTCGAGGTATCTCATGTTTTTAAAAACATTTTAAAAACATATAAAATGTCAACTTTTTTATGTTTTAAGAATGTTCCCAGCTAACAAAAGTCCCCATTATGGTGAACTGTGTTTCCTTGAGTTGGGCTCTTGTCCCATTCTAAGTTGGGTGTATCTAGTCAAATGATGTTGGACAGTGATGATGAATGTGTCCTTCGTGGTGTTGTTTGTATCACAGGACTCATTTGAATTGTAAATTGTGTTTGTTATCCTGAAATGACATATAAGATCAGGGACTCATGACTCTGTACTTGCATTTGCTTTATTCTAATCGGGATTTAAAGAAATTGACCCAGAAGCAGTATTATGACACACAGAGACATCAAGAATCAGTGTACGAATCTCAACATTGGTGACAATCATCAAACTCATTCAGATAAACCTACCAGGGCTGTAGTCAATTCACTGTTGTCGAGTCCAAGACAAGTCCAAGACCAGGACTAGTCGAGACCGAGTCAAGACAGAGTCCAAAGAGGTTCAAGTCAAAGTCAAGTCCAGAGAGGTTTGAGTCCAAGTCAAGACCGAGTCCAATTGAGACAATCAAGCCAGATACAGAAAAAAACCATGACTATTTAATTCAATTCAAGTTTATTTATATAGCGCTTTTCACAATGTGTATTGTTTCAAAGCAGCTTTGCAGGGGCAAACAGGAAAAACAGAAAAGGTAAAATGCACCGTGCATGGTATTTATACAACGAGTAAGATCATTCTAATAAATAATATCTAATTTCTAAATAAATAAATAAATGCAGTCTCCCTGTGAGCAGGCCAACACTGCCCTGCTATGGCGAGGAACCAAAACTCCAATGATTGATTAATGGAGAAAAAAACCTCGGGAGAAACCAGGCTCAACCGGGAGGGCCAGATCCCCTCTGACGTGTCATAGCTGCACTCAAACTGCTGACATGTTATTTAAGTTTAGCATTTAATACCAAATATTGTAACTTCAGCATTAATAAGACTACAAGACCACATACTTAACTATTGACCATTTATGTGACGCAAGAGAAAGCATATCTTCCATTATAATGTAACTGAGATTTCTTTCTGCGATGGAAGGCCGATTCGCCACAACACCATCCACTCACAAAAATAAAGTTTTTATGTATTTAAGGTGGGAAATTAAAAAAAAAATTTGTGGAACATGATCTTTACTTAATATACTAATGATTTTGGCTTAAAAGAAAAATCAATAATTTTTACGTATACAACCTATTTTCATATTTTACAAAAATGTTCCTGTGCTACTTAACACTGGTTTTGTCATTCAGGGTCACAAATGAACAAACACAGACCTTATAAAGAACAAGATGGTCCCATTCTAAACAAGAGGGGACAACCAAACATACATTACATTTACCACATAACTCTAAACACATCAGAACGTAATTAACAAATACAGATGAAATCAAAATAAAGGAAAGCTAAATTAACCAAATAATATAAACCTCAGTAAAAGAATCTAATTAGCAAAGATTCCCAGTTTCTACTAAAAGCATTAAGCACATATGTACAAAATCTGATCAAATAAAGCTCGCTGCAATTTACTCTGTTACTCATAAACAGAGGATTTTATTCCTAAACTGCTGACATCACTGTGTCTTCTGGATGAGCGTTCTGAGTCCTTCTTCTGTTTTCTGAGAAGATAAAAGTCAATAAAAGTGATGAAGTTCTGCTGTTTGTTTTCTGGATTGTTTCAGGTGAATGTGAATGAATGATGATGATGATAAAAACTCACGCGCTCTTCCTGCACAGATGATCTGAAGAAAAATGACAGTAGGAGCAGCAAACACTGACACCTCAACAATCACTAGAATCACTAGAAGACACAAGAACACCATTAAATCATCAAACTCTCAAACACTACACATGAGAAACAAACACAAGATGAGTTCAGTGAGAGTTTCACTCATGTACTTATGTAACAGGACACATGGATCACAATCAACACTTCATACCTCTTATTATTATTGATGTTGTAGATGATGCTGTAAAAAACAAAGTTTAGTTTAGATGAGTCATAATGTGGAAACACACACACACACACAGACACAAACAAACGCGCACACACATACAGAAGATGATGAATGTTCAGAGACATCATACTCTAGAACATCACAATCATATTTCATGTTTATGTCATTTCTTCATCATCAGTACAGAGTTTAATGACTGAAGTCACTTTGAGTTCAGGACACTCCTGTCAGAGTAATGTCTTACCTGTAAATCTGACAGTATATGTGACTGAGGTCTTGATGTCATTCTTGTGTTTGAGCACACATCTCAACTCTGTGTTGTCGTCTTCATTCACGAGTGTTGTAGTCAGAGAGATGATACAATAATGTGCATCTGATCTAATTTGATATCTGGAGTCTGTCTGTAGATCAACATCAGTGTGATTCATCCACACCAGCTGATATCCATAATAACTGAACACACGATAACAGTAATATGAAAACAGCTGACAGGAGAGAGTGACAGATGTGTGTGCTCTTAACTCAGTCTGTGAGGATGATGATGATGAAGACACTGAAACACAAATCACACAACACACTCTCAGTACTCATGAGTTTCAGTGAAAACACAAGAGATAAAGAGAACTGTGATCTGAAGTTAAACATGTGTTCATATAAATGAAGAGAAACACTGACCATGAAGAACATGTAGATCAACACGTGAATAAGGTCCATAATGACGTCCATTCACATATTGTCTGCAGGTGTAAAGTCCACCATCATGTTGTGTTGTGTTATAGATGTTGAGAGAGCAGTCAGATGTCAGACTCAGTCTCTCAGATCTCTCTGTGTTATTCTTCTTTATTCCTCCAGTAAACACTTCTACTTCAGATGATCTTGTATAATTCCTGTAGAACCATGTAGTTGAGGAGCATTGATGAAGAGCATCATTACAGGACAGAGACACACTTTCACCAGAACTGATGAACACATGAGTCACTTCTGCTTCACTCACACCTGAAACAGCAGATGACATCATTCATATTAATACATCACAATATATTCAAACAATTTAATGTTTATCTCTTAATGACAATAGATTTGTATTATTTTAACATCACATTAATCAGAAGATTTGACAGTAAATCATGTGATCTAGTTCATCTATCCCTTTCACACAGAAATGATGGTAAATTACTGATAAAGTCATTCAGGTATGTCCTGTTCACACAGACAAAGGCATTCACGAGTTCGCCCTCACAGATAAACAGCTCCGTTATAGGGATAGATTGGTAAAGCATGGGTATGCATGTTATGCATATTGGCGTGTTGTGCAGGGAGTTTGCTCCGAGCTCACCGGATCTATCCGAACCCGGAGCACTCTACCCTGGTCAGTGCAAGTGCGCCGGGCTCGGAACCGGCTCGAGCCCAGAACACACCCCCCCGAGGGTCCAGCTGGACTGAGGAAAGTAAGAGGACCCGGGGTGGAGGAGGGATGTTTGTCTGGCGAGAAGCATCAGGTGCGACTGCTTGTCTATTTATAGTAGAGCTTGCTTGAGCTGATAGGGTAGGTGCTGTGATTGCTAATGATTTACCAGCCGAGATGGTTGTGCAGAGATTGCATGCTCGGCTGATAGGTATGTGCTGGTGATGGAAAGGCGTGCTGATTATATGCTTAGGTTCCTCCCGAACTTTGTTAATAAAACATTATTTCTGTTACTTTAACGGTAAGACAGTGTTCACACAATATCTTCGTATCATAACCACTTAGAGACAAGTGGGTGGGCCTCATTTGACTAAGGCAACCAATCAGTATCCCTGAAACTTCATTAAGCTACGAATCCACGCCCATAGAATTAAAACATGTAAACTTAGCAACTATTTAACAAGACCTATAACTCTACATCAGAACTTCGTAGAGACACAGGGATTAGTTCGTTTCATTTAGGGCTTGACGCATCATAAATTGGCTTCTGCTAAGCCACGCCCATAGCAACCAAACAGGTTAGCCTAGCAACCGTTTTGCAATACCTATGTCTCTGCATCAAAACATCATAGAGACATGGAGGTTGGTTCGTTTCACTCATAGATTACAGTATAACCAAATGATAGATGCTAAGCCACGCCCATAGCAACCAAACAGGTTAGCCTAGCAACCGTTTTGCAACACCTATATCTCTGCATCTGAACATCATAGAGACACTGGGGTCGGCTCGTTTCACTCATGGCTTGGAGTATCATCCTAGCAACATGCTAATTATTCTAGTGAACATGCTTATTATGCTAACAACATACTAAGCCCAGTATTTACACATTGGAGTCACATAATCTTTTCCATCATGTTAGTAAAAGTTTAATAATAAAAACTTTCAAACTATTTTAAACTCTTCCGGACAGCATTTGTCAAGCCAAAATAAAGTTTATACTCGAACTTTACAATCTAGTTTTACTTCTTTCTCTACACATCCCAACCTTGCAGTACAACAGGGAGATGGAAAACTTTAAAACTGACCTGAACTATAAGAGGACAAATGCAGAGACGCAAGAAATTGCAAGCAGAAATAGAAATGTTCATACATACAGATACACCTAAAGTGCACGAGTGACATGAGCAGTTTGTCAAATACATGAGAAAGTGTTTGGCACAGTTTTGAACAACTTCAGTGAAGAAATCTTAGAGTGTTAAGACTGGGCCAAAGCAGTAGGCGAATCATGCATTGTATGTCCTTATAACGGTAATCTTCATTCTTTGTTCACACATTACCACTTACTGGAATTTGACCGTAATGTTATTACTTCTCTAACATTACGGTCAAACTACTGTCAACTACTTCTGAAACTGAACATGTTTGTCAGAATGTCAGTGAGAGTAATGAAATAAAATCTGATGAAATAAATGTGTTGTATAGTTTACCTGTGAATAGTGTAGAGAGAAGGATCAGTCCCAGCAGACATATATCACTCTTCTCAGTCATGTTGTGTTTCTCTTACTGAGTCTCTTCTCATCATCTGCTTATAGTTCTTCATGAGAACATTTGTAGCTCTTCCCATAATTTCTCATTTCCTCTTTTCACATCGACTGAGTCATGACACTATTATAGACTAGAACACATTCTGTAGTTCAATGGTAATATTTGTAAAATACTTCTGTTGTCTTTAAAAAATTAGACAGAGTGCTCAGTTATGACTTTTGTTGTCAGAGACTTTAACAGGACTAACATGATGAAGGTTTTCTCCAAATTCATTCAACACATGAATTTCCTGCCCGAGCAGAGCAGACACCCAGCCTTCATTGAAGCTGATCACACCTCCGTTCTTCTTCTGTCTCCACACAAACACAAAAGCAGAACATGAGTGAGGTCATCTTCACACTTCTTACAAACCACAGATCGGCAGATTACCCATGATGCAGCAGACACAGACATTAATAAACACATTAACTCTGTCACGGATAATATCAATATGTGCACTGTAGGTGGACCAAGATGGCTGCGCGTGAACATCAGGAGGCTCAGCGTATCTCCAGTTTTAGCATTTATATAGTGTTTTTCCTGCTCATCTCGGGCCTGTTCGTTCAGAACAGTTGTGCATTCACATCGTACATGGCTACACAGCGGCATACCGGACAACGCTATTGAGTTAGCGGGCTACAACACACACCGGGCGGATAGAACGGCAGAGGAATCCGGTAAGACAAGAGGAGGTGGACTGTGCATTTATGTCAATAAAGCTTAGTGCACAAACTCTGTTATTGTCGGGAGACACTGCTCGGCTACCCTTGAGTTTCTCATGGTTAAATGTAGACCGTTTTATCTGCCACGGGAATTCACTTCCACCATAATAACGGCAGCTTATAATATAGCAGCTTATAACAGACAGCTGCACCTCCTCTGTATTGGACGACATCAATACCACCAATGATAGTGTCACAACTCAGAAGCAGATCACCATATACCCTAATCAGAAGCCATGGATGAACAAGGAAGTGCGCCTCCTGTTGAAAGCATGCAACACTGCCTTCAGATCAGGTGATGAACATGCCTACAGTACTTCCAGGGCAAATCTGAAGAGGGGCATCAGAAAGGCCAAGCACTGCTACAAGTTGAAGCTAGAGGATCATTTTTCCAATTCTGACCCTCGACGCATGTGGCAGGGCATCCAGGCCATAAGTGACTACAAACCCAACCACTCCATCCCCATAACCACAGATGCCGCCTTCCTGAGTGAGCTTAATTACTTTTATGCACGCTTTGAGAGAGACAATAAGGAACCCGCCACCAGGCTCACACCTTTTTCTGACCACCCAATCATCACAGTAAATTCCACAGATGTTTTCACTGCACTAAGCCGGATAAACGCGCACAAAGCTGCTGGCCCAGATGGCCTCCCTGGTCGCGTACTTAGGGCTATGCTGAGCAGCTCGCTGGGGTCTTCACGGATATCTTCAACCTATCCCTCGCCCAAGCAGTGGTTCCAGCTGTTGGGTTCCGGGGTTGATCTCCACCATGTTTGTTGTTGTTTTGTGTGTGAGTGTTTGAACATGTGGAATTCGTGTTTTGTTACCACGTGTTCACTGTCTGCGTGTGATTGTTGTCACCTGCCGCTCTCATTAGATCGTAATTTTCCTCACTACCCACACCTGGTTTCTATCTCACCTACCCCTTTATAAACACCGTCTATTCCCCTTATCCCTTGTGCTATCGTTGACTTAGGTCACAGTACCGTCCGGCTTATATCCTACCCAGTCTTGTCCAGTGGATTTATTTTGTGGTACCTCTCAAATCTGTTCATTAGTCTCGTGTTGATATTGACTGTCCTGTTGTGTGTGGGTCCTGGGATCTTCTTCGTTTTCCTCTAGACATTGATAGTCTCTCACCATCATCGACCAGCCTTCCGAGGAGGAACTTCCTACTACCATTCCAAGCTTACCCAGGGGAATACTCACGCCATCTGCAGACGGGTTCCACGCTTCCTCCAACGTGGTTGACGTTGCCGTACACTGGGATCTTTCCCAGTTGGCCTCGCAGTCAACCCACCCAAGCGGGACTTCCTAAAGCTTCTCTGGCTACCACATTCCACCTGTCTATTTTGTCTCTACCTCAAATAAACTATTATTTACCGCAATTGATTCCTCGTCTTCTGACCAACCCTGACACCAGCATGTTTCAAATCCACCTCCATTGTGCCCATTCCAAAAAAATCCAGCCCGACATGCCTGAATGACTACCGCCCTGTAGCACTCACACCCATTGTTATGAAGTGCTTCGAGCGGCTGGTCCTGTCACACCTAAAAGACTCTCTACCATCCACACTGGACCCATACCAATTTGCCTTCATAGGAGCACAGATGATGCGGTGTCTATGGCGCTATTACCGTCGAACCCAAATTACCAATTATTAAAGACAGAGTGTCAGGAATAGAGGACAGACCCAAATGCAGATGCGTTATACAGTCTTTTAATCAACTTAGGAGATAGAATAACAAAACATAAACAACGCCGTAGAGGCCAAAAGGTAAATAGGAGCGAGCTGATCGGAGTCAAACAGGCGAAGGTCAGTGAAGGTGCCAACAGGATCCGTGGGGTTGAAGAGGACTCTGTGTCAGACAGACAGGGTCAGGCGAGGTGCGAACGTCATCCAAGGGAATAAGGCGAAACCGTAGTAGAGTAGGCAGCAAAGGTAATCCAAACCGGGTAATCCAAATAGAAGGCAGCGGCGAGACAAACAGCCTGCGTACAAGAAACCACCAGCAATGCAACTGGAGGGAAGAGCATTAGAAACACAACACGACAAGAGGACAAGTGGTAATCATGAAAGGATTTAACACACTGGCAACGGAAAGGCAAGCAGAGGCTGACTATAAGGAGTCGAAAGATAATGAGGAAATAACGAACAGGTGCGGAAGCGTGTGAGTGAAAACAGCTGCGTGGAGATTGCCAGGAAGAAATAGGAAAGTTAAACCCGAGACCTGACAGTACCCCTCCCCCCAGGCGCACCACCCGGTGCGTCCGAGGCGAAAGGAGAGTGACGGCGGTGGAAAGCCTCAATGAGGGAACGGTCTAAAATGTCCCGGGTCGGGACCCAACATCTCTCCTCCGGACCATAACCCTCCCAGTCAACCAGGTACTGGAATCCCCGACCACGTCGCCTAGAGTCAAGCACTCTCCTGACCCTGTAGGCGGGTGCTCCGTCAATGACCAGGGGAGGAGGGGGGGAGACAGGGGAGGAGAGGGGGGGAACATGAGGAGAGCGACAGATAGGCCTGACCCTGGAGACGTGGAAGACTGGGTGCACCCGGCCGAGGGACCCAGGCAACCGAAGCCGTACCGCCACCGGACTGATGACTTTAACAATCGGGTATGGCCCTATGAAACGAGGAGCCAGTTTACGAGCCGGAACCCGCAAAGGGAGGTCCCTCGTAGAGAGCCACACCCGTTGTCCACAGATGTACCTGGGAGCCTTTCTCCGGTGGCGGTCAGCCATGCGCTTGGTACGGTCCCTGGCCCGTAACAGCGCCTCCCTGGCTCTTCTCCAGGTAAGGCGGCAACGGCGAATAAACGCTTTGACCGAGGGAACCGCAGCTTCGGGAGCCTGGGAAGAAAACAAAGGAGGTTGGTAACCGAGGCAACACATAAAAGGAGACATTCCAGTAGATGATACCGGCAACGAGTTGTGAGCATACTCAGCCCACGTAAGCTGCTGACTCCAAGAAGAAGGGTTGTGAGAAGCCAGGCAGCGGAGCATACGACCCAGTTCCTGATTGGCGCGCTCAGACTGGCCATTAGATTGAGGATGAAATCCCGACGACAGACTAGCGGTAGCGCCAATCTGTCGGCAGAATTCACGCCAAAAGCAAGAAACAAACTGAGGCCCCCTATCGGAAACCACGTCCTCCGGAAGGCCGTGAAGCCGGAAGACGTGATCGACGACGGTCTGGGCTGTCTCCTTCGCAGAGGGGAGTTTAGGGAGAGCCAGGAAGTGTACCGCTTTGGAAAAACGGTCCACTACCGTAAGGACTACCGTATTGCCACTGGAATTAGGGAGACCAACCACAAAATCCAGGGCAATATGGGACCATGGGCGGGAGGGGACAAGAAGCGGTTGGAGCAGCCCAGAAGGAGGTAGGTTGAGTGATTTGCTTTGGGCACAGACCGAGCACGCCTTCACGAAACGGTCCACGTCCACTGCCATACCCGGCCACCAGAATCGCTGACGGACGGCAGCCAGCGACCTCCTGATACCGGGATGGCAAGTGAGTCTGGACGAGTGGCACCAACGGAGAACGGCCGCGCGGACCGACTTATGAACAAAAAGGAGACTCGCTGGACACTCTCGGGGAACCTCGACTCCATTAAGGGCTCGTCTGACACGGTGTTCGATTCCCCAGGTGACTCCCCCCAGCACACACCCCGAAGGCAGGATGGTATCGGGAGGAGATGAGTCACCCAGGGAAGAAAAGCACCGCGACAAGGCATCAGGCTTCCCATTCTTAGAGCCTGGACGATAGGAAAGAACGAAATCAAAGCGCCCGAAGAAGAGCGCCCAGCGAGCCTGTCTGGAATTCAGCCGTTTAGCGGTCCGAATATATTCCAGGTTCTTGTGATCGGTCCACACGATGAAAGGAATAGTAGTAGCCTCTAGCCAATGGCGCCACTCCTCCAGAGCTAAGCGCACAGCCAGCAGCTCTCGATTACCGACATCATAGTTTCGTTCTGCGGGAGACAATCGATGGGAAAAGTAAGCGCAAGGATGCAACTTATTATCATGAGGGGAAACCTGGGAAAGAACTGCCCCAACTCCCACCTCAGATGCGTCAACCTCCACCACAAATTGCCGTGCTGGGTCCGGAGTAACAAGAATGGGCGAAGAAACAAAACTGCTCTTGAGTTCCTCAAAAGCAGCTTGTGCAGACGGCAACCAGGCAAATTTAATGTTGGTGGAAGTTAACGCAGTAAGAGGAGCCGCCACCCGCCCGAAGTTCCTGATGAAACGCCGATAAAAATTGGCGAATCCCAGGAACTGTTGTAAAGCCTTGCGGGAATCAGGTGTCGGCCAGTTGGAGACGGCTCTTACCTTTTCAGGGTCCATAAGTATCCCCTCAGACGAAACGATGTGTCCCAAGAACGAAACCGACTGGCGGTGGAATTCACACTTCTCCGCTTTAACGAACAGCTGATTCTCTAACAGTCGGTGAAGCACCCGTCTGACATGCTGAATGTGTACCTGGAGGGAAGAGGAGAAGATTAAAATGTCATCCAGGTACACAAATATGAACTTATTGATCATATCACGGAGTACGTCATTGACGAGCGCTTGGAAGACAGCCGGGGCGTTTGAAAGTCCAAAAGGCATGACCAGATATTCAAAATGCCCCGTGGGTGTATTAAACCCTGTCTTCCATTCGTCCCCCTCTCTCATCCGGACCAGATGGTAAGCGTTGCGGAGATCCAGCTTTGTGAAGAACCTTGCGCCCTGCAATAACTCAAAGGCAGACGACATAAGCGGCAAAGGATACCGATTTTTAACAGTTATGTCGTTAAGGCCTCGATAATCTATGCAGGGACGCAAAGAACCGTCCTTTTTCTTCACAAAGAAAAATCCCGCACCGGCCGGAGACGAGGAGGGACGAATAACACCGGCGGCCAGAGAATCACTCAAATATTTCTCCATGGCTGTCCGCTCAGGGGCAGACAAGGAGAAAAGCCGACCGCGCGGCGGAGAAGTGCCTGGGAGAAGGTCAATGGCACAGTCATAAGGACGATGAGGAGGAAGAGACGTGGCCCGGGACTTGCTAAAGACCGCCTTCAGGCCGTTATACACCTCCGGAACTCCAGTGAGGTCGAGTAGTTCATCCTGCAACAGAGAAGAAGAAACGACAGAATAAGCAGAACCAAGACAATGAGCGTGACAGTACACGCTCCACCCAGTGATAAGGTTCTCTGTCCAGTTGATGACAGGATTGTGTAAAGAGAGCCACGGGTGGCCCAAAATAATAGGAGCTACAGAAGACTTTATAATAAAAAACGTAAGCTCCTCCCTATGGTTACCGGAGGTGATGAGTCCTACCGAAGTGGTGATGGAAGAAACCTCACTTATAACTTTGCCATCCAGCGAGTGAGCGAGCACAGATGGACGGAGAGGGAGAAGAGACAGCCCTCTGTCACGAGCCCAAGTCTCATCAATGAAGTTGCCTTCCGCCCCCGAATCAATAAGAGCTGACTCACGGAAGCTGACATCGTTAAAGGTGATAACAACCGATAGGAGGGTGCGAGTTCCTAGACCAGGGGAGATTGAAGTGCCGCTCGCCAGGACTCCCCTGTTTACCGACGAGCGTTGTCTTTTAACGGACAATTAGCAGCTTGATGTCCTTGCCCCGCACAATACAGGCACACACCATCATTGACACGGCGCATCTTTTCCTGGGTAGAGAGACGCAGTCTTCCTAACTGCATGGGTTCAGACTGGCCCGCGGAAACAGGAAAATTGCGGGGAGGAGGCCAATGGTCCATTTGAGGATTAGCAGATTTAGCACGCTGGCGGACCTCCTTTCTTGCATCTAGCCGAATGGCCAAATCAACAAGTTCGTCAAAATCCTTTGGGGACTCACGTGAATAGATTTCGTCTTTGATGTCACTGACCAGACCCTCTAGGAACCGTGCCGTAAGTGCCTCGGAATTCCAGGAGCAAGTGGCAGCTAGTGTACGAAACTCAATGGAATAGTCCGTGACTGACCTTCTGCCCTGCCGTAGTGACGCAAGGCGACGAGAAGCCTCTGTGCCGAAAACTGAACGGTCGAAGACCTTAATCATCTCCGTCTTGAAGTCCTGGAAGTCATGCCGATAACAACCCTGTGCCTCCCACATGGCCGCTCCCCATTCGCGAGCCCGTCCCGTCAGCAGAGACACTACGAATGCCACCTTGGACTTCTCTGAAGCGTAGGTGCGAGGCTGAAGAGAAAACACAACCTCACATTGCGTGATGAATGCTCTGCAGAGTGTTGGCTCACCATCGTACAGCGGTGGGTTATTAACCCGGGGTTCGGAGGGTAGGCTCTGTAAAGTAGCACCAAGTAGAAGAGTTTGTTCCAGCCGGGTTGATAAATCCTGTACCATAGTGGACAAAGCGTCCATATGCCGTCGTGTAGCCGTCAACCCTTCCTCATGACGGCCCAACAGCACCCCCTGCTGTTCCATGGCCGTGCGCAGGATGGACGCATCCGCTGGATCCATACTGGCCAGTGTGTTCTGTCAGGAATAGAGGACAGACCCAAATGCAGATGCGTTATACAGTCTTTTAATCAACTTAGGAGATAGAATAACAAAACATAAACAACGCCGTAGAGGCCAAAAGGTAAATAGGAGCGAGCTGATCGGAGTCAAACAGGCGAAGGTCAGTGAAGGTGCCAACAGGATCCGTGGGGTTGAAGAGGACTCTGTGTCAGACAGACAGGGTCAGGCGAGGTGCGAACGTCATCCAAGGGAATAAGGCGAAACCGTAGTAGAGTAGGCAGCAAAGGTAATCCAAACCGGGTAATCCAAATAGAAGGCAGCGGCGAGACAAACAGCCTGCGTACAAGAAACCACCAGCAATGCAACTGGAGGGAAGAGCATTAGAAACACAACACGACAAGAGGACAAGTGGTAATCATGAAAGGATTTAACACACTGGCAACGGAAAGGCAAGCAGAGGCTGACTATAAGGAGTCGAAAGATAATGAGGAAATAACGAACAGGTGCGGAAGCGTGTGAGTGAAAACAGCTGCGTGGAGATTGCCAGGAAGAAATAGGAAAGTTAAACCCGAGACCTGACACAGAGTGTTTGTCTTTCCAGTAACATGACAATTATTACAGTTAAATATGCCATTTATTCATAACTATGCAAAATTATTCACGCATGCTTTAATTATAAAGTTATAGCACTGGAAAATAATAAGTAGTTTGAATTATTTTTGCACATTCAGATGTTCACTTGCACTGTTCCAGAATAATTGTGTTTCCGTTGTAACAAATGGCACCGTTAGTAGATATCTTTACTTTTTTTAAGTTTTCTGCATATCGTAAGTTCAGCCATGGTTACTGTAGTAAGGTTGGTTTTGCCAAAAGTCATCAATACAGCAACAACAAAAGAATCATGGTTACTAAAGTTATTTGGTTAACAGTTTGATTCGGTTACAAATATTTTTTGTCGTCCCCTACTGGAAAAAAGAAGGAGTAACAGGGGCATAAATGTTAAGGTTTTCCGGGGAAGAACCCAAATTGCAGGCAGGCACAGTGGTGAAAGGGTTAAACAGATGTTTATTAAACAAAAAACAGGATCAAATCAAAAGCCCACGAGGGGGTAACATAGACAAGACTAAAAATAATAACGTGAGACAAAATAAAGACTTCCCACGAGGGGCAAAAAACTAAACCAAAACTGACCGACACAACATCACAAAGAATAGGCAAGGTAATAAATCCACAGACAAAGACTAGCACGAGCTAGACACGACACGAGTAGGTATGGTACAAAACCAACAAGCACAGGATAATGAAACATGAGGACTATTTAAAGGCGAGAAAGACAAAGGATAATTAATGAGGAACAGGTGACAGAGATCAAACACTATGTGAAAGCTAACGAGATGAAAAGGGCGGGAAACACAGACGAGACTCGGGGAAAGAAAGTGAGAGGATCACTAAGGCCCAACTGCTCTCTCCACAAAGAACCTTAGGCTATGCCATGGCTCCGCCCCAAGACAAAGAATAGACAAGACAAGATGGCTGAACCATGACACATAAAACTGCATGCTTCAGGCGTGCAGCCTCCTCATATAGCTAATACATGGCTACTGGTTATTTTGGGGGGAAGTACAGCTGATTTTCACCCCAAGGGGGCGTTTCCCGCTCTTCAATATTTGAAGTGATCGTTGAAGAAGATCAGCGGCACCACTCACTCAACCTGTTGTACGAGAAATTGCATGTCAGATCAGAGGTAGAGATCACGTCTTATAAGTTTACGATCACAGATGAATGCTAACTTCGATAGGTTGATAGGACAAGCAACTCTGGCAAATGAAGACCAAGATGGCAGTCTAATCGAACGGTTATTTGCCGTTAATGTGTAATTATAAGGTTACTTGAGAAAAAAACAAATGCCTTATTAATAATGACCAGGTCATTAATAATAATGTCCATTAAGATTGAACATAAACATGCTGTGCGAGCACCCGCAGAAAACAATCTTAGTTCAAAAGTATTTCATCCATCCATCCATCCATCCATCCATCCATCCATTTTCTACCGCTTATCCGAACTACCTCGGGTCACGGGGAGCCTGCGCCTATCTCAGGAGTCATCGGGCATCAAGGCAGGATACACCCTGGATGGAGTGCCAACCCATCGCAGGGCACACACACTCACTCATTCACTCACGCACTCACACCCTACGGACAATTTTTCCAGAGATGCCAATCAACCTACCATGCATGTCTTTGGACCAGGGGAGGAAACCGGAGTACCCGGAGGAAACCCCCGAGGCACAGGTAGAACATGCAAACTCCACACACACAAGTCGGAAGCGGGAATCGAACCCCCAACCCTGGAGGTGTGAGGCGAACGTGCTAACCACTAAGCCACCGTGTCCCCCCCAAAAGTATTTCAGAGATATTTAAAAACGTAATAAGCGTAAATCAATTTTTTTTATCCGCGAGCCAGAACTTTAAACGCATTTTAAATGATATTGCACAAAATTATTACATAATGACAAAGTTGTCCATATTGCACACGAAATAAAGTTTCCCTTTGTTGTTTTACTCATTCTTTGTTATTATTTACTTATATTTTCATTTTTATACGCATACGTAATTTTTTTCCCTCGCTTGTTTTTACACCTTCTGCGCTTTCCTTTCCAAAAGCTGCCGCTTGAGTTTCATGGTAAGTAGGGCGGGCTTTTGCGTCACCATTGGTCCCCTGATTCTAGATTGACAGCTCTTCCTTTAGCCAATCAGTCGAAGAAGGTGTTGACGTCACTTAAAACGCAACTCGCGGCATACCCTTGAAAGTGGATTATAACCGTATGGTTGTCGAATGGGTGAGTAATAAATGACAGAATGTTAATTTATGGGTGGAGTGTCCAGTTAATCTTAAAACGGCTTTATTTATGTAATATTATGTTTTTTTTTGTTTTTCAATATTTGTAATCCAATAATAAATGCTGTTGTATGCTAAAATTGAGTGTTGTTGTTGTGTATCGACCCAGTTCCATAGATAATGTGTGTGCACTTTCAGAGATAAACATCACTACTCTCTGTAAGGCCATTTGAATGCAGAAACTCATATTGTAAACAAAATATGAAATGGAAATCTGTGTCTGTGTTTCCAAACTAAAACATGTTATGAATAAGAAAGAAAAGCCAGGATATGGAGATTATAATAGTCATTGCACTTCAACAACAATAGTCAGCGCCACTTAATCTTCAGCTTGATCTTAATTGTTGCAGGTATCTGGGAATATTTGTCTCTTTGCAAGCTCTTTTAATTTATTTTCTTTTCTTAATGTGTGTTTGTCATGATTAAAATGTTGTTTCTTTGTTTCAGATTTGGTTTAGTAAATCCATCACCAATGGAGAGGTTCAACCTCCACAGTTTACAGCTAGAATGATATTTCCTCATGCCCGATCCTATCCAACATACCTGAAACACTTGTAAATAAGTGGACACAGCAGCACTGCAAGACCGCTCTCTGGAGCAGCCTCCCGAGCATAAACAACAACAACACAAAAAACATCAGCAGAAGTTTTGTTCAAATTGAAATACAAAAAAGAGTCTTGGACAAAAATTGCCGATAACAAATGTTTAAATTCTTAAGCGGATAGTTCACCCAAAAATGGAAATTCTGTATACTGACTCAACACAGTTGTTCCAAATCTGTATAAGTTTCTTTATACTTAAAATATTTTGGTTACTCACTCTGGATCTCAGAAAGTGCCCCAGAACTGTTTGCTTTTCTACATTCTTCAAAATATCTCCTTTTGTGTTCATTCCAAATAAACAGATTATTGGATTAGTGTGTGTCTGTGATTTTTGTGACATGATAAGTATTCAGATGATAAACTTTGTGGGCTCATAGGAATAAAGGGTTTTGACCGTTAAAGATTTCTGAACACTCAGCATGTTCCTCTCAACAGGACTTTGTCTGCTGACACAAGTAATATCACATCAGTATGTTCTGATCCAGGAGAAGAAGACCTGGCATGAAGCACGAGCTTACTGCAGACAGAATCACATTGACCTTGTCACTGTTCAGAGCACTGAAGACTGGACACATGTACAAAAAACTATCAAGTCTTCATTGAATTCAATAACCTGGATTGGAATATACAATGACATCAATAGCTGGCGATGGAGTTACAGAGATGAGAATATTACATTCAAGCTTTTGTCAACTGGAGAGCCAACCAATGGAAAAGAGGAATGTGCTGTAATGTGGAGTGGCACATGGTTTGATTTTCTGTGTGATTATAAATTGAGCTTTGTTTGTTACAACGGGAAGAAATAATACAAACACATGTCACTGTTGGTTGTTTTCTCTGGGTGGTATAAACACAGTAACTCAGTTAGTATAATGTTGCTTTGTCTGAGCATCCCAACCAGGGGTGTGTTTCTGTCATCACCGCTTAACCAACATGAATCAATATCATTGGAGAAGATACCTAGTCCAGATTGAGTCAATTATGAGAGAACTTTCATTGTTTTCTTTTAAGAAATGTAAAACCATTTCTGAAAACTGATCTATAGACACAATTCTGTGTGTCGTCAAAGTTTAAAAGGACAAGACAAGAAATATTCAATAAAAATATTCAAATACAGAAAATGTGCATATCTCTGAATAAGTTCATTAGTGGAGTTTGACATCAGGTGGAACAACCAATTGCAAGGTTTTTCAGCAAATATAACTGATCATTCAATATTTGTACCAAATCATTCAGATTTGATAAATACAGTGTAGAGCTAACTGTGTTCAAACCTACAATAATAAACTCTCTTTCTCATTTTATTACAGAAAATAAACACAGTTTAGAACAAATAAGTTTGTTTTTATCTCTCATCTCTGGACGACGTGGCGTGAGGCTCGGAGCTACTGCAGACAGCATTACACAGATCTGGCCATCATTCAGAGTCCATCTGAGAATGACCAGTTTACATCAATGACACAAGGCAGAACTGCATGGGTTGGTCTGTACAGGGACTCATGGATGTGGTCAGATGGGTCAAAGGTCAACACATCCTCCATTAACTGGTTGACTGGACAACCTGATGTTACTGGGCTGAACCAACCTTGTGGCTCTATACGAGCTGATGGTCTGATAGAGGATGGGCTTTGCTCAGATGTCCTTCCTTTCATCTGTTCGACTTGTAAGTTTGATGTGTAATGCTTTGCTACTCATCTTAGGTAACGACCATCAGAAACACACTTTATTGTCAGTTTAGTGAGAATGTGTCTTTTAAAAGGTACGCTGAGAACGATTCAGCTTGACACAGTTGAGTCGTCAGTCAAATTATTACACTATTCAGTGTTTGTGTCCATTAGAGACACTGATTCAGTGTTGAATCATATAAGATAAGATGATCCAACATCATTAAAGGGACCGATCACCCCAAAAACAAAAATAATCATCATCCATTCACCCTCTTGTCATTTCAAAGCTGTTTTCCTTTCTTCCAAAAAGCACAAACATATATATTTTAACTAAACAACGGCAGTATTGACTTTCATTACTTTAGTATCCATACAATAGAAGTGAATGGGTACTGCCCTTGTTCCGTTACCAACATTCTTCAAAATATCTTTTTTTGTGTTGTGCTGAAGAAAGACACACATACAGGTTTATCATGACAAGAGGAAATGATGACAGAGTTATATTTTTTGCTGAACTATCCACTTAAACCTATTACCTTACTGAGGGATTTATGTATACATAAACATAATGTGAAAGTGATGTGTAGCCAATGCTGTGGCGCCCTGTAAGCAGTTGGGGGGAACAGAGCTCAAGGGTCTCATTTCAGCCGTGGTATTGAAGGTGGAGGAGAGCGCTGATCATTCACTCCCCCCTACAATCCCTGCTGGTACTGAGGCTCAAACCGGCAACGTTTGGGTTACAAGTCTGAGTCTTTAACCATTAGACCTCGACTGCCCACAACACATACATGTGCGTCCCCTGACATGCTCTGGTGCCCCCCAGTGGAAAAACAAATAATAGATAGTCAAGCTACATTGAGTCAACAAATTATTTTAACAGCGTTTATATACTGTACATACGTAAACTATTATTATTTGTACATTTGACTATTTTATTAATATGGTAATATTAAAACACTATTGTCCCTGATTGGTATGACCGACATCATAGTTGTTGTAAGCTTAACTTTCCTTCTTTACATTTCTAATAGTCAGTGATAATACTAAATAAACCTTCTAAATGATTTTTGACAGATTCAAGGAAACAGATTGTGAGAGTCGAGGTGAAATCTGGAAAGAATCTAAATGACCCTGTGGTGATGGAGGCCATCTTGCAGTTTGTGAGTATTTTGAACTGTGACTGTAAGAGTTTGTGTTGAACTAGAACACATATAATCCTGAGGATCCTCCAGCTGTAAGAATGTTGCTTAAACCTCCTATTAAGTTACGTTTAAAGTGTCCAGTTGTTGTTTATTTTAATAATGTTTAAAAAATTTATGTTCATACAGTGAGGAATGTTGCATAATATTTTTTTAAAACATTATTTCTGTTTATTTCTTCATTTACATTCTGTTTCCTATTAAAACATTAAACTGCATTCTGGCTTTTTGTTTGTTGAGAAAGAAGCTCATCATGAATTAAATGTTTTTCTCTGAAACACAATGGCTCATAATGAATGAAACCCTTTGGTTGAATATTTTTAAGATAATAATGCGCTGCTAAACGTAAACCCGGGTTGTTTGGGTCTGATCAGCTGTTTGTATCCTCTGCTGTATCTGTATCATGTTTTTTTGTTTTGACAACTGGCAATATGCTTAAGGTCATTGTGTGTGTGTGTGTGTGCCACACCCCCTTGTTATCTCACTCCTTTCTCCTGGTGGTTGCATCTTCACTCTATCACTGTCCTCTTCTCTTCCTGCATGAGCACTGGAGCTGTTGTAACTATGAGGCAGGGATGGCCATTGTATTCCTGCAGAGCTTCTGATGAGGGTTGGCGCTAAACTCTCCAGGAGCAAACACACCTGAAGCAGCAAATCTGTCAGGAGCTGCCGTTTTCGACTCCAGTCCTCTGGTCCCCTGACAGAATGTTTTACATGTGTCTCTATATCAAACACCTGATTCAGTTCGTCAGTTTACAGACAGAATGTTTGAAATGTCACTATACTGAACACACTAACAAGCTGATGATTGAATCAGGTGTTTCACATAGAATTGTTGAGTAGGATTTTCTTTATTTAGAATTAACTAAATGTTTCAGTTCATTTTGAAGGAGCTGTCATGTAAAAGCTTAACACAATTATCTGTAACTTTAAATAGAAATAGCTAAAGAGTACGTTAATATTTCAAGTAACTTGTACTCACTCTTCATTTGTAACACTGATAGAAAGCAACCACCATGAAGAAATACCATTATTGTGATCGGGTTTGATTTAGTTGGGCTGTTGATTCTTTCCTTTGACCGTTCCAACAAAATCTTACTGTACATTTGATGGGTCAAAGAATGCTGACATGTCATGGGTTTTCAGAGTTTTCTGGGATTTCAAAATTCTGTTATAATAGTTATATAATCATAAGGTATCATTTTATGTCAAATATAGAATGAGACGAAGTCTCATTTGTGTTGGAAAAAAAAACATTTTATGGACATATTGCAACTAGACAAACAAAGACATGAAGAATCAGTGTATGAAACTCAACAATAGTGACAATCAACAAAAGAAAGCTTCATGCTGCAATGAATGCTGGGTCACATCATAGAACAAAACTCATTCATGACTCCCAGCATGCATTGCAGTTGATCGGTTAGTCTGAATTAGTTTGATGATTATCTCCATTGTTGAAGTTTGTATGATGAGTGTTGATGTATATATGTGTGTCAAAAAAGTTTGCTTTTTATTTTCAAATGCGAACACTTTCACTAAACATTCATTCATGGCTTAACCAGAACATTATTCAGTCACCTCACCTCAAAACCGCTCTCAGTTATAGGCCTACCTTTTAAATACAGCCAGCCAAATATAAAAAATGAAATCAATTTGATAATTTTTTTAAGCTTAAGTGCTTATGAGTAAAACGTCACTTCAAGATGCCAACTAAATGAAACACTGACCACAATAATGGTTGTTTTGGATTGTTGTTGCTTTCTATCGTGTAAAAGTTTCTTGAAATTTAAAGATATTTTTTTATTTACATATCAAGCTTTTTACTTTAGTCCTTTAAAATAGAGGTGCTCCGATTGATCGGTCGCCGATCATAATCGGCCGATAATCCCTTTGGGAAGTGTGATCGGCGGTCTCCAAAAGGCCGATCCAGAAAAGCCGATCAGATGACGCAATATTGGCGAAACATTTATTTTAGGCGCTATGAAAATGTCTTCACCGGTCTGGCAATTCTACAAGGTGTGTGAAATAGACAGTGCATTATCAATCTGAAACGTGTGTACTATGCGAATTCCACGATGCGGGAAGCACCCAAAACATTTTTACACCAGCAACCTCTTTAGACGTTTGAGGGTTTGTCCCGTAAAGAAGTTTGAGTAGTTTTCAAAGTTAGTCTCGCGCAGAGTCAGCGGGCAGTTCAGCAGCTCGAGCGACATTCAGCTTCAGAGATCGCGTCCAAAAATCCTGATCGGAGCACCCCTACTTTAAAATGATCTCAGATTTTCTGAGTCAAAATTGAGTAAAACCTAAATAAAGTAAATCCTACTCTATATTGTTATCAGTGTGTGTAAAACACCTGAATCAACTCATCATCTTGTTAGTGTGTTCAGTATGGAGACACATAAAACATTCTGGCAGGGGATCAGAGGACTAAAGTTGAAAACCCCAGGTCCTGAAAGTCTTTATTCGCTGCTTCAGATTTGTTTGATGAGCGTCGGAGCTAAACTCTCCAGTAGCAGAGACTTTGTAGGAACAAAATGCCCATCCCTGCTATGAGGTCTGCCTTAACACTTAAAACACAAACTTCGCATTCTGTGGCGTATTACAATGAGGGTCCTCCTGTTGAACAGTTTAGCAGAGTCAGGGCGTGCTGAAAGAGTTGCTGTAGTCTCCCATGAGAAGAAAGCACGAATGACACTTTCAATATCAAACTGTGATGTCATAGACAGACGTGATGTCATAAGAGCTTCTGCGGATGGTAACGCCTTAAGAAATTTCCATAGTGAAACACCGAGCGAAGCTAGAAAAAGAACAGCTCAGTCTTCACCAAAAAGAGGTGAAAAAAAGTATTGAATAAAAAGTGTTGATTAATTATGAGCAATGTGTATTAAATATTTATTTCATAATGAGTTAACCCTGTCACGCCATCCATTTCAAAATAATTGTTTTTCTTTAAATGGCACATTTGCTCTGTTCCGTTATAAATGAAATATGGGTTTATGAGATTTGCGCATCATCGCATAATGTTTTGATTTATATTTTACACCTTTATCTGATTTGGGGTTGTGTACTTTTACAGTATTAATAATTACTCTGACCTAACAAATTCTGTTTGTTTCTGTTCTTTAGATAAAACAGAAAGCGAGAGATCATGGGATACACGAGGAGACAAGATTGACATGGAAAGTGCAGTCAGATGGAAATGTTTTTTCAACAAAACATGATCAAAAAGATGGTGCTCGGAAAAAGGCATGTGAATAGAACATGTTTTATGATGATAAGTGATAAGATTGACACTCTTATTTATAATATCATACATGTTTGGCTTAAAGTTGTTTAGAATGATAGATTTTAGGATCTTTGTTTCTTAAAAGCAACCTGTGTGTGTGTGCATGGAATTCTGTCTCCGCAGATACATTTGTGTTGTATTTAATTTTATTTTTTTATCTGTAATATTATTCTCTGTTAATTTGACATCTTTACTTGATTAATTGAGTTATAAAAGATGTATCAATTTAATTATTGTATTAACTTTTCTTAAAGTAATACTCAGAAATGAAAATTCTGTCGTTCGTCAACTCCAGGTCCTCCGTTTACATTCAGAACACAAAAGAAGAGTTTTGTTGAGGTCTGTGAGCTTCTGACGCTTGAAGCGCTTTGAAGTGTGGTTGTGTTGCAGAAAGAGTCAGAAAGCACCTGGACCTCAAAAAAACTATCTTTACTTGTGTTCTGAAGGTAAACGGAGGTCCTATGGTTGACGGACATCTTGAGTATAGTAATTCATGGCAGATTTTTCAGCAGAGTTTCCTTTCAATGTTGTTTAATGTAATATTGAGTTCTTTATTTGTAAAGCAGTAATTTTCCACTGACACTGTTGGTATACAATAATACGCTTTAGAATCTGTTTCTACTCAGATGAAGATTATTCAATAAACTAATTTTATTCCATCATCACTTCCTCTGCTGTTCTCCTCCTTCATCTCTGTATCTATGGTTGATCTAAAGTGGATATTTCAGTACAGACTGACTAGTGTTCCTCACAGTAAAATGAACTCTTCTCAGAGAACATTTGGTCCCACTGTAAAGTGTGTTAAAGTAACTCTGAATCAAAGTTAAAGTGAATGAGATAATAGTGTGATTAATGAAGTGATGATTGAACATTAGTGATGAACACCTGATGATAATGAGCAGAATCACTGAAGGAAAGAGAAACACAAGAGCTACAACTGACTTCAGCCACAGCCTTACATGAAATCAACTGAACAGGCACTACAATGGTTCAGATCTTCACATCAGACAGATATCAATTTGTCCATTTAAATTGGTAATCATCAAATCTAACGCAAGTCAATCATGGATTACCTCAGGGATCGGTTTTAGGACCCTTGCTATTCTCCATATACATACTGCCCCTTGGCAACTTTATTAGAAATCATGGAATTAACTTCCACTGTTATGCAGCTTATACTCAGCTATATATCTCATCAAGACCAGATGATTCGGACCATCGGAGCTGTCGTGCTGCATGCAGGGGTGAACGATGTCAGGATGCGGCAGTCGTGGATCCTGAAGATGGACTTCAGGAGTCCGATCGAGATGGTATGCATCGCCAACGGCGAGGATCATTCGTATCAGGGCCGTCTTTACCTACCGACGAGGGAATGAAAAGGTTCAGTAGACATTTTGCGCTTGATCAATGGTTAATGTCATGGTGTACTGAAACGAAGCTGCTCTTTGTTAATAATTTTGATCTGTTCCAGGACCTAGGCTTTTCCGCCCCAAAGCCTGCACCCCAGCATCGGAGAAGATCATATGTCTGACAACATCACAAAGACGCTACCCATCATTTTACTAGTAAATAAAAACTTTAACTCAGTCTGTGTTCCTCCCACTAAACTGTTAAAATGTTTTACTGCTTCCAAATACATTGAGACTGTGTCTGTCCCCCAAATAATACAACTAAATAATAATTTCGGTAAAAGTCAGAGCAAAAACATCATTGTGAATAAAACTGAAGACAATGTAATTAATGAGCAAAACCAACTCATACTCAACTCAAGTTAGGGCTACTTAATATAAGTTCACCAGATTCAAAGTCAGTTATTGTAAATACCGGTACACAGGCAAGGAGACCAGAGGGGGCTTTTTTACTGGGCGTTAATGGATGGTTGTGACAGGCAGGACTCACTTACAGCATCATCATATAATTTATGTCACGGTCCTGTCCTTCCTGTCATGAGTATTCGGGCATTGGGGACAGAGCCGTGACAATATCATGTCTTGTGTGTGTGTGTTTTGTCTTGTGTGGACACGTGGCGGTTTGTTTTGACATTTCGCCGCGTGTCTTCCGTGTAGCTCCGCCCCCTTGTCTCTCTGTCTAGCGTCACATTAGTGTTTCATCTCCCTCACCTGTCTGTGCCTCTTCCCGCTAGTTGCACTCATTGTTAAGTCTTGTCACCTGCCCGTCCCGATCCCTTTGTCATCTCTCCTCATTAGTTTCTCCTTATTTAATGTCCCTCATTCCCTTACTGTTTGTCGGTTCATTGTCTAATGTTTATCGTCTATCGTCGATGTCACTGGCTCCCTCGTGTCTCCACAATCTGGATTACCTTGTTCCTGTATCCCCTTTGTCTTTGGACTTATTATTTAGTTTCTGTTTTGCCCCATCGTGGGTTTATTGTTTGGTGTCTCAATAAATATTGTTACCTCAACTGTCTGCGTTTGGGTTCTGTCCGTCCGGACGTGACAATTTAATAGTAATATTGAACAATGACTATTAGGTTTGAGGAGTTATGAGAAAACCCAAATTGTAATAACTAAAACTGCAAGTATGCATATGACGCTGATGCAATTTTATGAAAGAAATTATTTGTGTAATGTAAAGTGGTTTTTGCTCCTATGCGGACGGAGTGGCTGAAGAAATGGTCTGCTGGGAAGCCGGAAAGAAGTAAAATGTATTTGAGGTGTTTTTGGAACCAGAAGTGAGTGGTGGGGCAATTGGAGTCGGCTACGAACAGCAGAACAGAGTGGCCCCTAGGGCCGTCTGAGATGTAGGTAGGCTTAGAGGGAAGAGAGAGAAGATGAAGGAAGGTGGCCACCAGAGCCGTGTGCAGAGGCAGACTCGCGCTTAGGTCGGCTCCCTGGGCGAAGACGGATGGAAAGTCAGGAGGGGACTGTACTGAAGGTCTGGGAACTTTGTCCGATTTTCTGGCCGGGGACTGCTCAAGAGACCGTATGACTGACAGGTATGCAATGACATTTCGTTTCGCACGGGAAAATGTTTATGAGCATAGAAATGTTGTTGCAATAACAGACTTCAGAAGGTTTCTAAAAGTTTACAACAACGATATGAGTTTATGTTGTGAACCTTGCATACTTTAAAAAATCCAGCATTTTGTCAATTGTGAGGAATTCTCATTGTCACTGATATGAACACAACAGCTTGTCTTAGAGTTGGACGGCTTTGTGTTGTTTACAGGTGGTCTGTTAAAGAACTCAACTCAAATGGCACCCTGAAGCCTTGTTAAAGGGGAAGTTCTCCCAAAAATCTACTTTGTTTGAATTTTTACTAACCCACATGACGTTTAACATGTTTAGAGAACTTCCGACGTCTTAGGAGCACAAATGAAGATATTCAGGTGACATCCAAGAGATTTCCAGCCCTCCTCATAGACATCATGGTGTCAGTTTTTGTCAAGATCAGAAAAGTACTGAAGACATCATTAAATTGGTCCATCCGCTCATAGTGGCTCAGTTTAATTTTTTGAAGCGACGAGAATGCTTTATGTGCGAAAAGAAACCAAAATACTGACTTAAATGGATATAATCTCCTCTGTCTTGTCAAGTATTTTAATGTTTTATTTTTCAAACATTAACATTTTAAACCACTTAAACTATAAATTATACCCAAAATCAAATTGATTATAAGAAAGCTGTAAATTCTAGTTCTTTATTCATAACATAAGGATCTAAAGAGTTAACAATTAACTGAGCTAATGCAAACAGCATTTAGAAAAAGTGTTTAATTATGTATAGTAATGTGAATATATTTTTAACTAGCTACCAACATATGTCACACTTTGGCCATCAAGGAAAATAACGTCACAACCAATTCAAACTGCAATATTTTATCCCGTTAGCTTTTAAGTATAACATACCTTTTCCAATGTTTGAGCTATGAAGAAAATACAAACAAGGTTTTTTCATCATGTGTCAAATTTCTTACATACACCAATTATATGTGGCGGCGCTAAAGCTCTTAAAAACAGACTTCACAATCCATCAGTAAACACACTGAAGAAGACTCACAACACTGAATATGAATTGAGGGGCACATAATTTTTAGCTCAAAATAAATAGATGTTTAGTTAATAAAGTACTTGTTTATGTTCAGCTGTGAAATGACCCTCAGGAAAATTCATGCTCATGAACTGCATGATTACTTTTTAAACGTACAGTTTTTATGCAATTAATATACACGCTAGATTTGCATTACATTTGTAAACTATTATATGATTAAATAGTGATACAAACACTGCAGTCAGACCATGTTATAGTTAAAATATAACGCAGGCGTCAAAACATTATTACATTATCTCAGCGATTTATATCTGCAGGATTGCTCGTGTGTCTCTTTTGCCATCTATTCATTGTCCATCACCACCATCTACTGTACAGGTGAGAAATAGATCAATGACAGTCAATATTTTACCCGAAATTTAAATGGTCGGTTTGCAGGACATTCGCATCGTTTTATCACATCACCCACAATGTGAATTTAAAAGGATAGTTCACCCAAACATAATAATTCTGCCATAAGATGTCTGCTAAAGATCTGGAAAACATCTGCTATGTTAAAACATCTAAAGAACGTCTTGAAAAGGGCCGTTTTGCATCCATTCTAAATCCTAAAAATCTGACATACATAGACTAGATGTCTATGACAATGGACAGCAGACATCTTAGAGTCGTATTGCAGATGAGTGAAAAATAAAAATAAATGTCTTGCAGGTGTAAATGCAGACATCAGACATCAGGAAGGATTTGAGGTCAAATCTGCAGGAGGAATGAAATGCTTAAATGTCACAACAGATTGTAGAATGTGTCACCTTCCTTGTGTCATGTACTACCCTGAGGACTGTTTGTGTTTCAGCTTCAACACAGCTACTTTAATGCTCACCCACTGTAAGATGATCTCCATCACTGCTGGATCTTTTACATTCAACCCAGATTTCACCTCCAGTCTCACAATCTGCCTTGTGGTTTCTGTTGTAACATTACTAACTGTGTTTATTCTTGGCTAAAATAACAACATCCATGGTTTGTTAAATTACAAATATCAATGCGTCTGCTAAATGAATAAATGTAAAGTTATTATGACTCGGCTTAAACAAATATTATGCTTTGTTTTAGATGTAATGCTGCCATATTTAGAACATCAGGTTCCAAAGCAATTGTACTGACAGGTACGCCCACCTTACTTGTATGATTTGACTAAGACCGCCCAAATGTATTCACGAGGAACTGATGTTGAATTGTGGGGGTGTGGTTACAGGAGCCATTTCAGGTCTTTTAGCAAAGCCCGTTCAGGAGCATTTGCTTTTAGATAGAATGCAGTTTTACGTGTCTAATACATAAATGGGCAATTTATAACTCAACTCAACTCAACTTTATTTATATAGCGCTTTTTACAATATTCATTGTTACAAAGCAGCTGTACATGAGACACATTGAATACAAGTAAAACAACTAAAGGCATGTACCTGTAAAAACAAGAAAAAGGTGAAAACAACAAAGACAGACTTACAAATGCTCCACACACACAATATGCATACATACTTACACACATTGACATAGACGCACACGTACACAAACACACTCGCACACACAAACAGTGAAAGCACACATTGGCGATAAAGGAGAGAGAACCACAGGTCAAATATTAAACGGACTATAAATACTTATAAGCAATATTAATTATGTCTAATTTCTGAATTCTAAAGCAGCCCCCCCGGCCAGGTAGATAGTGCAAAACAATATGCAAACGGTGGTGAGGAACCCAAAACTCCCATCGAAAAAAATACCTCAGGAGAACCCAGGCCCAACCAGGGGATTCCAGTTCCCCTCTGGCAAAAGCTGCTGCCTCTGCCACAAGCTCAACAATGCTTGCACAACAAGGCTAAATAAAAATAAAAAATGATAGATTTAAGATTATCATTAACAATCTAATAGCATTTGAAATGTTGTAGGAAAATCAAAGTTGCCGCGTCCTTTATCCAGCTCTATCATCTCAGCTCTTGTCAGGTCACCGCTTCCCATTCTCAGCTCTGCCATCAGGTCTGGGCATGAACTGCATCCTGCGGTAACCTTGGAACAAAGAGACAAGACTGGCTGAGAGTAGAGTACTGTTCTGCACTCTTTGATGCAACAAGTAAATAATTTGTTGTTGGATGTGTTCCTGGTTCCGGTTGATCTAAATAATAAAGCCTAAATCCTCTGAGGATTAATATTATGGAGGTGTAGTGTATGCAAGATTAAAAAGATGAGTCTTTAGTCTAGATTTAAACTTACAGAGTGTGTCTGCCTCCCGGACAGTGCAGGGAAGAATATTCCAAAGTTTAGGCGCTAGATAAGAAAAGGATCTACCACCTGCACTTGATTTTCAAATTCTAGGTATTACCAACTGACAGGACGCCTGAGAGCGTAATGTACCTTGAGGTCTGTAATATAATAGAAGCTCATTCAAATACTGCGGCGCTAGACCATGTAGGGCTTTATAGGTAATAAGCAAGATCTTAAAGTTAATGCGATGCTTTATAGGTAACCAGTGCAAGGTTGACAGAACCGGGGATATATGCTCATACTGTTTTGTACATGTAAGAACTCGAGCTGCCGCGTTTTGAACCAGTTGCAGTTTTTGTAATAGGCCTGCAGGGCAACCACCTAGAAGTGCATTACAGTAATCTAGTCTTGATGTCATGAATGCATGAATTAATTTCTCTGCATCTGACAGTGACAGCATATGAGGTAGTTTAGATATATTCTTAAGATGGAAAAATGCAATTTTACAGGTGTTGGCGACATGGCTTTCAAATGACAGAGTACTATCGAATACAACGCCAAGATTCTTAGCTGATGACGAGGATTTTATGGAGCATCCGTCAATCGTTAAGCAGTATTCTTGGTTGTTACGTATAGCGGTTTTCGGTCCAGTAAGTAACACTTCTGTTTTGTCCGAGTTTAGTAATAAAAAATTGTTACTCATCCACATTTTTAAGTCAACTATGCAATCCTTTATTCGATGAAACTGCTGGGTTTCATGAGGCTTCGAGGAAATATAAAGTTGAGTATCATCAGCATAACAGTGAAAGCTAATTCCGTGTCGCTTTATTATATCTCCTAGAGGTAGCATGTATAATGCGAAGAGCAGAGGCCCCAAAACTGAGCCCTGTGGTACACCGTATTGGACTTGTGATTTGCGGGACACCTCATTGTTTATTGCTACAAATTGAAAACGGTCAGATAAATAAGACTTAAACCATTTCAATGCAATTCCGTTAATGCCGACGTAATTTTCGAGTCTATGTAGAAGTATGCTGTGGTCAATGGTGTCAAATGCAGCACTGAGGTCTAGCAGCACCAATAACGAAATACAGCCACGGTCAGACGCTAAAAGCAGATCATTTGGAACTCTGATCAAAGCAGTCTCTGTACTGTGACATGCTCGAAATCCAGACTGGAATTCATCATTAATGTCATTCCTTTGGAGGAAGGAGCATAATTGAGTTGAAACTACTTTTTCCAGAACTTTAGATATAAAAGGTAAATTCGATATAGGCCTGTAATTCCCTAGTTTTTTAGGGTCGAGTTTTTTTTTTTTTAGTAGAGGCCTTATAACAGCCACCTTAAATGCTTTAGGCACATGTCCTAATGTCAGAGATGAGTTAATAATACTAAGAAGAGGATCTATAATTTCTGGGAGCATTTCTTTCAGTAGCTTTGTAGGTATAGGGTCTAGCATGCATGTTGTTGATTTAGATGATCTAATGATTTTAGACAGTTCATCGTGATCTACTGTAGAAAATAATTGCAATTTCTCCTTAGGGGTGCTGTAGTTAGTTTGTTCAGCGGGTTTCACTACAGGTTGCATTGTTATAATTTTTTCTCTTATATCTTGGATTTTACAAGTGAAGTAGTTCATAAATTCATCACTGTTATGCTGATAATCCGAATCTGACGTCGCTGACGACTTTTTTTTTGTTAATTTAGCCACGGTGTTAAATAAAAACCTAGGGTTGTGATGGTTTTCCTCTATTAGTGATGAAAAGTAGGCGGATCTAGACGTTTTTATGGCATTCCTGTATTTTCGAGTACTATCCTTCCATGCTATACGAAAGACCTCTAAATTAGTTTACTTAAAGTTGCGCTCCATTTTCTGGAAAGCTTTCTTTAGAGTCTGAGTGTGTTAATTATACCACGGTGTTGGGCTGCTATTTTTAATTTTCTTTAAACTGAGAGGAGCAACTATGTCTAATATTTCCGAGAAGGTAGAGTTAAAATTTTCAATAGTAGTGTCAAAATCGTCAACGTTTTTACTCATGCTAGATATTTTAGACAATTCAGGCAGATTATCGAGAAACACATCTTTGGTAGTTGAAGTAATCGTTCTACCATATTTGTAACAAGGAGTTTGATTTGCAACCGTAGGCCATTGAAGCAAACATAATATCAGACAATGATCCGAAATGTCTTCACTCTGCTGAACGATTTTAACATCGTCCACATTTATACCATAAGAAAGTCTTAAATCTAAAGTATGATTACGAAGGTGAGTGGGTCCTGACACATGTTGACTAACGCCCATGGAGTTAAGAGTGTCTTTGAAAGCCATGCCCAAGGCATCTGTATCATTGTCTACATGGATATTAAAGTCACCGACGACAAGGACTCTATCTGCGGCCAGTACTAGTTCTGATAAGAACCCCACCAAAATCTTTAATAAAATCTGTGTGGTGCCCTGGAGGCCTATATACAATAGCTAGAATAAATTTTAAAAATGTTTTGTCCTTAGTATTAGGTGTCGATACGTGAAGTACCATGACTTCAAAAGAATTGTATTTAAAATTAGACTTCTGAGAGATGATAAAATAATTATTGTAAAGTGCAGCGACACCTCCCCCTCTACCTTTTAGGCGAGGCTCGTGTTTATAGTAATAATCTTGAGGAACGGATTCATTTAGAGTAATATAATCATCTGGCTTCAGCCATGTTTCTGTCAAACAAAGCATGTCTATTTTATGATCGGTTATCATATCGTTAACAAAAAGTGATTTTTTTGAGAGAGATCTAATATTAAGCCATCCGAGTCGTAACAGTTGATCATCTGTATTTTGTTCATGTTTAATTTGTTTAACGTTTATTAAATTACTTTCAAGAGGTTTACGCAATATCTTATGTTTGCTAATCCGGGGGACAGACACAGTCTCTATTTTATGTTGTTTGTAAGAAGGGATTATTACATGTTGCATTTCTTCAAAGAACAGATAGGACCAAGTGGATCATCACCCATGACTGTGAGTGTAACATTTCTAATTGCATTGTTGTTGTTAGCTACCTGTGAAATGCAACCACTGTCAGCTAGGTTTGGGCAAACAGATGGCTTATACAGTATATTTTTGATCTGTTGTGGAGATCTGGTGAGGAGTGCATCGTTTCATCATCACCTGTATGTGTTTTTCTTGAGATTTGGGATATTTTTACATCCATAGAATGTTTAATAACCATAAACAAACGAAGAGATCTTTTCCAAAACGCATTAAACGCCACATACATAAAAAATGAGTTTGTCTTGCCATTTGCTTTGTATTAAACCTATTTCCTGCTCCATCAATGTTTCATGCCAAATCGCTATATTTCCTTGTTTAAAATGTACTGCAAGATGCAGATTCTATCCAAAACGCTATAAATCCCAAACCAGTTTTTAGCCTGAATGCGATATGTCCTCTCGACCAATCAGAATTTGCTCGTTAGTGGTGTTTGTATGTGTTATTTCTAAATTATTATGGAAAATATTGAAACATGAAATTGAAAATATTTATTTTATTTTACTATTTAGTTTGTTACTATTTATTTTATATGGCTGTTATTTATTTCATTCATTTGCATTTATTTGATTTATATTAATTATAGTGTGAGTCCCTGATGTCATATGTTTCATGTTCTCTTGTTTGTTTGTTTTTAAAAAGAAATAAACCAACATTTTTGGAAAAAAATGATGGATTTGTAGCGTTTTTAAACATTTAAAAAAAAAATGAATTTATAATCGACAATATTGTTGTTTCATTTAACAATGATTGTTTAACATGTTCAGACCGAGACAAGAGACCATTTTAACAGGATAAATTGAATATCAACAAAATGTATGGGTCTAGGTAAAAAATGTCATTTTTATGAAAACTATTAAAATGGATTTATAATGGATTTTTATTTGGAAAAGAGCTCTTCATATGTACACCTGGAATGCTAATTTGTCCAGCAATATTAACTGCTATTTCCACATGTGATTGAAAAAGAAGGTTATTGCAAACACTTGACTCGATGGTGGCCAAAACTGAGTTTCGAATAAAAGTGTAGTAGGCTTATGTAACTTGATGCTAACGTTACAGGTGTACTAATAATATTTCACGTAGCGTCATAAGATTTTTTTTTTAGAAATACTATTGATAACAGTTTTGTAAATGCATACTGGGAACTATTTTTAAGCTTGCATCTCAAAGCAATCACCTTCATGGAATACTCTTTTTTTTCGGTCTACTATCAATCAGGGTGATCATGGTGACATACAGCAGTATCTACCTGAACAACAGGAATCCTTCAGCCTTTTTGCCGGCATACCACAGTCAACTCCTCAGACATCCAGACGCGCAACAGAACTTCCAACGAAGTTCAAAGTTACGTTACCGTTGCACCTGACACTTTCTGCACAGACAGTGACATGCACAAAGCCATTTGCTGCCCTGGCACCCACATGGACACATTTGGTAGGCCAATGAATATTTCCTCGTTTTCTAGTTTTGTGAACTATGTTATGAATGAAAGATGTAAAATTACTAGAAATCTCTATCATTCATAGGACACCGCATCTTCATCCAGTGTCATGGCTGTGTGCAGTCCAAGGAAAAGTTTAATCTCTGACTTTAGCTGCCAATTTAAATGTCCACTATCTACAATCCATAATTAATGAAAATATTAGTTGTTTTTCATCATTCTGCTGACACACACCCTAGAACAGTCGGATCATTATTTATTAAAAACATGTGAGATGACTAAAACCAGCATGCAAAATTTGAGCGAAGAAACAAAATGTTTCATTCTTCAATTGTAAATAACTGGAAACACACACATCATCTGCAATGGACGTCAGTTCAACATTAGCCGGACATCACGATTGGTTCAGAGCCTGCTGCCGAACCTGCTGGTACCGGTTATGCTCCATTCACAGGCCTCTACACCACAGGAAGTACGTCAAGCAGCTCTGAAAATCCCTGAGGATGGAAAGAGAGAAAGTGGATTGTGAATGAGTCAAAACTCATGGAGCTTTTCCAGAAATGCTACTCTTGTGGAGCTCTGATGTCAGAGGCAGACCAGACCATAAAAAACAATTGGTAGCAGAATCACTGTGGGCTGGAAATGCAACAACGGACATACTGGACATTTGGAATCATGTCCAAACACACGTGGAATGCCAGAAATAACCTATTAGCAGCAGCTAAAACAATCTTCACTGACGCACAGCCCAGGCCATTCATGCAAATATACAACCTATTCCTTCATGGATGACTTCTCCAAACAGATAGTTGTTTTTGATCTGGTTCAGGTAAACAAATGGACACAACACTAGAATAAATTTACTAACAAGTCTTTTGTAAAATGTTATAATCTGTAAACTCATCCCCCAAAAGATAGACATCATTCAAAAAATTTATGAGAGAGGAATATCCCAACACCATACATCAGTTTGATCCATGGCGTGTGGTAAATGGTTAGTCTGTTGGTTAGTCTGTTGGGCAGTAGAGCACATGCTTTTGATAGTTAGGAAATAAGGCTTTTGTGTGCATTATCACACAATATGATAATAATGTACTCTTGTAATTCAGGAATAAAGAAGAAGCTGGTTGATGCATCCAATCGGAGAATTACAAAGAAGATCGCGATGGTACACAAGCATACACACAACTCCTCACAAAATTAAATTCTGATGGATTGCTCATATGCATGCTGTATTCAGGTGTACTGCATAGTGACATTGGTGGTTATCACAAATCATGCACAATAACTTAATGCCATGCAAAAATTTTAATGTTTTACTGATACTTTAGAACGAATGTGAATACTAAACCAGTTTTCTACCTGGTCTCTTATGTTATTGTCAGGAATTGCACAGACGATGGAAATCAATGCTTCATCATATCTCAGAGGTTCATCGCTGGGAGGAAAACGGTATGGAGTACAAATGCTACCATGAAGAGCTAACAAGAGACCAGGATAGGATGAAGAAATGGTTGTCTGTGCACTCCCCTGCCTACAAAGCCCTGGTTGAAATAGTGATGGATACACGTCTACTGAAAGACTTGGAGCAAATGACGTAGTTCAAACACACAGGTAGGTTTATTAAAAGTGCAGGTAGTGTAATGGCCAACTGAATTATCTTTTCAGTGGGAATTGTCTGTGAAAGTGATTTATAATGTAGAAGTATGGGAATGGTCTTTAGAATCGCTTTGACAGACACAAATATTGGATTGATCTATACTAACACATTTATTCATAGATTTTGCAAACAAATGTTCAAAAAGGTTATTGTTTCCGATTTATCTTCCCTGTCTTACCAGAACAACTTGAGGTCTTTCATATTGCCCTGCTGAAATACTGTCCAAACCGTCTACACTTTGAATATGCAGCGATGCAGACACACACAATGTTGGCCGTTATAGACCACATTGAAAACCACACTACACAGAGAGAACAGGCAGCAACAGCAGGTAAACCTACAAATATTCCTAAATGCAAAGCTCTCCTATTACCATACAGTTCCATACCTGACATGTTTGAGATGTAAACCATAGAGATGTCAGCACATGATCAGTACATAATCTCTGGTTCAGACATACAGTATGACTGAACAAATACATTTTTTGTAACACAAAACAGAGTTGGTATAATGGGCCTGTAATATGCCATAAATATCATAAACATTACAGACTAACTCACAATACCTTACTGGGTGTATAATTTCAGGCCTTCCAAGACCCAATGTTGTCTTTCAAAAACAGTCCAATCAGTGGATTGCCACACCAATCTATACGAAGACGACACAAACATTCACAAGTGTTTGTATGGAGGGAGTGATTGAAAGTCGATCGGATCACACAGTTAAATTCAAAGCCTTGACCCCATATCAAAATCCCTCATCTAGCAGCTAACATCACTTTACAGTCAAAACCCATCAAGGATGATGTCACAAGAGCGTACACATCAAGTTACCAAGGTCCATCAGAGAAGCTGTGATTGTCATATGTAACTCAAAATGAACACAAACACGCTAGCTCCTCATATACCTTGTATCTTTCTGAACACACTGGGACTTTACATCTTATATATAATAGCTTTTTTATTTACATTTTGGTTGTTTAATTGTAATAATTCACAATTTGTGATTCTCCTTGTGTTTATAAACATCAACTAGGCAAAAATCTGTTTGATCTCATGTTGATCGTGTTGTGCAAATGGTCACATCAAAACTGACCAAATCTAATATTCATGTTGCCCTACTGTATCTATACAAATTGATCGATCTTGTAAACAAGGCTTCAAATTTTAAAGGTACATGAATGCTTAGCTTTACTGAGACAAAATAAATATTTACACCTAACATTTGTGAGAAATGAGTGTAAGGCAGTAAGGTTCAGACATATAGCAAGACACCTTCCAAAAGTAGTTACTTCACCCTTCCCATCACTGACTGGTGAGTAGTCACTAGTATGGGAAAGCCTGAAAGTCAGATGAGAAAATGTCCAAACAGACTAATAACATAACTCTCACAAGCACAATAACCCAAATGTTTTACATTCGCAGCTTGTGCAATATGGCAGTGGTTCCCAACCTGGGGTCCGCGACCCCCTTAGGGGGGCGCCACAGTTCACATGAGGGGCGCGGGTGCTGACATACATTGAGGTTAAATAAAGTTGCATAAAATGTTCCACTAATCATTTTATATAAAACCATGTGCTTAGAATGACAAGATAAAGCAATCAAAAATAGTTATATCTTATATAAAATAATGATTTCAATTTCCGGCTCCATCGGCAGACATTCACACAGGGGTTTGCGGTAGCTGGAAGCACTGAGATTGGCTCTTCTTGCTATGAGACACACGTGAGAATTGTCCTCTGTCAGGCGTCAACGTTCGTGTCAACATAAAAATCAAAAGGAAAAATAGCAGAGAAACGTGGTAAAACAGTTCCAAGGAAGGAAGGAAAGAAGGAGGTGGAACGGGCAAACATTTAACAACTTTTATTAAAATAAACAAACCACAAAACGAAAGTCAACTGCCGGCAAAGCAGACATAATAAAAAATAACAATAAATCCAGGCCTGTTCCTGTCTCGTCGTAGACTCCTGTTGATGGTCCTTTTATACTTCCGATCTCCTCTGCGAGAGATTTGAGACCAGTGCAACGTGCAGCTGACACGGCTCTCTTCCCGACTTGCTCGTGACAAACGTTAATGCGGTGATTCTTCGTTAGAAATGTAGAAAAAGTTTAGATGCTAGAGTCTCGACCAGAATGTGTGTTCTGTGGTGAAACATGTGTAAATGACAGCATGAAACCAAGTGTAAGGCAGCTGGAAAAGTTCTAAGAATTAAGGTTGTTTTTGATGCTGGGACACAAAACAATAAAACCCCATTTGTTGTTAGATCCTGAGTAATGATATCCTGCCCTCTCCTCAGTGGTTGTTGATGCCAAGGAATCGAATCCCCTCTTCTTATCACATCTCTCCCTTCATCTAATCAGGCCCTGATCACTAGGAAAATGCTTACACATCTTATACTGTGTATATCATTTATTGTCATACACTCTAAAAATGGCTGGGTTATTTTTTAACCCATACCACTGGGTTGAGTCCGTTGGGTTGTTTTGTTGGGTTATTTTTCCACATGTTAAACACTTTTTGGGTAGTTTTAGTTTTCAAGGTGTTGGGTTAAACCCGCTGGGTTAATGTGCTGGGTTGTTTCTGCTCACCGCTGGGTTATTTGAAGAGTCTCACGCGCTTACCGCCCTGAAGACGTTGAGTGTAGGCTACTTCGCAACTTTCATTTTTATAAAGAACAAAGGGGCAAAGTCACTGGCTGTGAATATTTATTGAAATAAGCATAATTTGTAATGTTTTGCAAGGCAACAGTGTCTTAACTAACATAAGTGATGTAATTTAGAGGACCAGCATCTGTTACCTCAGATCACCATTACATAAATTGACCTCGCATAGTCCTGTGAAGATGCGCGAAAATGCGAATTAATATAATTATAGTGAACCCCATCACATGTAAGCTAAGTTTATGAACTTTAGTGAGAATTTAACAAAATTTGAGTCAAACCGGCGAGTGCCCCGCGAGCGCGGGCAAGCATTCACGGTTCAGGAACGCCGCTCTCGGTGTCCACTCTGGATATTAAGCGGCCAGTCAATTATGTTGCTCCCTCTGGTTTAAACCAAACATTTCAAGGTTTGTGCATATATGGTGGTATCCTGTATTTAAGGAGTTGATTTGCTGCACGTGTGGTTTCTTAGTGTATTAAGTGGTTTAATCCATAATGTATTATACATAATTTATATGTCATTAGTTATTTTTATTAATTGAGATTTTTTGCTACATATTGTGGAGTATGTTTATTAGTCATTTATAATGTTATTTATAATGCTTGTTAATGTTTAATATGAAACATTTTTATTTATTATAAATAAACTGTTTTCTTTTAATTATTCAAATCTAAAAATGTTGCTGTTACTGGGTGTACAAGTTAACATTTTTATTAACAATTATTTTTACAGTCAAATAAATTTTTTTTTTTTTAAATAAATGTCAAGTGTCTTTATTGACAATGAAGTACAGAATAAATTAAGAATAACCCAGCAAGAATAACCCAGAATTAAACACATGAATAGTTAAAATGACTACATTTTGGGTTTTTTCAATAACCCAGCATGCTGGGTTATCACGTGTAACCCAGTGTGCTGGGTTACTTTAACCCAGCATGTGTTCTGTCCAATATTTACCCAGCGCTGGGTTGCCAATTGGGTTGTTTTTAACCCAGCCATTTTTAGAGTGTAGTATGAAGTTTTGATGATTCATGTTTAGCATTGTTTTAAAGGTCATGGTGCGTTGGGTAAAAAGGTCTAGTTCTTTCAAATCTAACAAGGGGAATATATAAAACTGTTTAACTCTAATCCATAAACTGCACTCCTCAAAGAGGTGTGAATTTCTCAGGGAACCCTGTTTGCATGTAGATTGAGATCTCATTTGATGCTCTCTTCAGTCACGAGAAAACATATGTGTATATAAGGTGAATTGGCAAAAGACTCATGAAAGCTTCTGTAACCAGAACTTCCCACACTGCAACTGTGTGCATGGGCGTAAATCCCGGGGGGACGGAGGGGACATGTCCCCCTCTATCCGAGAGTTGCCCCCCCTCGATCAATTAAACTCGCATTCGCTATTGTCATAAATATATTTATGTTTACCTAAACTAATTGTGTTATTAGAAGAAAATACAAGCGCAAAAAATACGTTTAGAGTTTCAACAACTGTTGAGTTCCCCCTCCCCTGCCTCTCACAGTGGTTTGGCCCACTGCCTGCCCTCCCCGTTCATCTCACCTGCGCTTTGCGCAACACATTCAACTCAGGTAAGCGGCTAAGTTAATCTGCGGTTGTTGAACTCCAGTAATAAGTCTATTTAATTAACTTTAAATGAAGTGATTCTCTTTCATGTAGTTGATGCTGATTCATTAATAAATTAATTGTTGCTGAAAAAGCTGATTACCGATATATTTTTCCATGAATCTGCTATTAAAACGTTACTTAGCTAGTAAACGTTAGCTAGTTAACGTTAGCTTGTTACATAGGACGTCACACACTGCAACTTTATACGCCGAAGCCGATTCCCATGCATTGTTTTATTTTAGGCGATATGGCATGATCTGAACATTAACCGCAACAACCACCGATTCTGCCATTCAGGTCCCGTGTCACAAACAGCCGCGTACATGCCGGTTACAATATTTTGACATTGGCACTATATTTAACGTCCACAAAAGGTGCGCAGCATTCATTCAGTTGGAGAAAGTCGTTTTCTAAGCATCTATTTTGTGCAGTATGTGCGCGGCGGATTAGCTAAACATTCAGCTTACTGAAACTCGGGCGATTCATCAACGAGCACAACACAGAATTTACGCATCTGTCACTGTTTCTGACTGTGTGTTTGGCTACACTAACATGAATTAAGTTTGTTGGCGGATGCAGTGCACTACAGGGGAAAATAACAACCACAGAGTCATATAAATTGAACTTAATTGTTACAGTTCTTAAATAACTTCATGTAGAAATCGCTTAGGAGAAGCAGAACACAAGATCCCTTCAACCACGACATTCGATTCCGTCGTTGGGCCAATGGGTGGTCTTTTACACAAGCAAAATGAAAAGACACCTTGTGGAATAAGCAGTAATTGACTGTAGCCTGAAAAATAACCTGAACATTTGTTTGAGTATTCAAGTAAAAATGTCATTAAAAATCTTGTAAATTACTCATCTTAACCATTTAATTCAATTTATGATTAGATTATTTAATTTATGTATATTTACTATCTATATATGTGTGTGTGAGTAGCAATCATGTGTGTGACACACACACACACATATAAGAGGGTTGGGGGGGGGCTTTGATTGTCATATATGTACGTTGGGGGACCCAAGGAAGAAAGGTTGGGAACCATTCTGCAGTATAGAATAGAATATAATCTTTATTTTCCATCAAAAATGTGTGAAAGAAAATGTGTTTGGACAGAAGAAGTCATAAAACTTGAGCAAATGGAATGTAGGCCTACAGTAGATTCACATTACCTACAGTATATTTTTGGCATCTTCTACTTGAAATCCTACGTAAGCTCGTGACTCCGATGGGTATCTCTGGCAAATAGCATCAACCACACACGATTATAATGGTTTTCAGTTGCCTCTGTTCAAAGTCTCTCCCTTCAGGGCCCACTTCATCATTATGTGGTGTGACACCATTCTGTCTTGACTGAGAAGATATCACATCATGAATATAAACTTGAAAATACAAGCTGACAGTATGCATTCAAACTCTTTTAAGCATATACTGTATTGATTGCATGGATCAGTTACTCTAGCGACAGCTGGACATCAGGTCCACTCTGCATGGGACGTTTTTTCCAGGTTATAAATTCTACCACAGCAGGATGCAGCGTTGCTAAGAACTCGTTGAATGTTGTGACACATGCAACTTCCTCTTCAGCTAGATGGACGCTTGCCAAAACAAAACAAGCACTCGCATTCAGTCGGCATGCCACACACTTGCACCACCAGTTTGAATCTGCTCTCCTCCTCCCTTCTGCCACAGGAAGTTCAGACACACTTTCCTGTCTTTCAAATTTACAAAACCTCATCTTCAGTGTATCAATAGATACGGTTCAGGATCTGCACCAAAGTAAATATTTTCTGAATCGTCTCTCACAAATGTCTCAATGGTTGCAAGGCTCCTTGTGCAAGCAGTTGGTCACATTGAATATGACAATATAGTATCGCGAGAGCGATTCTAAAGCACATGGAGTGGTCTGGACTTGAATCACTCTCGCGTTACTTAACAATCTGTGCAGCGCTGCATTAAGTCCTTGTTTACACTTGTTCAGATGTGTTTTATTTGGGTCGGGGCTAAACTCAGCAGGACTGTGGATTTCTCGAGCCACATAAGTGAAACACTGCAATAACATTCTAGACATTAAGGGGCGGTTTTCCCGCACAAGGATTATCTGAAATCAGGATTAGGCCTTAGTTACATTAGGATATTTGAGTTAATTTAAAAAAAAGTATTTTTACACAAAAACTTTTCAGGCCTGCATCTTGAGATAAAACAAAAGCACTCATATATTTAAGTTATGTCAGTTGTTTTCGATCAAGACACCTCTAACATTTAAGTCAGTCTAGGACTAGGCTTAAGCCCCTTTCCGGGAAGCCGGCCCTAAATGTACATTTTACATTTATGCATTTGGCAGACGCTTTTATTCGAAGACTTACATTGCTTATCCTATCCATTTTACATAGGTATTTGCTATTCCCTGGGATCGAACCCACAACGTTACATTGTTAACGCAATGCTCTTACCACTGAGCTACAGGAAAGCTCTAAATGAAGTATAACGATTAGAATGAAAACTTAAAAAAATCTGATCAAACCGACTTAGTTATCTGACGCCTGCCTTAAAAGTTAGACAATTATAACGTTTAACACTTGATTGATGCAGCAAGTGGTAAATTTAAACAACTAACTTATAACATTTAACGTTACTATCAGTTAGACGTCTCACTTCAAACAGGACGTGTGCTAACACGACGATAAATTACGACTTCGCAATGCAAGAGTGTATAAAAACGTAAACTGTATAACACATAACTTCAAAACAAAATAATGGTCAAATATTTTATATTAGGTTATGGTTTCGATCAGATGTGTTGTATTGATAAGATCGTTTCGATATTGAATCTGGTTTACGTCTTTAATGTCGATGTACCGTCAAAATAGTGAACGTTGATTCAACATCGAAATATCATTGACCATTCTAACCAGTGGCGGTTCTACATTGAATCACTCTCCGGGCAAGATCCCCTCTGGGTGCCCCCCCACCTACTCCCACCCATCCGAGAAAAAAAAAACAGCCATGTTTAACCATAACTATCTTACTAAGTGTAAGACGAACCTTATATTTCTCAATTGCACATATCCTTCAACAGAACATTTTAAAAACACAATTCTGCACAAAACAGTATAAGTTATCAGAACTTAAATATACTCTATGTACATAAAAGTGGCAACATATGTACAATCATGATATAACATGAGCGGAGAATAACAATAATATAAAATATTAAGAATAATATACAAATAAAATATAGAATAAATATTCTAAATAGCACAAATCCTTCATCACACAAAAGCAAATCTAATAATTACACGATTGCACAAACAGAAAACACAAACTAAAACCTGACCTTTCTGGCCTTCCTTGATGCAAAATCATCAATAATGTCATCAAAGGAAATCTGCTCCCTATTGAGTGATTGATAATGATGATAAAAGGCCAGTGAGCCGTTCCTGAGACATGGTTGAGCTCAGGTACGACTTGATCAACTTTTGAAAAGCTCCTCTCTGCTTGAGCCACAATGACTGGCAGAGTAAGTGCAATCCTGAGAACAGTCCAAAAGTTGGAGTAGATCGCCAATAGATCCTTATCATGCATAAAAGTGATAAGTTCAAGGAGGCTGATGGTTTTTGATGAGTGACCAATGGCAGAGGATGCTCAAAAATATTTTAGAAGTGCCCCTGAATTTGCAATTGAATTGCAATTGAAATTGACATCAAAAGACAGTAGGCTACAGTATAACTCTTATGAATTGCAAATTTAAATAAACAAGCCCTTACATGCCAAAGGTGTCATGACTCATTAGACGCTATATTAATCTAATCTAAGGGAGGAACAATTAGCTCAATGGTTACTGCCTCGAATGATATTCTTTCTCACACAACACAGTTATAGCAAATGTTCGTCTTTGAAACTTCCTACACAAATGTTAATTTCGTTGGCTAATTCCAGGGCCCAACATTAACCCCAATGATGGAAATAAATAATAACTTTACTTGTAACAGTTTTGTTGCAAAGCACAATCTTATGGTGAAATTAGATCTCGTGTTTGTTGAGTTAAGACCGAATTATTGTTGTATTAGCATAGCAAGCATCATAGCAAGAAGGGTAACAAACTTACGTTACCACCAATTAACATTAGCCCTTCATTGATGACATGGATAAAGTTACCGTAATCATACAGAGAGAACGTAGTTGCATACCTTTATCTTTTGCTCCTTTCTCCTCTTCTACTTTTATTTTTTTCCTATAGCCTATTCGGCACCTGACGGCTTAAAACCTTTTTCTCTCCATCGCTGTCGCTGTGTTTATCTGGCACTCGACAATCAACAGATTTCACATACCCTCAACACTGTCACTCACGACCAGAAGTCAAGACTGAACCACTTCACCTCCACATAATCGTTTTGGATTACCTTTTTTTATTAGCCATTTCACACACTCAATTCGCCCATGCCTAAAACAACACTGATTCTTACCAAAAATCAACATTGATTCAACGTCAGTTTGCTATCTGAGATGTCACAGGGTTTTCATACATTTTTCGTATGAAGTTTGGGATTGAGTGTAAAATGTTCCACATTCATTCCACATCTAGGGTTTTTTCATGATGATATTATCAGTGGACCAGTTGTGTAGTCAGGGTCATACGCACATATACAACATTTGCTTACTTCTCCACAGCACTGTTTGTGTATACCACCTTCTAAAGATCTATATTAGCGTATACCCTTTCTATACTCGCTTGTTTTCCTGCTTAAAGTGTCTCCAAGCTGCAGTTGTTTTAAACATCCTCATTGTGTTTATTCATTTCTACATTTAAAATAAGGTTTTATTTGTTTGTCAAGTATATTTTGTCAAGTATTCCCACAGAGATGTCAGTGTTAGCAGTTAGGCTTCATCTGTAACGTTATCTGTACAAAGTAAAATCCTGTATGTTTTTACTTAATCTCGTGTATGTGAATGTGTTAAAAAATTCCAAGTAATTATTATTTTCCAGTGTTATAAATGCATAATTATAGCAAAAGTGAAGAATTTTGCATAATTATGAATAAATGGCATATTTAACTGTTTTAATTATCATGTTACCTGAAAAACAAACACTCTGTCTTCTTTTGGTCATTTGGGATCGGCGGTAACATCGTTGTACACCACTTTTTTGGTAGGACTACACCAGTGGACATATTGATATAATCTGTGACAGAGTTAGTGTGTTTATTAATGTGTGCTTCTGCTGCATCATGGGTAATCTACCGATCTGTGGGTTGTAAGAAGTGTGAAAAGGCTCATGTTCTGCTTTTGTGTGTGTGTGAAGACAGAAGAAGAATGGAGGTGTGATCAGCTTTAATGAAGGCTGTGCGTCTGCTCTGCTCGGGCAGGAGAGTCTTGTGTTGAATGAATTTGTAGAAAACCTTCATCATGTTAGTCCTGTTAAAGTCTCTGACAACAAAAGTCATAACTGAGCACTGCTTCCAATTATTTTATGAAAACAGAAGTAATTTACAAATATCACCATTAAACTACAGAATGTGTTCTAGTCTATAATAGTGTCATGACTCTGTCGATGAGAAAAGAGGAAATGAGAAATTAGAGGAAGAGCAACAAAAGTTCTCACGGAGAACTATAAGTAGATGATGAGAAGAGACTCAGTAAGAGAAACACAACATGACTGAGAAGAGTGATATATGTCTGCTGGGACTGATCCTTCTCTCTTCACTATTCACAGGTAAACTATACAACACATTTATTTCATCAGATTTCATTTCATTACTCTCACTGACATTCTAACAAACATGTTCAGTTTCATCTCATGTCACATTTATCATAGAGTTCATGTGTCTTCTCTTATGGAACAAAAATATATGAATATACTGTCAAATATAATAAATTATTTTACATCATACATTTCCCTATGTTGGAAGCTGGTGCTTGTGTTTTTTTATATACAGCAATCTATGCATTGAGAATATATGGATATATATTGAACATAAATATAGTTAGAAACAAAGACAAAAATAAACCTGAAAATGTTCTCATATAAATGTGATTGTATAGTACACACATATGAACACTTTCACAGAATGAGTTACAGCAGATTTCTACTTCCCAGCATGCTTTGCTTCGGACTGTTAGAAGAGGGAAAAATTGTTTAAATGTAGTTTTTATTTTATGTCTTTTTGCTGGATATTAATATAGTGGGAGATCTGTGAGTGTTTAATGTTGTATTACTTTGAAATGCAGAAGGGTCTCTAGTGTGTAAATGTGTGGGGTTACAGTGGTGATGAAGAGTAGAGTCTGTGGTTAGGATAACCATTGACCGAATATCTTGAAGATCATATATTACTTTATTGTGCGCTATTCAGTTCAGTGATTGTTTGTTCAACAAGTGCTTCAGTTTGAACAGGAGTGCTTAGGTTATTGTAAAGCGGCTATGTTTTAAAATATGTATGTTGGTATTCTTTACGTAAGAAATATTATGGTCAATATATTTTACACATAAATTTACATTCCATGTCTTATCATTTGTACATCAATATATTATAAAGTATTTTACTGATTATAAAATTACATATATTGGGACATATAAGTACATATATTATGGTCAAAATATTTTTCAGTATATGCAAAGCGGCCATTACTTATGTATTATTTAATATATTTACACAATTTATTATTATCTATATTTTCTAATATACCATTATGTCATTTAACATATTTTCAATTCATATATTAGGAAATATATTTTCTTTCTGTAAGGGTTATTCTCACAAAAGTCTGATGTCAAGAGTATGTCAAATCGCACGAGATCTTTTACTTGACCACTTCAGCTTTATACTTCACATAGGCTATTTTTGACTGCCATGAATGGGTTTTACAGGCACACACAGCTCCATTGGTGTTTTTAAACGTGTGAATTGTTTATTTTTATCTCACAGTCACCAATAGCAACACTATACCAGCTTGTTTCCAACATAGGCTACTTGTGTGTGTATTTACTGTAAAGGCTACGGTGTAAATAATCTTAATTTTCCTGCTGTCCTGAGGGCTGCTACGGTGTCTCGTACCGTCCCCGACAGAAGCGGTTGGCATGCACCTTGAAACGGAGCGCTGAATACACCGTATATATCATTTACACACATAAACAAGATTGTATAGAGTTCCTTATAGCTGATGTCAGTAAACACTCTCTTTAGGGTGCAGACATAAGAAACGACGCGCTGTTGCTTTCAGCTGAACCAACACAAGTAACACAGGAAAGTCACTGGTGTCAAATGTACACCCGCTGGTGTATCTATGAGTCCGTACCTACGTGTACAGATTTACACTGAAGCTGAGTCTTTCTGGTGTGAAATGTTCATTTATTCATTAGGTTAATGAATCAATTGAGTTGACTTTACAAGTGATGATTGATCTTTAGTGATGACACCTGCTGTTCATTAAGTGTTTAGATACACAGCTGATGTACAGCAAACACAACAAATCTATGTGTAGAACTAATGTGGTCTCTTGATATCACAAAATATCAAAATGCTTCAAACAACTTTAAACAGTGTTGTCATGATCACAGTGTTGTCATGATCACTTATTTAAAGAAGTTTGAGTGTAAAAGATGTTCATGTAGAGTTAGAGGTTTAGCTGCAGTTTGAATAAGTTTGAAATGTGTTAGATGTGACGTCATCATTAGGGTGATGAGGATTCTCTTTAGTGGGGTACTTGGGGTACCGTTTTTTGTTGTTGTTGCGAAATGAGTTAAACAGACTCACTGCCTGTGGTTTAAAATGTTTGTTGCTTGAAGACTTTGCTTGAAGCCATCAGAAAATGATAATAGTGTAACGAAACGTTTCAGTCAAGCTAGAGATCTCGATGTTTGTCAACAGTGGTGTGTAAGATAAACAGATACTGCCTTTGTCAACAATTGTAAACAAGATGTTTTAAGCTGTTACACACAGACATCAAAACTCAGCATACAAATATCAATAAAGGTCACAATCAATAAAACGTACATGCTGCAGTGCATGCTGGGTAATAGTAGCATCAAACTTAACATTGACACCCAGCATGCATATCGTAATGTTTACCACCACTGTTGAGTTTTGTAGGATGAGTGTTGAAGTATTAGATTGTGTGAGAAATGTTTGATCTTGTTTAATATATGTTTAATCTTTCAAATTGCATTTTATCATTCTAGCTTCGTTTTATTGTAACAATTAACACTATTATTCATCTGTCTCTTACACTAAGCCTTAGTTGATAATAATGCTTCTACTCAATAGAAAGACAGGACTGTGCACCTGCTAGAATGAACATGATGTTTGTTTAAAACACAGCTTTAAACAAGCAGAGGAAACTTCTTTGCTGGACTTAAGTCCAAGTACCAAGCAAATAAAACACTGATCACCATAAGGGTGAATTTGTACACCCGTAGGTACGGACTCATAGAAATGGACATTGTTGTGCGAGAATGATATCAGTCGTCACTTTTGATCATAGAAACTGCGGCCTATTTATGAGATTATTTTATGTGTCTGTGACATGAATAAACAAATGATGTGTTTAAAAACACTGATAGAGGCTGTGTGTGTGTGTGCACGTGCGTGCGAGCGTGTGCGCGCGCGATTGAAACCCACCACAGCTCAAGTACTAAATCTTGTGTAAATTTACAAATGTCCTCTACTTATACATTCAAATATAAGATCATTAAACATTTTATCCGTGGTTTACTTCCCACCGCTGCCATGATTTCAACATGGCTGAGAATGATACTTTCCAGTATATCAAATCTGTAACATGCGTCCTGATATTTAGCATTGTTTGATTTTAAAATAGCAACGGGGCTATTTTTAAATTGCAGGCTTATTAAACCAAAGAGATCCAATCAGATATGCAGATGTGGAAGCCACTTGATGTTGACATGTGTAAACACACTGTGTCCTGTCTATCTGAAGATCTGATCTGCTTGTTCAGATAACCGAGATCACATGTTAATGCCAAATCTAAATGCACCCAATGATAGAGGAACTAGATCACATTTTGGTCTGTCAAAACTTCTGATTTATGTGATGTAAATAATAAAAGTCGATCTGTCATTTAAAGGCGGGTGTCCCATTTCTCATAGTTTTTGTTGATGTTCAAATCACCAAAACAGACACATCCCTATCCCCATCTTTCACTTTCATCAGCGCTCGGCTCGAACCTTACTGCTGATTCGGCTCCAAGGTTGTTTTGGTACTCGGCCCGACTTTGTTTAAATAAGCGTGATTCGGAAATCAGACACCCGCCTTTAAATGATAAATATTGAACTGTTTGAATACATTGTGATGCATTAATATGAATGATGTCATCTGCTGTTTCAGGTGTGATTGGAGCAGAAGACACTCATGTGTTCATCAGTTCTGGTGAAAGTGTGTCTCTGTCCTGTAATAATTCACTTCATCAATGCTCCTCAACTACATGTAACTACAGTAATTATACAAGATCATCTACAGTAGAAGTGTTTGCTGGAGGAATAAATAAGAATAACACAGAGAGATCTGAGAGACTGGGTCTGACATCTAACTGCTCTCTGAAAATCTATAACACAACACAACATGATGGTGGAGTTTACATCTGCCAACAATGGAATGGAAGTCAACATGGAAATGATTCACGTGTTTCACTACATGTTCTTCATGGTCAGTGTTTCTCTTCATTTATATGAACACATGTTTAACTTCAGATCACAGTTCTCTTTATCTCTTGTGTTTTCACTGAAACTCATGAGTACTGAGAGTGTGTTGTGTGATTTGTGTTTCAGTGTCTTCATCATCATCATCATCATCATCACAGACTGAGATAATAGCAAACACACCTGTCACTCTCTCCTGTCGGCTGTTTTCATATGAATGTGATTATGTGTTCAGTTATTTTGGATTTCAGCTGGTGTGGATGAATCAGACTGATGTTGATCTACAGACAGACTCCAGATATCAGATTAGATCAGATAAACTCTGTCTCATCTCTCTGACTACAACACTCGTGAATGAAGACGACAACACAGAGTTGAGATGTGTGCTCAAACACAAGAATGACATCAAGACCTCAGTCACATATACTGTCAGATTTACAGGTAAGACATCACACCACAACAAACCCTGAGAGATTATCCACTTTTTACACACCAGAAACTACACAACAACAACAACAAGGTATATTCCCGCTAGAAAGATTTTGTTACTGCTGGTGCTGAATACATTCCCAGAACGTTCTGATATGGTCACGATGTGGAGTTGTTTGATGGTTTCTTGGGACGTTATATGGTGGACCTTCACAGAACGTATAGGAGACCTTCACTACATGACATTTTCATAACATTTGCAGGACCTTCAGGGGACCAAACCAAAATGTTGCGTCCCAACAAATGACAACCAGTTATGTTATTTACTTCTCCTTTTGGTAATTGTATGACTTACCATCCCAGCATGCAAAAATGTGTTCCTTAGATGTTCATTAGACGTTCATTAGACCACTCCAGTTCAAATGCATTACCACTGGGAGTGTTTTGGATGTCTCCCTAAACAACACATGAACAAGTTAATGAGTTAAATCGGGTTGAGTTAAGGAATCAATCATCACTTCATTATCTCAGTAATGATGAACTGCTGCTGTTGACAAACACAATCACTAAAGAAAACATGAGCAATAAGAAGTCACCATAATAGTGTTCAGTGTTTGCTTTAGTTGGGCTTTACCCTTGGTTTATTATGGGACGTTTTCTGAAGAACAAATATAGCTACCAAGAAAAGAAAAAGTCATCTTTATTGTTGTTATTGGGAAAATTTAGACAGCTTTCAGTGCTGGTGTGTTATTTATTAGACGTACAGGTATGTGAAGTGAAAAGTGAAGTGAAAGTGACCTATTTGTCAGATATGGTGACCCATACCCGAGATGTGACCTCTGCATTTAACCCATCCAGTGACTAGTGAACATACGCACAGCAAGTGGTGAACACACGTACACCCGGAGCAGTGGGCAGCTATCAGTGCAGCACCCGGGGAGCGTGTAGGGGTTAGGTGCCTTGCTCAAGGGCACCGCAATCGTTACCTACCGGCCCTGAGGATCGAACCGGCAACCTTCTGGTCACGAGTCCGACTCTCTGACCATTAGGCCACGATTGCCCCCACGTTTGTGGAGTGGTACAGTGATGGACTTGGTGGTCTAGTGGGTTAAACCACTGAACTGGTAAATCAAAGGTTGCTGGTTCGATCCCAGCAGCCACCACCAGTGTGTCCTTGAGCAAGACACTTTACTCCATGTTGCTCCAGGGGGATTGTCCCTGTAATAAGTGCACTGTAAGTCGCTTTGGATAAAAGCGTCTGCCAAATGACTAAATGTAAATGTAAATGTGTCCCTAGATTACATTTCTGTTACAGATTACATCTCTCTTAGCAGACAGTATAGATCGTCTTGGCAGAGTCTAAGCATATTAATAAGCCCTTTGCCTAGATAATAGTTTGCTTTATATTCCTTTTAACGTTTATACTTAAACATATTTTGAGAGTAAAATGTAATAATGTAAGAAAAAACAAAGTGTGTACAAAAATGTTTATTGTGCTTTTTCAAATACACCAAAATAGAATTACATACAAAACATATACTATACATATAAGAAACTACATTTGATGCATAAAAACATTAACAGGGAGCACACTTTATAATTGTCAGCACTATTTGTATTTGATTTATATGTTAACGTGGCTTAAAATGCATTAATGTTGTGCATTTTTGCTTTATAATTACTTTAAAGATTGAAAACAATTCCTAGGCTTTTAGTTTGTAAAACTAAACTACACATTCATTTGTTTCATGTTGAATCCATGGTATTTTCATGAACATATTTTATTTCATTTTTAAACAAGATGATACAAATCTAAACGTTAACATGCACATGAACGAAACAAGCGGATTGAATCGTTCTCGCAGAGAATCTTGAGTCACAAAATCGAATCGGTTGCATTGCATTGGCTTTCCGGTCATCAACCGAGAGCCGTGTCTTTCGGACACGTCCGATTTGTGAAAAATATAAATGGGAACCGATTGATCAGCGCTAGTGAGTTGATAAACTGCGGCTGCGCATGCGTGCGTGTGAAAACTAGCAGGCTTCTCTCACTCTGAAGTTAAAAAAAATCTTGGAATTTAGAAAAACCAATGTGTGAACACAATAAGCACGGGTGACGACGACGAGCGGGGCGATCTGACAAAACGTAAATTTATTTAATAACAAATAAATAACAGATTATTCACTTTATAACGTTCGCTTGCATATTACTGGCTTTGTCTGTATCTGTGTGCTTTATTTACCAAACTTAAAGGTGATAAACTTATCAGATCATGATGATGTTTTAAGTGATGATAATTAATGACTTAAAGTGTCTTCATTATTTGTTCAGCCAAGTGTATTTTCATCCCGACCGAACGCCGTTACGACATAACAGTACGTCATTACGTTCTATGGTAAATGAACCGATGAACCATTTTTTTGAACCGGTTCATTGAAACGAACTGTCCGAAAGAACCGGTTCGCGGAAAAGAGCCGGATTGCCCATCACTAGCAGAAATCTAAAAGTTCAAAACTTTTTACAGTTTAAACTTCCAGACATCAATAATCAGCTTATGAATCTCAACAATGGTGACAAAGTTGAGTTGCATCTTTTCTTCATGCAGCATTGCATGCTGGGAGTCACGGAGGAGTTCTGTTCCAGGCTGTTACCTACAATGCATAGACGCATGAAGCTTTCTTTTGTTGAGTGTCACCACTGTTGAGTTTCACGAGCTGATTCTTGATGTCTAAATTGTTCAGGTGATATTTCTACTATTGTAATAGTAAAAAATATTTTCCTTCAAAAAAAATTTCCCCTCAATGAGTCATACAATAACAAATCACATCTACATTTAACTATAAAGTCCTCTATTGCAAATAGACTCTATTAGAACTATCAACAAACTTCCCATAATGAATTAAGCTTGAGAGCCCGACTAAAGGAAACACTGAACACTATTATGGTGACTTCTTATTATTTCTGGTTTATTTCACTGATTATTGTTGTTATTTCATCCTTAATGAGATAATGAAGTGACAGTTGATGCCTTAACTCAACCTGTTTTAATTCATTAACTTGTTCATGTGTTATTTAGAGAGACATCCAAAACATTCAGGGTGGGAATGCATGTGGACTGGAGTGGTCTATGGAACACACTTTTTGCTAGCTGGGATCTGGCAATGTAACTGTCATGTCCCAGCCATGTCATTTATTATGTTTAAATGACAAACTGACCATCAATATCACCTTTACAACTGCAGTTAATGTTAAAAAAAAAAAAAAAATGTCATCAAACCAGCATTATTGTGATCAGTGTTTGCTTTAGTTGAGCTCTTTACTTTCAATTTGTTAATTCTACTCTCTCCTCTATTGATGTATGTGGTATATGTGGATGTTTCATGAAGAACACTTGTACATTGGCAGAGAAAGAACTGTTTGCATTATCTTGATCTTTGTTAAGAGTCCTCTTTAACTAATCTTGAAGTTTATGATTTTATAAATAATGACAATTAACTGTAAAAAAGTATGATACAATAAACAAACAATTTTTACTGACACATTTAGACATTAGACAGATTTAGAAACACTCATCATATAAACCTCAACAATGGTGACAATCATCAAACTAACGTGAAGCTTTCTGTTGTTGATTTTCACCGTTGTTGAGTTTTGTGTGATGACTATTGATGTCTATGCGGTACAGTTCATGTTTTGTCACAGTGTTTTCCACTTTGTATAAAAGTACATCTGCATTATTCATGAAAGCATGGATCTCAGTATTACTTAAATAATCTTCACTTTACCGTTGCACATTTGCAAGTTTTGCAAACTTAATCTTCTTTAATTTCATCCTTTAAAAACACACGTCTTACAGAAGCACATCACATGTATTAAAAGAGGAAATTGAATTGACCCAATGAAAGTCCAGATCCCAACTAAAGCAAACATTGTCACAGTCATTGTGGTTTGTGAAATGTAACATTATTAGCAATAACTAACATTGAAAAATCTATTTTTAACATTGATTCAATGGTTTGTACCTGTTTGCCTGCTTCCTTTGGTCAGAAAACGTCCTGAATGTTCTATGAAGGTTCACCAAATAACATCACACATATACATCAATAATTTGTGTATAAATCTCAACAATGGTGACAATCAACAACAAAAAATAGAGCAGTACAAAACTCATTCATGATTCCCAGAATGCATTCCAGCATGACATTCTCTTTAGTCGATTTTCACCGTAATTGATTTCCATTCAATGATTCTTCATGTTTCTGTGCTTCAATGAAAGTTTTTATTCTCAGACTGTTTTCACAAATATATTTTAAACATCAAAATGCAAAATTAAACTCTCCGACATAAAAACATTCTCTCAGTACACAATCCAGATCAGAGCAGTGAATCAAGCTACAAGGTGATGGATATTTTAACCCTTTATAGGCAACTCAATGAAATGCTTTGACATTTGTGACATAAAAAAAAAACTCACGCTCATTGAATTTACCATATGTGGTTCCTCCCCAGTCTATGGTCATTTCCCCCCTCAAAATGTTTATACTTTTAAAAATATTAATATAAACGAATAAGCTCTATGTCCTGCTTTTGCCACTTACTTTAGCAGTAATAAGGCTCACAGTGAAAATAAAGAAATATATATAATATATTAAAAAAAAATCGTTAATGTACACAAACTCATATGCAGTTCTTCGGAGTCTGCTGTTTCAACTGTTAATTCATTAACCTTCTCCGGTAGGCCATTTTCTAAATTTAATCCAGTACAATCTGAGACAATCTGCAGGCAAGTCTCTCGAATGAAAACGTCCACCTGCACACTCGACCTTCTGCCCTGCAGACTTTTCAAATCATGCTTTGATTATTTTTTATCCTTCAGTGCTTTCTATAATAAATGATTCTTTGTCAACTGGTGTGATGGCTCTAGCACTTAAAATTGCTGCTGTCACTCCATTTTAAAAAAGCAAATCACTGATGTGAACTCTCTTTCCAACTATCGCCCGATCTCGAGTCTTCCTTTTCTGGCTAAACTCTTAAAGGTTATAGTTGCGGCCCAATTGAACAACCACCTTATAGAAAATAATCTATTTCAGCCCATCAATCTGGGTTGCGGAAATTGCACAGCACAGAGACTTTGTTAGCCAAAGTTACCAACGATTTACTAATAGCCTCTGATTCTGGGTCTCTATCCCTTCTCATTCTCTTTGATCTTAGCTCAGCTTTTGATACCATTGACCAGGCAGTGCTAATTAATTGCCTTGAATATGTATTTGGTCTATCAGAGACAGTCCTAGACTGGTTCAGGTCTCATCTTAATGACCAAAAACAGTTTGTGTGTGCGGGTGACTATAGATCCAAGATCGGTCCCTCAGTTTTGGGTACCTACTTTTCAGCATGTATATTTATCCACTTGGTGAATTACTAAGATCGCTCAATCTTTAACAACATATATAACTATAATTTTCCTTTTTTACGCTGATGACACGCAGATTTATATTCATCCAAGATCAGGTCAAAATGTGGACACTCTGTATCTCTCTAACTGTGTTACTATGAACAAGAACTGGATGTCTGACAATGTCTTCAAACAGCTCCAAAACCGAAATTATGCTTATCCGCTCTCCCCATCAACTGCGCAATGCCGGCCCTATGACCATGTATACTGATGGTGGTGCCCTGGAGTTTCCAAGCAAACTAAAAAATCTTGGAGTCATCATTGATGCCTCGCTAACATTTGAGCCTTTTATTCAGAACTCTGTTTTTTTCCAAGACTTCCATTTTTCCACTTGAGAAATATTGCTCGTTTACGTCCTCTGCTGTCCTTCTCAGTTGCTGAAAGGTTGATAAATTGTTTTGTATTCTCACGTATTGATTATTGTAATGCACTTCTTGCTGGAGCATCTAAAACCTCAATTAGCAAATTACAATATGTACAAAGCTCAATAATTCGGTCTAGGGTTAAATCCAGTGATCATATTCCAGCAGTTTTAGAGTCTTTACACTATTTCCCTGTCAAATACGGTATTGATTTTAAAATCCTTTTGTTAACCCCTCAATACCTGTGTGATCTTTTAATTCATTACAAACCTTGCCGAAATCTATGATCTTCTCAGTATGGTCTTTTAAATGTGCCCAAGACACGGGTCCGCTCCACACAGCAAAACCTCCGGTGTTAAATGAACACTTTAATTGTTTATATAATTCTCATTCAGAGTCTTAAAAAGTAACACTGAAGCAGACTTAAAGTTAATGAGATAATTGAGATGATTGATCATTAATGATAAACACCTGATGTTAACAAACACAATCACTGAAGAAAACAAGAAAAATAACAAGTCACCATAATAGTGTTTAGTGTTTCTTTTAGTTCTGCTCTTATCACTGTTAATTCTTTACTTTATTTTTTGTTTAGCTGTAACAGTGTGTTAATAATGCACATTTATGAAAGGAAAACAAAGTTAAATATTCTTGTGCACTTATTTATGGTATTTGATACAGTTATGACTTTCTTAAGCTGAATGTAGGTGCGCTTTATAATTTTCAGACTTAATTTTGAGTTCCTGGCCTTGAGCTACAGCACAACATTGATATATTTTATAATGAAAGAACACTCTTAATAGATAATAATAAAAGCCAAAAGTTTGAATCAATTAGAGATGAAGAATCAGTGTATGAATCTCAACAAATATGACTGTTAACAAAAGAAAGCTAAATTCTGTAATCCAGAATTAGTTTAAGAATCTAAACAATGGTGACAAAAGTTGAAGATTTAATTTTAGCTGCAATGCATGCTGGGAGTCATGTGTCACTTTTTATTGTTACCCAGCATGCATTGCAGTTAACATAAAAATTAAATTTTTTGTCACCATTATTGAGATTCATAAGGTAATTCTTGAGATGTGAAAGATTTATCTATTGCATCTCTTTAATAAATGTGTAGCTTTCATAAAAGCATTTACTAGACTAAAAATATTCAGTCTTAAGTTGACACGTCTGCTATGTTCATCAAAATTTGATGAAACGATAACTTTGAGTCAAGATACTCATGTTTAGCCCATGTGTGACTGTTAGAAATGTGCCTCTAAAACACACTATTACAGAAAATTAAAAATAGATATTAAGGTGAAGAGCCAAACTAAAGGAAACACAAAACACTATAAGGTTGAGTTCTTATTTTTCATGTTTTCTTCAGTGATTCAGCGGTGACCTGACAAGAGCTAAGAGGATAGAGCTGGATAAAGGACGCGACAACTTTGATTTTGCTACAACATTTCAAATGCTATTAGATTGTTAATGATAATCTTAAATCTATCATTTTTTATTTTTATTTAGCCTTGTTGTGCAAGCACTTTTGCAGCTTTTGCCAGAGGGGAACTGGAATCCCCTGGTTGGGCCTGGGTTCTCCTGAGATTTTTTTCTCGATGGGAGTTTTGGGTTCCTCACCACCGTTTGCATATTGTTTTGCACTATTTGGCTGGCCGGGGGGGCTGATTTAGAATTCAGAAATTAGACATAATTAATATTGCATATAAGAATTTATAGTCCGTTTAATATTTGACCTGTGGTTCTTTCTCCTTTATCGCCAATGTGTGCTTTCACTGTGTGTGTGTGTGTGTGTGTGTGTGTGTGTGTGCGCGTCTATGTCAATGTGTGTAAGTATGTGTGCATATTGTTTATGTGGAGCATTTGTATGTCTGTCTTTGTTGTTTTCACCTTTTTCTTGTTTTGACAGGTATATGCCTTTGGTTGTTTCACTTGTATTCAATGTGTCTCATGTACAGCTGCTTTGTAACAATGAAAATTGTAAAACGCGCTATATAAATAAAGTTGACTTGAGTTGAGATTGTGTTTGTTATCAGCAGGTGTTCAAGATTAATGATCAATCATAACTTCATTAATCACTTTAATTATGTCATCAACTTAAATTCTCCTTCAGTGTTGCTTTTAAACACTCTGAGTGAGAATTATATAAACACTAACAGTGTTCATTTAACACTGAGGTTTTGCTGTGCATGGTTGATAGATCATTTTCTGCTTTTGCTCCTAAGATCTGGAACTCAGATAAACGTCAGGGAGGCAAATCTAGCAACTTTCAAAACTTTTCTTAAAACATTTTATTTCAGAACTGCTTTCATTTTTCTTGATCTTTTGCTTTGTTTTTACTGTATTTTGTTGTGCTGCTTTATTAATGTGTGATGTATTATTTTGATTCTTTGTTCAGTGCTTTGAGATGGAAACTTTTAATGGCGCTATATAAAATAAATGTATTATTATTATATGCCATTTAGAAATAATACAAACGGTAATAAGTTTAAGTTCCCCACCCGATCAATGTATAATGTTTTACAAACCTGGGACAACATTCAATGCATAAATAAATACTATTGCCCTATATCAATGCATTATTAGTTAAAGTATGACTTATTATACTTCAGGGCGTATGTCTAAAAAGGGACACTTTGTAATTTCTCCCAACGGGGCCTATACACTGAAAAAAGTGAGACTTTAGATCATCTTAAAAAATTACTTTTTCTTTGGACAACTTTAAAAATTACGTCAACTGTTACAAACAACTGTATTAGTTTTTCTCAAATTATATTTATGGCTTAGTTCAAATCAAAATTTAAACATTTCAACAAACCAACATTATTGTGATCGGTGTTTGCTTTAGTTAGACTTTTTGGTAGACTTCAGAAAAATTAAATCTCTTTTCTCTTCACATTTACGCATTTGGCAATTGCTTTTATCCAAAGCTATTTACAGTACATTTTGTCTAATTACAACTTTTTCTATCAGCATGTGTTCCCCATGAACCCACAACCTTGCATATTTAGCGTAATGCATTAATAGCTAAACTACACAGAAGCAAATCTTTAATAAACATGAGAATTGACATTAAACAATGTGTAAGTTTATCTTTTATGACTTATTCTGACAACTATTTTGGCACATCTTGACATCAACAGTGATAATACAAACAATTTCAACAATGGTAACAAACATCAAACTAATTCAGATAAACAGATCAACTCCAATGCATGTTGGGAGTCATGAATGAGTTTTGTACTATGATGTTACCCAGCATGCATTGCAGCATGAAACTTTATTTTGTTGATTGTCACCATTGTTGAGATTCAAACACTGATAATGTATGTCTTTGTTGAAATGTATAGATTTTGATTTGAACCAAGCAATACATATACTTTGAGAAAAACTAATAAAAAAAAAAACTTGTACCAATTTGACATAATTTTATAAGTTGTCCAAAGTATAAGTATTTTTTTTAAGTTTTAACACAGACATTGAGTAGGTGCTTACTTTCAGTAAGTACTACTTATTCAGAGCTTTTCATTCGTCTGTATTTTCACTTTTATCTTGTAGGACTATTTGCATTTGATAAACACAAACAATTAAAAGGAATGCAGCAACTTTGTGATTTTGAGATGTGTTAATCAATTTAATTTCAGCAGAAACAAGCCCATCCACACTTCCCATAATGAAGAATGATTATGCAGATGGGATCTTATTTTTGTAACAGAAAAATGCTTATTGACTGTAATGACTGCTTATTATTCTATTGTCTATGTTCTGCCTATTGGTTGATGTCTCTCACAAGAACCTAATAACCGTAAAGACTCTCCTCGTGGTCTCTTTTAAACTGTAAGGACGTCACATCCTGCAGACGTGACTGACCCAATAAGGAGATGGCCACTGTAGAGGGAACGTTAATTGTCTTTGTCTTTAAGATGGTTTTTTTGCATGTGGAAGCTGATCGGATATTCACTGAGAAAACTTCTAAGAGTTTGATCAAACTATTCTGAAAAGAGTTTGGTGGAAAGCAATCGAGTCAACATACAATTTCTGTGGAACTAGTAACTAAAGAAAAATTACCTGAGTCAACTATTTTTTCATAGTGTACTGTGTTCATGTACTGATTTCTCCTGCTACACAGTATGTGAACAGACTTATTCAGACGGCTCGACCTGCTTTTGTCAAGTGGATGATGTCCTCAGGGCAACATATTTTGTTGACCTAAGGACAACATTTTTATAAATTAAACCTAAACCCACACCAAACCCCTCACCATAACTTACCCCTATAATCAAAGAGAAATGATACGTGAAAAACAATGGTCAATATATCAAATCCTGGTTGGTAGATTCAACTTAAAATAAACTGTAAATCTATTTCTGAAATCTGATTGGTTGATTTAAATGTTTTCATAAGGATATCAAGCACTTGGCATAAACAGGAGAGCCATTCGGACCCAAGATTAGCATTGCACATCTAAATCTCACAAGTAATAGTCCCTCACCCTGGTATTTCTCGCCTATTGTTTTGTGAATACTGACGATTCGGATATACTATTTGTTCGCCTACTGCTTTTTGCCGTCTATATAGTAAGGAAGTTTACCATTTCTGATTCAGCCTGAGAGACATCCATGCGCTTACACAAACTCACAGAGAGGCATGTAAACCCTGTTGAGTTTGGCGAATAAGTTACCAAAATGGCAACTTGCAAGATAGAGGCATAACAATAAGACCATTTGATTAGATTCTCATTAGCATCATCATAACAAATGTGCATTATATTATATTATTTAAACTTAACTAAATTAAGTTTGTTTACAGGTTATGATTGAGCTGTTTTTTAGGGGCTGATCACAAACTCAAGTCATTGTTCATCCAGTGACTTTAATTTGTCATTTTCTTGTTTGTCTTTCTCAGTGACCGGCTCTCATACAGTGACTATTGGTGTGATCACTTCATTACTTCTTCTACTTACTGCTGCTGTTCTTTGTGTGATTTATAGAAAAAGAAAAGGTGAGTTTATAAATCCTATTTACAGCACAAGTTTAAGGTAACTTACAATATTCTGATTTCAAGAAGCCATCACAGTTTCTGAGATTTAATGATCTGAAAAAAAATTGTTCTGCACCTTCTTGTGACTGGTCTTCAGTCGCTCTCCCTAAAGGAAACGTTCACCTAAAAATGAAAACTTACTCATGAATTACACACTCTCTAGTGGTTACAAATCTGCAAAGATGTCTTTCTTTGGATGAACACAGAGAAAGATATTTGACAGAACGCTTGAAATCAAACAGTTCTTGGACCCCATTGACTACCATTGTAGGAATAATGACAATGGAAGTCAAAAGTGACTCAGAACTGTTTGCTGTCCTACATTTTCAAAATATCTTCTCTTTTGTTTAACAGAAGAATACAATATAAAGTCTTTCTCTCAATATAGTAGTCAATAGGGTCAAAGAACTGTTTGGTTATAATCATTCTTCAGAGTAAATGATGACAGAATTTTAATTTTTGGCTGAAGTATCCCTTTAAATCAGATTCTGTTTATCTTTAATCTCAGCAGATCTACAGCTGTGAATGACCAAAGTCCATTTAGGAAAGTTATGGTGCTTGGTGGCCATGTTTGAAATGCCTCCAGGCAGCTAAATTAGTCTCAGCGAGACCACAGTCCTATCAAGTCCTGGATTATTCCCATACATAATAGCCTAAGCAGTAATAGTATAAATGAAAGTTGCCTTTTAAAATTTACTGTCTTCATGTGTTAATACACGTTATGCATTATTTACGTCAAATGTCAAATATCCTCTCCCTACTGCATATAGACATGTGCCTATTTACTTCTAATCCTACATCTCTTGCACAGTATCTACATTTCATTTAAACTGGTGCCATCTACTGGACTTTTTATGCATAACAGACACATTCAAAGTAACTCATGAGTACGGAAAGCTATGGTCTGCGCACTAGAAAGTATTATGATTTTTTTCCCCCATGTCCCTTTCACAGCTCGCTAGTTTACTGTGTAGAGCAAATTTGCTATATTGAGGAATGCCAAATGAGTCTTGTATAATAATATAAACATGAACATCACAACAACTGATAATTAAGACCCAAACACATCAAAACTCAGAGTATAAACCTCAACAATGTTAAGAATAAACTGAGACGCTTCATGCTGTAATGCGTACTGGGAGTCATGAATGAGTTTGGAACTGTGATGTTACCCAGAATGCATTGCAGCATGTCACATTATGAGAATGGTGTGACGTTAACTGTGTTGACTGACTGGCCATATATGCCTAAAAAACATTCTGTTTTACTGACCTATTTCATGAATAAAATTCAATGAGGTGTATTAATTTTTTTCAGATCGGAGATTGTCTGGAGACCCTGTGGTGAGTATAGTAATGGGTTGATCTGTGAGATATCATTATTGAGACACGTGTCTTAGTCATATTGGATAAAAAAAATTGGATAAATTGTGATGTTGTACATTTCCTTTCCTTTAGGTCGCATCTAAAAATGACAATAATGGAACATGTGACACCATCAACATCGTTCCTCCTACTTCTAGCACAAATGTTAGTAAAGAGTTTCCTTTATCTGCAATAAACTCAAATATTCATGAGATTTGTGAATATTTACAGTCACTGTGGTCATTCTTCTCTGGTCCATACATAGTCATGTCTGTATCTTTTCCACCAAACCTCCTCACCAGATTTGTTTTATTCTGTCTTTACAGTTCTCTTAACTTAGACAAAATGTTGAAATTTCAACAAATCACCAATATTATGATCAGTGTTTGATTTAGTTGGGCTCTTGACTCTTTTTTTTACAGGCAATTCTTTTACCCCTTTCATTGTTAACAGTAGTTATTAAAAATAACACTTGTACATTGAGAACGAAAGAGATAGCGTTAAGTGTTAGTCATTAGATAATATTATGTTTTGATTCATTCTTTACTGTGTCATATTCTTATTCAGAATTATTTAAGTACATAGATGTAAAATTTAAGATATACACTGAGACATCAACACTCATTGTACAAACCTCAACAATTGTGACAATAAACAAAAGAAAACTTCATGCTGCAATGCATGCTGGGTAACTTCAGTACAAAACTCATGGATGACTCCCAGCATTGCATTGGAGTTTATATGAATTAATTTGATGATTTTCACCATTGTTGAGGTTTGCATGATGACTGCTGATGTCTGATTGTTTTCCATCTTTGTTCTTTTATCATTCTGAATCAGAATATGACATCAGTCATGAACGGACCGAAACCCAAAATAATTTTATTAGTAACACTTAACTTGACCACTGTATGACACTTATTATGAAGAAACCTGTTCCAACTTAAGCTTTTCAGAGCATCTCTTTCTTTGTCTATGTATGTGTGTAAGAGAGTTATCTTTTATAAAACTCAAGCGTCAAGAGCTCAACTAAATCAAACACGGATCACAATAATGATGATTTGTTGAAATTTCAACGTTTTTTCAACATTTATAGCGGGTGCAAAAGTGACATTGATTTAATGCAACATTGACAACTCGTCTATTTTTTTCACATTGATTCAATGTTTGCTTGTTATCTGGGTATAGTCTGTCTAGCAAACAGTGAGTGGAGAGTTTTCAGACCTTTATATCTGTGTTGATGTTTAGGAGCAGAAGGATGACGTGGTTTATTCTGAGGTGACCATTGCCAGTAAAAAACAACTGAAGAACAACATTGTGAGTAGAAACTACATACATTTACATCCGCCCTCCATTCTTAAGCTCTCCAACTTCATACATGATTCAATGCGCTGCAATATCTTCATGATATACAGTCTCATAAATATGTATTTTTATAAGCTTGCTATAATAAATCTGTGGGTTAAAACATGTGTTTCTGTAATGTTCATTCAGGTTCAGTGTGCTGGTGATGTGACTTATGCCGTCATCAGAGGAGGAAAAACTGAACCTGAAGATGCCTGCAGAGATCTTTACACCTCCCTGAACAAAACCACTCATAAATAACATAATTATACAAATAAACCGACTAAACAACAACATAAACAAAAAATATGTTTCAGTCTGTCAATATCTTATATTTCCTTTGACAAACACACTCAAGTGCTGATTTGATTTATTTGATATAAATTGGTTGGCTTTAAAATGTTTGTCTGTTTATTATTTGATGTTATTATCCACATGTTATTGAATTCTAACATGTCTGATGAATTTTCATAGATCTTATTAATACTGTGCGTGATCAAATTGGTGTAGTGTAATGGAAACAGATTTCTTAGTTTGACTTTTTATCTTAAATTAGGAACCCAAAAATATATGTTTTGTCCTGAGAACATGCTCAGAACATCTCTGCTGGTGTTGAATAGATTTACAGAATGTTACTGGGTTTCTTGACTCTGGACTTTCATTGTTAATTCAATTTCCTCTTTCAATGTGTTTCTACATGAACACTTGTGTTTTGTCAAAGTATAAAATTGAAAGGTTTGTGTTTTCAGTATTTTCTATTTTTGATATATTCAATAAAACGTTAAGATGATTTAATTAATACTCAGATTTGTGCTTTCATACTTAATGCAAATGTCCTCTATTTTAAAAGGTACTTAGGCATAAACAGTCATCACACAGAACGCGACAATGGTGAGAATCAGAAAAAGAAACATAAATGGGAAATTTACTACATTCAGTTCCATCATTTATTTTCTCTGATGAATCTCTCTTTACTGTCTGCTAGTGAATGTTTTCTTTGCTTAGAGTGCTCTCATGAGGTGTCGATTTTTGACTTGTTATTGTGTATGTTAGTTTGTGTGGTTTAATGATCAGACTGGGAGTCAGTGTCTGTCATGTGATTCATTATTCCGTTGAAGACCACATACAGGCAACACGCCGATCATAATGCACATGTGTAATAATGATTTGTATTTGTACTGCGTGTTATTTTGGTGATAACAGTCTTGCTGTTCGGCTTGTTGCGTTTGAAGTCTGGAGTAGATTTGTAAATGTATCATGTGCTAGTGTAATGGTATGATGATTTATTCTCACTTGTATAGAAAAGCACTGTAATGAAAATACTGGTCTTGGTGCGCGTGCGCAGAGGATGAATGTTCAAATGCCACAGTTCAATACTAGATTTATCATAGATCCTCAGCTTTTATTTTCTATATAGGGTGTTCAAATACTTATTTTCCTCACTGTACATATATAGCTCAAATTGAGTAAAGAGCGTATTTTACAACTTACCTGATTGTCCAACCTTATTACTCACTTTCTTCCAAGCAAGATAAAAGTATGTTGCATCCTACAGCTCCAGGCATTCACATACACATACATAATGGTCCTCCATTGTTGTTTCGGATCTCGACCTCCTTTGCTACGTCATAATCACGTTGCTACTATAGCAAGCATTACTTGAATCTAATTCATTATAATGAAATAAAAGGATTTCATCAAACGCAAAATTTATAAAACTTTATTACTTTACCTCTTCCGCTAACATGATTTCTCATTCTCCTCTGATTGATGTATCAGCGGTACCATCAGTGGTGGATTTGAAGACAACATATCCTATCATTCCATGCTTCCACACAGCATCATAAAGCTACACGAGTCTTGCTTTGATCGTGCGACCTCTAGCGGAAATTTCTACAAACTGTACCTTAAATCCAAGTCATTAAACTTCTCATTCATCATAAATCCACATTCCTGTTTTCCATCATTGTTGTTTGGCTCTTCGGGATACCAAGTGGAGAATGTCAAATACTCATCTTGATAAGACCACCGCAAGCTACTGATGTCATTGTAGAGTCCAGTCCAGACAGCTGAAGTTAATGCAGGTTGAAGTGCTCTCTGTACATTTTCCCAGTCTTCAGTGCTCTTAACAGTGACCAGGTTTTCAATGTGATTCTGTCTGCAGTAATCTTGTGCCTCATCCCAAGTCTTCAGCTGCTGGATCAGAACATAATCAAATGAGATGCTGTGGGTGAAGAGTCTTGTTGAGAAAAGTGTACAAAAATACTAATGTTAGCCCTAAAGACTTTGTTTGATGTGCTTTGTAAACAATTAAATTGATACATATTCAGGACACAGTCCAGTACATGATGTCTGTTTAGTTCGTTAAAAAAAATAGAAAAATCTAAATGTTGTCTCAATAGGCAAAATAAAATAACGTGAAAATTTTGGAAGCAGGAGTCATTTGCGTTTTATGAATAAAATGTGTCTAAACATGTCACTAACAAAGATTTATTTTTGCTGAGAAATAAAACTTTCAGATGTGTCAACTTGGTGAGTAAAAAAAATTCAGCACTGCATGCCTGAATAAAAAAGGATTGCCTGAACATTAAAACAATTGTTTATATCTTGAAAATCTTACTGCATCAGTTTACCATATTTTAAATTTTCTCAACAAGTTATTTTTTAGAGTGCAGTTCTTAAAGTCAATTGACAAATAATGTGCCCACCAATGCATGACATTTTTGTTCGACTCTACAGGTGGGGGGTTACAAGCTATTTCATGCATTCCGATCAGTTTACACTGTTAGATGTGCTGGCATCTCGTGTTTAACATGGTAAAGTTGTCAAAAAATGAAATGGACGAAGGACGTAGTATTTCTGTGCTCAATACACTCCGCCAGTGTTTTTTAACTTGAATTATCATGTAGTAACATGATTCTTATTAGGATTTGGCTAAGGTAAGTAAAAACAGAAAGATACAAAGTTTCAAATACTACTCTACACTCAAAATGGCAGTTTGGTTGTCATCCAAGACTCCTTTGGTAAAACTGGATATAATAAATGTGCTCTACAATAGTGAACACACAGTTACAGAGCTCAACTAAAGCAAACACTCTTCATCATAATGATGACTTCAAATGACAAACCAGTCACATCTAAACCTCTGAGATCACAGTTTGACATCACTGTGAGATTGCTGTGACATCATCGTGTTGACCGGGTAATCAGGTAAGAAATATAGAGAAATAACAGTGTTGGTTAAGTACACTGTCAGCCCTTACCTGCCATTTATTGCAGCTCATAATCTTCTGTGCTAATTGCGTTACTGTTTTGATATGTACACTTCTGAAAGATACTTTTCAGAAAATGCTACTTTTGTTTGTTGAGGAGAATACATCAGAAATAAGTTGATTATTATATACTAATACTCTAACATTTATTATATGTTGAGATATGTTTGGTAACACTTAGACACTTGACATAAAAATCTCATCAATGATGAGAAACAATCATAAATGACTTTTGTACTATGCACCCAGAATGCATTGCAGCATGATTCAGATTAAATAATGAGAGCCAACAGCAAACACTGATCACACTAATGGTGACTTAATTATTTAACCTCAAAAAGATCTTTTGCTGACGTATGATCTACAGTAACTAGCTGGCAACAGTGTTGACAATATACTACTGTAGAAACAGCAGGTAAGGGCTAACAGTGTAAACCACTGAGTCAAGAGAGCTGATGGGAAGACTCAGGTGAAACACAAGATAATTCCCATAAGGAGTTTTATTAAGACATTTATGAAGAGGTTTCAGGTCACAAGTTCATAAGTTATAACTTGAATAAATAATTACAAATGAATCACATAACTGTACATCCAGGCTTCTAGATACACATTTGCTCAAACTGACTATGAACAAAACATCTGCTGTAACACAAAACCAGCACAAGGTTTAACACACTGGCACCCTCCTCCTCTCTGGAGAGACTATAAGAGAGACTGACTCTAATAGACCAGATTCACCAGGTGAAGCACCAGAGCAGATCATTCTACCATCAAATACAATCCAAAAAGAGAAGAAAACATTACAGAGATTGAAATCAGGAAGAATAAAGCATGTTTTAAAGCAATATAGTCTCCTAACCAGTTAATCCTCAAACACATTTCCTGACGCTTATATAAGAAAAAGGACAAAAGCAGCCCCACTGTGTGGAATAATGGTTTCCTCCAGAACTTTAAACATCTCTGAGAGCACCAGACCCTCTTAGGAGAACACACCACACCTGAAGCAGATGTCAGTGGTGCTCACATCATGAGAACACAGGTGTAAACCAGCTCCATATACATCTGCCTGACTGCTCAAATCAACACAATAAATTGTCAAGTTAAAAGTGTTTTGTCATTATTTGATGGAAACTGAGACAAAAGCCAAAATCACATCTCATCATCAAGGTCCACTCGAGAGGCTCATGTTTCATCATGTCTGAAGTGATGGAAACACAGCCGCACACAATCTGATATGATAATTCATGAAGTCTTGGTGTGTTTAATCAATTTAGTTGTTACATAACAGTTTGTGAATATGTGTGTTGATTCTTATGAAAATATCACAGCCATAAAACTGCTTTAGCCTCATGTTGTAGTATCACAGACATCACAGGACAAATGTTACACATTAATAGACATTCAGACAATGTGCATCATCACTTAGACGTCATCATCTGATCTCATTGTATTTAAGCCACAACACATTCATCTTAACACACTGTTACAATAGCAGATATAAACTTACATTTTTCAACATTATTAGCGGGTGCAAAAGTTTGATTTAATATAATAAAATAATTACAATAAATAAACAAATAAAAGTCTTGCTGCATTCAGATCATTTAACTAAATTTAATTCTATGTGAAAAACTGAAATGAGTCTGAAAAACATCACATTTGAACCAATTTGAATTAATAATTAAATAATTTACCATTTGTCATTTTAAACAGCGTTTAAGGCATAAACACATCTGCATACTTTGCAATAGTTTTTTGCGAAAATGGTTTATGGTTTTTTACAACAAACAGTGATTTAAATGACAAACTGATAAAAGATGCACACATGGCATCAATCAACCTGTGTTTTCAAGTTTTTTATTTTAATATGTTTCTTTTATTTTGAGTAAAACCTTATAAAGTTCAGTTAGTTTTGTAATTGAACAAACTTAAATTCAAACATTTAACATTTAGATGAAAAGTGTGACACTGACCTGAGAACAGCAGCACATGAATGAGTTTTTCCATTGCTAATGACTTCACAAGTATGAAATGAATCTGAAATGATGTAAATATCTTATTGAATCATAACAAACACATGAAAATGAACAAAGTGACTCAAAGTGAAGTGACTGGTTTGAATTATTAGAAGAAAACACAAGTTTACCTTCATCAACACTCAGCAGTGAACATCAGACTGTCTTTGCTTGTTCAGTCTCAACACTTCAGCTTTAGTGTCGTACACAAATGTGGGCATTCGCCTAAATGCAAAACATGTTCTTGGTTTGGAGATCCTGAGACAGATTTCCATTTGGATTTTGTTTGCATGGAAACTCTAGGATTGGCCCAGGTGTGTGTCTGTGTACATACGTGCGTTTCTGGGTATTAAAATCATGTACTTGAACTACTGAACTCTGTTTCCTGTGTCACGAAACCAGGTAATAAAACACAAGACTTTCTCTTTCCAGGGGGGGGATGAAATGTATAGATTTTGTCCAAATATTGATTGTTTAATTGTAGATACTTTTAGTCAGATAATAATCTCTCACTGGAGACCGTACAGGAGTCTTATGAAGAGAATCAAATAAATGATGCTCTTATTATCACACTGTCACAAGATTTTATAATCCCTAAACACTCTTGATAGAAATAATCTCACATCTTTACAGACACAGAAGTCATTTTGAGTCAATGCAAATGCATCTCATTACCGATACAAGTAAAACATCATTTTATTGTGCAACGAATATATGAATTCCTTTCACTTGATGGTATTAAAGAAATGAAAAGGTTAAATAATCTTCAGTATATATGAGTTTAACTAGTGAACATGACAGGACTTGAACATCATAGTTTCCATTAGTGGCCTCTGCATATCATTTGTTTATAAAACACGACGAGAAGATCAGGGTTCAAACTCACAGATGTGTCTAATATGCATCTTAAATGATGCGAGAGACCTTTAACAACAGCGTCGTGTTTTAAAAACAAATGATCTTCAGAGGCCACTGATGGAAACTATGATGTTCAAATGTGTAAAATGTTTACTTGTTAACCTCATATATACAGGAGAATATTTAACCTTTTTAATTTATTTAAAACCATCAAGTGAATGGAATTCAGACATTCACTTATCTATACAAATGATGTATTACGTAAGTATTTTTCCTAATGTCTGTCATTAGACTCATTTGCATTGACTCATACTGCAAATCTCTTGCTTCTGTGTCTGTAAAGATGAGAGATTATTTCCTGAGAGAAATTGTTTAGTGATTCTAAAATATTGTGACAGTGTGATCATAAGAGCATCATTTACTTGATTCTCCTCATGAGACTTCTGTAGGGTCTCCATTAAAAGGTCTTTTAAATTCTTATCTAAAATAACAATGAAACATTTAATATTTTGACAACATCTATCACTCTTTATTACCACAAAGTAAAAGATTGTTTTATTTTGGAAATCATTTCACTAAATAATATTTTTCTGAATCAGTTGGACATTAATAATCTGTGTATGAATCTCAACAATGTTGACAATCAACAAAATAAAGCTTCATTCTGCAATGCATGCCGGGTAACATCATAGAACAAAACTCACTCACGACTCCCATCATGCATTGCAGTTAATCCGTTTGATGAGTTTGAATCAGTTTTTAAACACCAAGTTAATCACAGTCAACAGTCAAGAGCTCAACTGAAGCAAACACTGATCACAGTAATGATGGATTGTTGAAATGTCAACATTAATAGCGAGTGCAAAAGTGAAAAAGCTTTCTAGTAATCAACATTGTGGGATGATGTGAGGGTTGTCCATGTATGTCCAGCGCTAGGAGGTCAACATCTGGCCAATGGGCAAATTCTCAGGGTCCCTGTGTTGACAGTCTGCTGGGGCTCATAATGTGTCAGCACAAGCTTGTTTGAAGGGTACACATGTTTACATGCATCTTAACACAAAGAAACAGATGAACACAGACACATGTGTCCCAGTGAAATCCAGGCTTAAGTCTCACTCCAAACTAAATACAAACACAAATTGTCTCAGTATCTCCCAACCAAAAGAGGTTGTGCATTGAAGCAAATGCTTATATTTGAGGAAGAAATCAAAGCTGTGAGATTGAAAAAGCAAAGGCAGTTTAAACCTTCACTCCATACTGTTGATGCAGGCAAACTTGTGTTTTCATCACATAATTCAAAATAGTTTCTTCACTTTGAATAACTTTGTTCATTTTAATGTGTTTGTTATGATTCACTGTGATATTTTCATCATTTCAGCTTCTGTAAAGCCATCAGCAATGGAAAAAAACATTCATGTGCTGCTGTTCCCAGGTCAGTGTGAGACTTTAAACAAGGTGTAAACCTTTGTATCTGAATCGTAAATGTCTGAATTTATGAATTTATTATATAAAAAATATACAGAAATAAAACAACTTTACAAAAGAGGTTGATTGACAATGCCATGTGTAATTAAAAAAAAAAATTCATTTAAAACAGTGACATTTTAAGAAACAATAAATAATTTTCTTGAAAATGGAAATATAAAAAAACTGATGTGGGTTTAGTCTGAAACAGTTTTTAAAATTGCACACAGTTAAAGGAACAATACTGGGTTTTTAGGAGGATCTACTGACAGATATGCAATATATTATACAAAACGTCTTGGTTACGTCTGTAACCTCAGTTCCCTGATGGAGGGAACGAGACGTTGTGTCGAGAACGACAGATGGGGTTCGCCCTTGAGAACCAATCAACTCTGACTACTATAGAAAAGGCCAATGAAATTTGGCGAATGAAATTTGCATGCCGGGCTCCGCCCCCGGAAATCCGGTATAAAAGGAAGCCGGCGTGCAGCATTCATTTACCTCTTGTTCTGAAGAGCCTGAGATCCTCTCACGACTGTAGCAGAATACGATACGTGTTTGTGGCATAAGGGACACAACGTCTCGTTCCCTCCATCAGGGAACTGAGGTTACAGACGTAACCAAGACGTTCCCTTTCTGTCGGTCTCTCGACGTTGTGTCGAGAACGACAGATGGGGTTATGTATGGAAAACGCCACAAACGCTGTATCGCGTCACAATCTCAGCGAAGCGACGGTAACAAGCCTGGGCGTGTCAGCTCGAAGCTTCGCGAAACTTGTAACCTTCCAGTGTGGTGGTCTGGGGGGTCCAGAGCTTTCGAGAAAGATGGAAACAGCCCTGACCGGTAACTTTCACGGACGGGGCCTTAGCTCTCTACAGGCGAGAGGCCGTCCGGATCGGTTTACACCGGGAAAGCGCACTCTTAAGCAGAGAAGCGCTGCAGAGGCCACCTCCTACCCGTGGGGAGGAAAATGGTGGAGAAAGTATGGTCTCGTCCTAGGAGGAGAACGCATGGAACGTGCGGACTGGGTAGTTAACCGCGAGGTGGAGGTCCACCTGGGGAAGCTCATGGGTTACCAAGTGTGGGAACCAGTGTCATGAGGGTATGCCAGACGGAACAGCCCGCGGAGGGGGTGTTACTGCGTCTGATAGCACAGGTCCGGTTAGAACTATGTGTGATAGGTCAAGATATGTCCCGGCCTAAGGGGGAAGGCTGCTCTGCTCAGCCAACCCCCAGGAGGTGCTTGCTTAGTGATGGATGGAATGCCTGTTCTTAACCAGGGTGTGGGTAAGAAGGGAGGCTGGTGAGGTACCAATTCTCTTAGTCAAGGTTGGGTAAGAGGAAAAGGGTAGATAGCACACTGACCCAACCTCTTGGAGGGTGGGATGGTGCTTTCGCAGGCATACGCCCCCCCGGATGCCAGTCCTACATGTCGCCACGCAGGACGTGGGCTGACACCGGGTTTACGCGAAGGCTTGTTAACCCTTGCGAAGGTGTTTGGGCGTAGCCCAACCCGCAGCTCTACAGATGTCTGCTAGAGAGGCGCTTCTGCCAGTGCCCAGGAGGTGGCTAAACTCTTGGAGTGAGCCCTACTGCCAACGGGTATGAGAGTCTGAGATCGGAATGCCGTCGTAACGGCATCCACGACCCAGTGCGCCAGCCTCTGCTTGGAGACAGCCTTCCCCTTCTGCTGTCCTCCAAAACAGACAAAGAGCTGATCAGAACTGCGGAAGCTCTGTGTGCGGTCTAAGTAGAGGCGCAGTGCGCGTACTGGACACAACACGGACCGGGTTGGGTCTTCCTCCCCGATGGGGAGCGCCTGCAAGTTCACCACTTGGTCCCCGAAGGGAGAAGTGGGAACTTTGGGCACGTATCCGGGCCTGGGTCTCAGGATAACGTGAGAGTTACCAGGGCCGAATTTAAGGCAATCCGGGGACACAGAGAATGCTTGGTGGTCCCCTACCCTCTTGACGGAAGCGAGCGCCAACAGGAGGGTCGTCTTACTCAGTGAGGAAGATCGGAACCTCCGAGGGGCTATCAAGAGGGTATGGAGCGGAGAAGAGGCTGATACCGCCCTCTCGCGCCCCTAAGGAACCTGGTGACCAGGTCGTGTTGCCCTAGAGACTTTCGATCAACTGAGTCGTGATGAGTGGCGATAGCGACTACATACACTTTCAGTGAGGAGGGGAGATGTTAGTCTCCAGTCTCGTGAGAAGGGGAACATAATCCTGATCGAGCACCTCAGTGGGTCTTTCTCGTGAGAGAGAGACACCAGGACGAGAAGAGGCGCCGTCTAGAGGCGTGTGACCGCCTAGTAGATGGGGCCCTAGCCTGGGTGATGGTCTCAGCCATAGAGGGGGAGTAGCCATCTCAGGATCTTCTCATCGCGTCTAGAGACCAGACATGGGTGTTCCAGAGGTCTGATCTGGGATGCCAGAACGTGTCCTTCCCCTGAGAGAGCAGGTCCTCTGTCAGGGGAATGGTTCAGGGGAAGTCGCTGTGTAGAGCCTCAACTCTGAAGCCAAGTGCGGTTAGATCAGTGTGATGTAACCAATACACTTGGTGCTACTCTTCCCTGATCCAGCACAGTGTTTGTGCAAGGAGGCTCCTGGGGGGGAAGGTGTGCTTCCGTCCGTCCCGTGGTCAGCTGTGCGCCAGGGCATCCGTGCCGAGGGGGGCCTCGGTCAGGGAGTACCAAAGCAGACAATGGGTGGTGTCGTAGGAGGCAAAGAGGTCAACCTGTGCCTGTCCGAACAACACCCAAATGAGCTGGACCGGGGGTGGAGTCGCCACTCTCCGCAAGGCGTATACTGACGAGAGAGCGTGTCGGCTGTCTGGTTCAGTTTGCCTGGGATGTGTGTGGCCCGCAGGGAGCGGATCACCTGCTAACTCCACAGGAGGAGGCGTCGGGCAATTTGTGTTAGCTACCGTGAGCGTACACCACTCTAAGCAATTGCACAGCGCAGACGGGGGCCCGTCCAGTGCCCCACTTCTGCGTGCCCGTTGCACAGTGCACCCCACCCCTGCAGCGAGGCGTCCGTTGTCACCACGACGTGCCTCGTAACCTGCCCGAGGGGAACCCCGCCCGGAGGAAGGTCATGGAAGACCAAGGGGTTAGGGTGCGTCGGCAGCAGGGCGTCATCGCCATGCGCCTGCTGCCGGTGTGCCACGCTGTCCTCGGAACTTGACTCTGTGGCCAGTGTTGAAGCGGTCTCATGTGCATCAGTCCGAGGGGTATTACCCCGCGGAGGATGCCATGTGTCCCAGGAGCCTCCAGTTCCAACACTGACTGGGCGCGTGCTGCGGACAGCTGCGCCGTCATGGTGACAGAGTTTAGTTCCATACCGAGAAAGAGGATGCTCTGCACTGGGGAGAGCTTGCTCCTTTCTCGGTTGACCTGAGATCCCAATCGATCTAGATGCCAGAGCACCAGGTCCCTTTGTGTACACAACTGATCCCACGAGTGTGCCAGTCGTTGAGATAGTTCAGGGACAGACCAAAAGGGAGGACTCTGTACTGGTATGCCCACCCCTCGAACGCGAACCGTGGAAACGGGGCGGTGTCGAGGGGATCGAGACATTAGAGTAAGCGTCCTTCAGGTCGATTGCCACAAACCAATCCTGACACCTGATAGATGTCAGGATGCGCCTCTGCGTGAGCAACTGAACGGCAGCTCGTGAAGGTGCTAGTTCAGGGTACGCAGACCTATGGCAACCCGCCGTCTTTCTTGGGAATGATGAAGTGCAGGTTGTGACCCACTGAACGTCTTGACTTTGGACGAACTCGATGCCTGTTTTGCCAGAAGTCTCTGGTGAACTGGATCGAGTAACCAAGACGGACCGCCCGCATTAGCCAGCGAGACAGTGTGGGCAACTCTTGAGCTCCCAGGGACTGTACAGGGTGACGAAGGGGGCAGTCTGCTTCACCATTCCCACGGGGGGTGGTTCGTCGGCTGGCGGAGCTAACCATCTGTCGCGGGGGGTCCCCGGAGGGAAGGATGGCTCCGCCTTTTTACCTGCCTGGCGGGACAACGGCACGCACTATCGGTTTGAGAGTGGTGACAGCTGTCGTATGTGTACGACCTCACGCCTCGCCAGGGTGTGAGGTCGGATCGCCGAGCACAGTCCAGTAGAGTGTGCGATCGGCTGCAAGTACACCCGGGGAGAACAAAAAACTCTGTGAGTAAGTGGGCGCCAGGCCCTGAAAAGGGCCCGGCTTGGTGACGAGGCAGGAGTCGTCTCGTACCGACCGATCAGAGCCCTGGCTGTGATGGTTCGGGCCCGATGTTGTTCTCCCTGGAGTCTTCCCGTCAGTGTCCCTTCTCGTGAGAAGTTTGCTGACGGGGTGAAGGTTTCCCCCTCGACCTCTGCTTCCGGGGTGCCGCCTGTGGGGGCACAGGAACCGGAATTGATGTCGAAGGGGTCCTGGGTTGAAGGGAAGCAGACATCACGCGGGATCTCGGAGGCCTTTAGGCGGCCGAGTCGCGGTGAGAATGTGGTGAATTGCCACTGTCTGCTTCACCGTCAAAAACTGCTGCGCGCAGTCCACGACGGTCTTTACCAACAACCCACCCTGCGAGATGAGTGCATCAAGAAAGCGGACTTCCTTGGTGTCACTCTTCTGCACAAGGTATATCCGGGGGTGTCTCTCCTGGACCACTACCGTGGACATCGTCCGACCCAGGGCCCGTGCCGCCGCCTTAGTCGCCCGTAGGGCGCTGTCAGCGGCGGCACGGAGATCCTGCATTATACCCAGGTCGGCCTTACCCTCGTGGGGCTCTCTCAACGCTTTGGCCTGGCGGACCTGCAGGATGGCCATGGCGAAGAGAGAGGAGGCAGCCTGGCCCGCGGCATTGCAAGCCCTCGACACCAGTGATGCCGAGGTCTTACGTGCTTTGGACCGTAGGTGTGGCCGATTGCCCCCAGGTGGTAGCCGTCCGCGGCACAGGTGCACCGCGGGCGGACGTTCCACTCGGGGGAACCCGACTCAGCCCTTGGCTGCCCCACCATCGAGGGAAGTAAGGGAGGTGGAGCTGGTTTTCACTGGAGCGATCCGTTAGTGGAGCGCTCCAAGTTTACACAGCTCCTCATGCACCTCCGGAAACCCGGGTTAGCATGAATGACATCATTTCTGCTTCCTCCTAACTCGACCGCTGGGGGTGGAGCTCGGATTCGTCAGAGTCGGATGTCAGTCTCCCTCCGATGCTGCGAGCGACATCTCATCTACGTCACACATCGTTCCCGATGTGTGTGCGTGAGAATCCGGACGGTATGCCACCGCCGGTTGGGGAACGTTCAGAAGAGCGAATCGGGGTGCGATCGGCCCGTGAGCACTTAGCTGGCGGGTTTACGTTCGCAGAGTTCCCCATATCACTAACGCTGCTAACGTGGGTGGTCATCGGGGCCGTAGCCACAGATGTCACAGCCCGGGTAGCAGACGAAATGGTGGCTGGTTCCCGTAGGAAGACAGCCACCCGTGACCGCAACTTCTGAATGACAATCTGCCCGCAGTGCGCGCAGATGTGTCAATGAACGCTGCGTCAGTGTGCTGGACGCCCACACACCTAATGCAGCGATCGTGTCAATCCCCTGCCGCACCCAAGAGAACAGCAGGACATGTCGTTCTCGATGTGTGTGCGTGAGAATCCGGACGGTATGCCACCGCCGGTTGGGGAACGTTCAGTAGAGCGAATCGGGGTGCGACCGGCCCGTGAGCACTTAGCTGGCGGGTTTACGTTCGCAGAGTTCCCAATATCACTAACGCTGCTAACGTGGGTGGTCATCGGGGCCGTAGCCACAGATGTCACAGCCCGGGTAGCAGACGAAATGGTGGCTGGTTCCCGTAGGAAGACAGCCACCTGTGACCGCAACTTCTGAATGACAATCTGCCTGCAGTGCGGGCAGATGTGTCAACGAACGCTGCTTCAGTGTGCTGGACGCCCACACACCTAATGCAGCGATCGTGTCCATTCCCTGTCTCACCAAAGAGAACAGCCGCGCTGGAGAATGCTCAGTCAGTCCTGAAAAGGACTTTTTAGATAGAGTCTCACACACCTCGGAACTGCCGAGACGCCCAGGGGAAGGTCGCTGCAGGTAGGGACGATCCGCTGCTACACGTCGTAGATCCGGCAGTAGAAGAAGAATTCATAGAATTCGTTCTGTTCGTAGTCATGAGCGAAGGCTCTGAAGAACAAAAGGTAAATGAATGCTGCACGCCGGCTTCCTTTTATACCGGATTTCCGGGGGCGGAGCCCGGCATGCAAATTTCATTCGCCAAATTTCATTGGCCTTTTCTATAGTAGTCAGAGTTGATTGGTTCTCAAGGGCGAACCCCATCTGTCGTTCTCGACACAACGTCGAGAGACCGACAGAAAGGGAACTATGTGTTCAGAGGAGTATAAATACCTTACGTAATGAACCGTTATCTTTCTAATAGAATAAGCTGTCCATTTTCAAGAAAATGATTTATTGTTTCTTACAACAAATGTCACTGATTTAAATGACTAATACATATTTTTTTAAATACACATGGCATTGTCAATCAACCTCTGTTGTAAAGTTGTTTTATTTCTGTATAATTTTTGTTGCCACAATTATATTGTGAACAAACATAAATTCAGACATTTACGATTTAGATACAAAGGTTAACACCTTGTGTAAAGTCTCACACTGACCTGGGAACAGCAGCACATTAATGTTTTTTTTCAATTGCTGATGACTTCACAGAAGCTGAAATGATGAAAATATCACAGTGAATCATAACAAACGCATTAAGAAAAACTTAGTGACTCAAAGTGAAGAAACTATTTTTAATTATATGATGAAAACACAAGTTTACCTGCATCAACAGTATGAAGTGAAGGTTTAAATTGGCTTTGCTTGTTGAGTCTCAACAGTCTCACAGCTTTGATTTCTTACTCACATATAAGCATTTACTTCAATGCACAACATCTTTTGGTCGAGAGATACTGAGACTCATTTGTGTTTGTATTTAGTTTGGAGTGAGACTTAAGCCTGGATTTCATTGGGCCACATGTGTCTGTGTTCATCTGTTTCTGCGTATTAAGATGCATGTAAACAGGTTTACCCTTCAAACAAGCTTGTGCTGCCATATTATGAGCCCCCAGTAGACTGTCAGCACAGGGACCCCGAGAATTAGCTCATTGACCAGATGTTGACTCCCTACACTGTAAAAAATGTTCCGTAAATTTTACGGAAAAATACCGGCAGCTGTGGTTGCCAGTAAAATTCCGTAAAAAATACAGGAAAAGAACGTAAACAGCTTTGAGCTTAAAACTTCAAGCTGTGTATGAACTTAATACATTTGAGTCTTTTACATTTACAGAATTTCTTTATATAAAATTGAAACTTGGTCCAAATGCACAAAAGTGAAAACATTACATTTACTTAATTTTCTTCTTTGTAATTTGTTATTAAAACATCAAAGTCACTTTTAAACAAAGCAACTGGTTCGATCCCAGCAGCCACCACCAGTGTGTCCTTGAGCAAGACACTTTACTCCATGTTGCTCCAGGGGGATTGTCCCTGTAATAGGTGCACTGTAAGTCGCTTTGGATAAAAGCGTCTGCCAAATGACTAAATGTAAATGTAAATGTAAACATGCAGCATGACATCGGCATGCCATTGCCTGACCTTGACTTAAAAACAGACTCCACTCTTCAGCATAGTGGTGACCTAGCGCTGGCCATACACGGACAACCCTCACCTCATATCGCAATGTTGATTACTAGAAAGCTTTTTCACTTTTGCACTCGCTATTAATGTTGACATTTCAACAATCCATCATTACTGTGATCAGTGTTTGCTTCAGTTGAGCTCTTGACTGTTGACTGTGATTAACTTGGTGTTTAAGAACTAATTCAAACTCATCAAACAGATTAACTGCAATGCATGCTGGGAGTCATGAGTGAGTTTTACACAATGATGTTACCCTACAGAAGTCTTTTGAGTAGAATCAAGTAAATGATGCTCTTATGATCACACTGTCACAAGATTTTATAATCACTAAACAATTTCTCCCAGGAAATAATCTCTCATCTTTACAGACACAGAAGCAAGTGATTTGCGGTATGAGTCAATGCAAATGAGTCTAATGACAGACATTAGGAAAAACACTTACGTAATACATCATTTGTATAGATAAGTGAATGTCTGAATTCCATTCACTTGATGGTTTTAAATAAATAAAAAAAGTTGAATATTCTCCTGTATATATGAGGTTAACAAGTAAACATTTCACACATATGAACATCATAGTTTCCATGAGTGGCCTCTGCAGATCATTTGTTTTTAAAACACGACGCTGTTGTTAAAGGTCTCTGTGATCACCGTCTGTCACGCTCAATTGAGTTTTGCTCGTGTCATTGAAGATGCATATTAGACACATCTGTGAGTTTGAACCCTGATCTTCTCGTCGTGTTTTAAAAACAAATTATAGTTTGGCCACTAATGGAAACTATGATGTTCAAGTCCTGTCATGTTCACTAGTTAAACTCATATATACTGAAGATTATTTAACCTTTTCATTTCTTTAATACCATCAAGTGAAAGGAATTCATATATTCGTTGCACAATAAAATGATGTTTTACTTGTATCGGGAATGAGATGCATTTGCATTGACTCAAAATGACTTCTGTGTCTGTAAAGACGTGAGATTATTTCTATCAAGAGTGTTTAGGGATTATAAAATCTTGTGACAGTGTGATGAAAAGAGCATCATTTATTGATTCTCTACATAAGACTCCTGTACGGTCTCTAGTGAAAGATTATTATCAGACTAAAATCATCTACATTAAAACAATCAATATTTGGTCAAATCTATACATTTCATTTCCCCCCGGAAAGAGAAAGTCTCGTGTTTTATTACCTGGTTTCATGACACAGGAAAGAGAGTTCAGTTGTTCAAGTACATGATTTGAATACCCAGAAACACATGTATGTACACAGACACACACCTGGGCCAATCCTAGAGTTTCCATGCAAACAAAATCCAAATGCAAATCAGTCTCAGGATCTCCAAACCAATAACAGGTTTTGGATTTAGGTGAATGACCACATTTGTGTACGACACTAAAGCTGAAGTGTTGAGACTGAACAAGCAAAGACAGTCTGATGTTCACTGCTGAGTGTTGATGAAGGTAAACTTGTGTTTTCTTCTAATAATTCAAACCAGTCACTTCACTTTGAGTCACTTAGTTCATTTTCATGTGTTTGTTATGATTCAATAAGATATTTACATCATTTCAGATTCATTTCATACTTGTGAAGCCATCAGCAATGGAAAACCCCATTCATGTGCTGCTGTTCTCAGGTCAGTGTCACACTTTTGATCTGAATGTTAAATGTTTGAATTCATTTTTGTACTATTACAAAACTAATTGAACTTTATGAGGTTTAAATCAAAATAAAATTCAAATATGAAATGAATCAACTTCAAAACACTGGTTGATTGATGCCCTGTGTGTATTTTTTATCAGTTTGTCCTTTAAATCACCATTTTTTGTAAGAAACCATGAACTGTTTATGCACAAAAACTAATACAAAGTTCGTTTCAAGTTAAAATGACAAACGATAAAATAATTAATTATTTCATTATTAATCATTAATAATCCTTCATATGTTCAAATTTGCTTCAAATGTGATGTTCCCTATCAAAAGCTACACTCGATGCTGCGTTTCAAACGCTATGGGAGAACAGTCTTTGTTCGACCGATTGTGAAGCACGTGTGTCAAACACCCCAAAAATTATTTTGGCTTTGAATAACCTCGGCAGGTGACGTGGCTAATTTCACCCGCACCTGCCGGATGATGTCAGCACTGGCGGGGTTATTGAGGAAGCAGCGTTTTCAGACCTACGCTGCTCCACAGATTTGTCTCTCCATGCAACCAAGCAGACGGCCCGTGCCATCGGCCGTTCCATGGCTGCTTTGGTTACTGCAGAGAGACACCTGTGGTTGAACCTCACGGGCATCAAGGACAGGGACAGAGCCTTCCTCCTTGATGCCCTGATCTCGCCTTCCGGACTGTTTGGAGATGTGGTTAATACCGTTGTCACCAGGTTCCGGGAGGCGAGACGACATGAGGAGGCTTTCGTCAAATATCTACCCCGCCGTGCTCAAGCGCCTGGAGTGTCGGCCACCCACTCTGGATCAGTTCCCCAGTCCCCGCCAGGCACACAGTCTCGGGTGGGTCCTGTCTACCTGAGGCGTGAGGTCCTCAGGGAGAGTGTGGCGAGTCGCGCCCCCCCTCGCAGAGGCAGGGGAGCGGCACACCGTGCCCCTCAGGCCACCTCGGGAGGGCCGGACCTGAGGCGCTTTATCTCTTCTAAAAAGAAGAAGTCCTGAGACATGTGTGCCCGGGACTGTGGGGATGTGCCCCCCCGGGGAGGGTGCCCAAATTTCCAAGAAAAACTAGAGGCTCCTCTTCGGTACCCTCACAGGGCCGCTTTGCAATTCCCGCAGCTACCAGCCTTTCGGGGATTAGCGGTCTCAAGAATGCTAAATATTCGGTCGTCTCCTGCCACACTGCAGGGCACCAAATGTCTAGCATCCCCCCAACAGGACGAAGTGTCAACATTGTACCCCTTTCAGAGAATCTGGCAGCGTGGAAAATACTGCCATGTATCTCTCCATGGGTAGAAAGGACTGTAACCAAAGCCTACAGAATTCAATTTGCATATTGCCCTCCGCGTTTCAACGGCGTGGTCTCCACTTCCGTGCAACCGGAGCGAGGGAATCTGTTGACACAAGAATTACAAGCTCTGCTGGACAAAGGGGCCATAGAACATGTTCCCCTATCAGACAGAGAGTCAGGCTATTACAGCCGGTATTTTTCAGTCCCAAAGAAGGATGGGGGGTTGCGTCCAATTCTAGATCTTCGCGGATTGAACCGCTACTTGAAGACACTCAAGTTCAAAATGTTGACAATCAAGATGATTGTGTCTCAAATTCAGTGTCACGACTGGTTCGTGACGATCGATCTCAAAGAAGCATACTTTCACATAGAGATCTTGCCACAACACAGAAGATTCCTGAGGTTCGCTTTCGGGGGCGAAGCTTACCAGTATCGGGTTCTTCCATTCGGCCTAGCCTTGTCACCCCGCACGTACACAAAATGCATGGATGTAGCTCTGGCTCCTTTGCGACTCCAGGGCATCCGCATTTTGAATTACATAGACGACTGGCTGATTTTAGCTCAGTCTCGAGAGCTAGCGCTTCGACATCGGGATGTCGTCCTTGCTCATCTCAAAGCTCTAGGGTTGAGACTCAACGTCAAAAAGAGCGTTCTTTCCCCTACGCAAAATACAACGTATCTCGGGGTCATATGGGACTCGATCGAAATGCAGGCACAACTGTCTCCGGCACGTGTCGAGTCTTTACAAAACACCCTGTTGAGCATCAGGTTAGGCCAGAAAGTGACAAATCATTACTTTCAGAGAGTTCTAGGTCTCATGGCAGCGGCTTCCACAGTGATACCTCTGGGCCCCCTGCATATGAGACCGTTTCAGTTGTGGCTCAGAGCCAGGGGGTTTCATCCAAGGGCCAACCCCCAGAGGCATTTAAGGGTGAAGCGCCAAGGGGCTTCGCACCCTTTCTATGTGGTTCAGACCTCGGTTTCTGACTTTAGGTCCCACTCTCGGTCCGTGTTGACGTCGCAAGATGCTAACGACAGACTCATCCCTCACGGGTTGGGGTGCGGTCTTAAATGGGCGTCCAGCCTAAGGGATCTGGAGAGGTCATCGATTGGCACATCAATTGCCTCGAAATGATGGCTGTATTTCGGGCCCTGAAATACTTCCTCCGGCAGTTGCGAGGCTACCATGTCCTAGTGCGGGTGGACAACACTTCAGTAGTCTCGTACATAAATCACCAGGGCGGACTGCGGTCGCGCCACCTGAACAAATTGGCCCAGCAGATTCTGCCCTGGGCAGAGGGCAAATTTCTGTCCCTCAGAGAAATTCACATTCCGGGGCATATGAATGTGGGAGCAGACTTGCTGTCCAGACAAACTCTGACAAACGGGGAATGGAAACTCCACCCCGAAGTAGTCAAACAAATCTGGGAAAGATTTTACGAAGCAGAGCTGGACCTCTTTGCTACACAGGAGACAGCACAATGTCCCCTCTACTTCTCTCTGACTCATCCAGCTCCCCTGGGTCTGGACGTGATGGCCCATACGTGGCCCAGACTGCGTCTTTACGCATTTCCTCCGACAGCTCTGTTCCCGGGAGTCCTGGCGAAGGTCCGTCAACAGGGGTCTCGCCTATTATTGATAGTTCCCCGTTGGCCAACCAGAATCTGGTTCTCGGACCTAGTATTTCTCCTAGACGGCTCTCCTTGGGCGATCCCAGTCAGGAGAGATCTTCTATCTCAGGCACAGGGGACAGTGTTTCATCCTCGTCCCGAGCTCTGGAACCTCCATGTCTGGCCCCTGAAGGGCACCAGCTGAGAGGCACTGGGCTCCCGCCTGATGTATTAGAGACTATTCTAAGTGCTAGGGCTCCCTCCACTACAAGGTGCTACGCCCTTAGATGGAGCGTTTATGGCAGATGGTGCCTTGCGCACCATGCAGACCCAATTCACTGTCAGATAGTTTCAGTGTTGGAATTTGCTTTAAGAGAAACTGTCCTCAGGGATAAGCCCTGGTACTCTCAGTGTTTACGTGGCCGCCATTTCGGCCTGCCACGCCCTGATTGAAGGGGTTACTGTGGGAAAGCACCCTTTAGTTGTCCGCTTTATTCGAACTAACACTTACTAAGACGAGGGAACAGGAACGAGGTAACAAGACTTCATACAAAATGGTATCCGACAGCGTAAGCTTACATCAAACGACTACATACAACGAACCAGCACTGGTCAATGAAACAAGAGGATGTTTTATAGGGAGACAACACAGGGTAATTAACTAGGGGCAGGTGACACAGATCAAACACTAAGGGGAAGCTAATTAACACAAACTAGGAAACAGGAGGGTAGGAACGCTGACGTAGACTTGAGAGAGATGAAATCGGCTCTCTCCCACATGAAACAAAGGATTCTGTATGATTCCACCTCTAAACCAAGAAATACCTGACAAGGAGAGGTGAAACCATGACAGTCCTCTAATGGTGGTTTTCAATCTCATCTTTCTACAGAGAATGAAACGGAAGCTGACAGGTTTGTTTTTGTTAATATCCCAATGACCTGGCATGAAGCTCCGAGTTACTGCAGACAACATTACACAGATCTGGCCGTCATTCTCAATAACACTGAGAATCAAGTGCTGACGCTGAAGATGTCAATGGAAGGCATTAGTTATTCATGGATTGGTCTGTTCAGAGACTCGTGGAAGTGGTCAGATGAAATAAATGTTGTGGAAGTGTCCTCCAGAAACTGGATGACTGGACAACCTGACTTGAGGAACCGGAACCAACCTTGTGGTGTTATACGTCCTGATGGTCTGATAGATGATCAACTGTGTGGAATAACTCTTCCAGTCATCTGCAGTAAACGTAGGTTATTATGTGTGATCATAAGCTACTCACAACACAAACATCATAAATACAAAGAAGGAGAGAAGAGACGTTAGACACACATAGCTGTTGATAGTCAAAATAAATAGTTTGACCACAAATGTACTGTTGAAAATATTGATTTCCATTTTGTATTGAACATCAAGGACAGTGAGAAAAACTGATGTAAAACAGTCACATTGATGATCATCTGATGTTAAACAGTCAGGGTTTAATAAAGCAATAAGTCGTGTGAAGCAGTGGGTTACAGTGTATTTTATAACAGCTAAGGGAGTTGTTGTACGACATGAAGCGAACTCATTAAAACCATATTAGCTGTTTTAAAATGCACTGTAACCCACTGCTTCACACGGCTTATTGCTTTATTAAACGGTTAATCCATATGTGTAGCAAGGTTTCATAAAATAAAGTAAATAAATGATATCTAGGCTATGTAGTGCAGTCAGCTGTTATAAATCGGGGTATTTTATAACAGGTAAGAACTGGGCTCAGCCAATTAGAATCAAAGACCAGAACTGAGCGTTTTATAAATAATAATAATGTGTTGAGACTTGCCTGCTGTAACTATCTCAGTGTAAAAAGAAAGTCTCATTGAACAACAAGGCAGCACAAGAGAAGAAAATCCTGTTTTAATGTCAGATGTGCAGCTATTGTTAGTGTTCTACTGTATTGATCTGATTTGTTCTTCTGAAATATATTTTTGGTAAAACTTTGAAAGATAAAGGAGTAAAGTAATATTTAAAGTAAATATGAAAATATAGACATAATATAAAAATTCATAATAAAGATTTATATATGAGCTCTGATTTTCTTAATCTGTTTTTTTTTTAGTTGGTTTGAAGTTCCACCACTCCACACTCGGGAGACAATATGATGAATTAAAGATTATTTTTTATTTGTATTTCCTTAATGTATCCTAAAGAACAGTTGCTATTAAAACAATATGAGAAGTTGACAAATGATTAGTTTCATTTGTATTAAACACATGCAGCTGTTGCGTTAGAAAAGATTGACTGTAGATTTGTGTAACTGTTGTGATGTTGTTTTCTTCACACTTTATATGAGTTGAAAATTAATACAGCTTTTAATCTTCCATCAGAGACCAAGAAACACATTGTGAGATTTGAGCTGAAATCCGGTCAGAATGTCAATGATCCTGCAGTGATGGAGACCATCTTACAGTCGGTGAGTATTCAACTATTTGTGTTGAAAGTGTGTCCTACACAACACAATTGACACACAGATAGTTTTTCAGATTCACTCGTGGGCCACAACATTTTTGTTTCTGGCTTAATCCGCGGTCACACTTGACTTTTCATTCCATTGACTTTCATACATACTCATGCGAATCCATTAGAAGATATTTCGCATTTCGCTACGAAGCAAAGCTCAAGTTTGGTGAACTTTGACCTGCGAATTTGAGAAAAATAGAAGATTAATGATCAAATCGTTGAAATGTAAAATATGGAGGAATCACTGACGCACTTTTCACACTGTCTGAAGGAATTAGACATGCTCAAGTCTAGTGTGACCGCAGCACTACTGTGTCACTGTGATTATTGTGTTGTCACCAGTGCGTTACTTAAGAAAAGAGTTTACAGATACAAACAAAGAGAACTCCAGAAAGCAGTCTTGTGACTTCACTGACTTTACTGGTTCTTTTCAATTGCAAACAAACCATCAAGAAGGAAAATATGTGTAGCTTTAGATTTACATCCATGACATATACAGTTAAATAACACCATCAGTGGTGTAGTGGTGCCTGAAGAAGTGGGTAAACTGTTCATTCATGCTCCATTTTTAAAGCGGCACAGCTTTCTGTGTAATGATGTTGTCTGGTTTCCACCCTGGTTTTATGCAAATTGAGAACTTTCATATCAGAAATGAGTGATTCCACAGAAGAGATTCTAGAATCAATCCTGGCCTACAGGCATATGAAGAGACATCAGGGCCGTACACTGACTTCATTGATCTATAAATGTGCATTTTAAGACTTTTACAGTTTAAATTAGATAACAATAGCTAACGCATAACCATGTCTGTCCTTTCATTATTATCACCATCAGTAAAAATTTAAACTCATGGTCAACATATATTATACAAAACTACAGAAGCCATTGAAGAAATTGTTTATTTAATACAATTGTCATTCAATAAAAAATAAAATAAATTAATATTAACATAAATTAAATTAAATAGTTATTTTATTAGACGAATGCCAGATGGATAAACAAACACAGACCGGAAGTTAAGTGCAGTCCCAGCACACATGGAAGTTAAAACAGTCTATTCATGCCTCAAGTGAATATTTAACCCCCAAAATTTTAATTCTGTCATCATTTATTCACCCTCAGATTGTTTCAAACCTGAATAAATGTATTTGTTCTGCTGAACACAAATGAGGATATTTAGAAGAATGTCAGTAATCAAACAGATCTCATCCCACATTGACTCTTATAGTATTTACAGAATGTTCCCTATTATGACCATAAATGTGGGATGAGATCTGTTTGTTCGTATTTGGCTCTCGTTTGTCCGATGTCTCCGAATTGTTATAAAAACACTACTCAAAATGCTTGACAGATGTGAAAAACGCAGAAAATCAAATCCAGTCCGATTTTTTTATGACAGATGAAAATACCGGAGGTGGTGTGTAAATGTGATTGACACAACGTGAGGTCATATTTATTTTTAACGACTCAATGTGCAATGAGCTTAAGAGTGTGTGTCATGATTGTTTGTGTTGTGTAGATTCAGCAGAAACTGACAGATTTGGGCGTACACAGTAACACAACAGTGACCTGGAGAGTTCAGCCTGATGGAAATGTTTTCACACCAAAACATGAAGATGAAGAGAAACAGAAAGTGTGTTCAGACTTCTGACAGATCACGCCACAGTCGTTGTGTTTAAAGACGTCAATTTCATCACTTGAAAGAAACTTTGAAATATATGTTTAATAGGATTTGCCATTACATGTAGACATTTATAATAACTTCAGTTTGTCTCATTATTTTGTTATCCTGTCAAATATATTTAGTTATTCTTGATTGATCTTAGAATTGAACTCTTGAAGATGTGTGTTATTAATGATATTATAGTGATAGTAGCGTGACAATCTATTAAACTACAATCAAATGATTACAGATTAAGACAATGACATGTGACAATGGGAGTTGAATGTTTATATTCTGTGTGTTTTATCTTGTGTGTTTGGTGAGGTGTGTTGACTGTAGCAGCTGAACATGTAATGCTTTTAGATCAAAACTTTTACAACATACAGTAGTAGTATCACAACATAAAGTAGTAACATGTGTGAAGGGTAATTCAACATTTTAAAAAACTGTTTTGAATCATTTGGTTGTTTGAGAACATGAATATAAATTAAAGTTCTGCTTCTTTATAACTACTGAATAGAAAAAATGTTCTATGAAAATATTTGTGTTGAAGTGAACTGTGAAAATAGATAAATAAATAATAAAACATGTTAAACGTATTGTTGAATGAAGTTTTTCTGTGTCTCAGAAATCGCTTCTGTTTCTCAACAACACAATAAGATATTTTTATATTTCATGTAGTCGACTCTGTGCTGGTTTGTATTGGCCGCCTCCAGTTTCCCTTTGGTTTTTCCTCCAGCTAATGCTGTGACGTAAGTGTGACGTTGACACTAAAAGGGTCTTTAGTTTACTTCATAATTTGGAAAAAAACATCTGCAAACTTAATAACTAAATAATTGAATAACAGAATTATATTAGTGAATGTTTTTAACAGGGTCCCATATCAGGTAAAAAGATAATATTAAAACAATTATACTTATCATGTGAGGTGATAAATATATCTCAAATAAACACCTAAAGCTTGAAAATAGTTTGTGGTCTTCTGCATGATCGCGGTGGTCTTAATGTTTAATTCAAATCATTTCATGTGATATTTAATCCACAACGTTTTCCATTAACATTTATTTATCAATGCAATCTTAGATTTTTCTTACAATTTTCACAGGAAATTCCTTCTGATGAGGTGTTTGAGTTTTAAACATTTCCCCAAACGCTTTATTTTTAATTAAAAGCTGTAACATGTAGGCCAAAAAATTCACATGTCAACTTTTGATGAACTCTGTCTGCAAAGAAAAAAAATACTATTGTTGAATTGTTTTTTAGTAAGAAAAAATGTGAATTCATCAGACCACGTCACAACTCGAAGTTTGCTTATTTTAAAACAGCATTTGAATTGAAAATGTGAAAACACACATAAAAAAGTGTGTCTGTTGACACGTGTCCACACCGGATGTGGCGCGATGCGACGCACGTCAATAGAACAAATTAGAACTCATTGTATTTAAAATATTTTTCCGCTATAAGGACTTTAAACTTTATTGGCCCGTGCCAATAAAAAAAGATTTGCCAGATGCAGAGTATGCAACGCAAGAATGTCTGACACGACAACCCCAGCGTCAAATTTCATCCGACATTTCAAGAACCACAAGGAAAGATAAGAAAGTAATTTATGTATAGTCAATGTAATAAAACGATTACTAATATGATGAATTTATCGTTTATGTTGTCATAATTTGGCCTTGGTTGTTCTTTTATTAGTATTAGAAACGTGATCATCGATCATCACCGATAAGCCTACGTCTCATCTCATAGATGTATTGGGGAGTTTGGCTATAACAGTGGGGTAGCCCGAATTTTAACATCGGGGGGCATTTTAAAAAGATGGGGCATCTCTATATACACGTAGGCTAATGTCTATATTAAATAAGCACATGTTCAAGTGTTGGTGTGGACTGTGTGTGGAAGCTGAATAGCAGCTCGCTTCTATACTGCCTGACAGGCTGATGGACGGGCTGGTGCGATCACTTCTACTTAAAAAACTCTTTAAAAACCTTTTCGGTCATACTGCAAGAACAATCTCATCATTCATATCGTATAACCGTCTACATTTTTTGTGTATACTCACGTTAACAATATAACGTTTTGTGCTGTAGAATAATGAAACCAGTTCAAATAGAAAACAAATGTTTTCAAATCATATATTACGTATGAAACGCGTGCATATTGCGCGTCCAATGCAGAGATGACGATTAAGCATCATAACTTCATCACTGGGCTTTATTGATACACATTAACATTTTATTTATATTTTGATGAAATGAAAAAGATCCGTTTATTTTGATTAATGAGATTCAAGATCGAAGTCAATAAAATGATCCGAGATTCTCATCACTAGATGTAAATTCCCTACTGTGACCTATAATGGACAGCACAAGTATTGCAACATCATATATACAGTTGAAAGAAAAAGTATGACCCTTTGGGCTTACTTGGATTTCTTCATTGTGATCTTCATCTAAGTCCAAACAATAGAGAAAAACAGTCTGCTTAAACTAATACCGCACAAACATTATATGTTTTCATGTTTTATTGAACACAACATTCATAGTGCAGGGTGGAAAAAGTATGTGAAACCCTAGGCTAATGACTTCTCCAAGAGCTAGTTGGAGCCAGGAGTCAGCCAACCTGGGATCCAATCAATGTGATGAGATTGGATGTGTTGATTAAAGCTGGCCTGTCCAATAAAAAACACACACCAGTTTTGAGTTTGCTGTTCTGAAGAAGCGTTGTATGATGTGAACCATACCTCGCACAAAAGAGCTCTCAGAAGACCTACGATCAAGAATTGTTGACTTACATAAAGCTGGAAAGGGCTACAAAAGTATATCTAAAAGCCATGATGTCCATGTGTCCACGGTAAGACAGATTGTCTACAAATGGAGAGAGTTCAGCACTGTTGCTACACTCCCTAGGCGTGGTTGTCCTGTAAAGATGACTGCAAGAGCACAGCCCAGAATGCTCAATGAGGTGAAGAAGAATCCTAGAGTGTCAGCTAAACACTTACAGAAATCTCTGGCACATGCTAACATTTTTGTTGACAAATCTACAATAAGGAAAACATTAAACAAGAATGGACTTCATGGGAGGACACCACGGAGGAAGCCACTGCTGTCCAAAAAAAACATTGCAGCACGTTTGAAGTTTGCAAAAGAGCACCTGGATGTTCCACAGCACTATTGTATACATGAAGGTAACCAGATATAAATGCTTCAATTCAAAGACTAGGAGTAATGGTATAATATGGAGCCCCCTGGCTAAACAGCGATCAAGAAACGGTCGACACACCAATCAGACGAATAGTCATATACAACAGCACCCCATCACACGTGAGATTTACACTTCAAGAGCAAATAGCAAATTTAAGAATGTACTGGTGTAAACACTTCAACATCCACTCCACACATTAGAAATAACGATAGGACAAATTAGTTTGATCAGTCTGTTGGCCTTAAAAAGACTCACATAAAAACAATGGAAAATATAACCTAGGCGAGCAGCCAATATCTCGCTAGAACGAGAGAAGGTTACGCAAGCAAAACGTCACAATTTTATTAAGTTTAAAAGCAGAGTTTCGTCGAACACAACCAAAAGTCTCGTCACTCATGACCCAGTCCACTTGGCGCTCGTAGCGCAAAGGGGAAGCGCCCGAGGCGAGGTGATGACAGCGCAACCACACAAGTCCTGGCTCCGGCGATCTCCAGGACACGAGGATCAGCGAGGGAAACCGGAACTGAAATTCCAAACTGTCAGGCAGAGGAAGGCCAATCAGTCCCAAATAAACACACGTCGGTGTCACTCTTTCACGAACAATAAGAATTCCCACGTCCCTCAATAGAAATGAATAGCGCGCGTTGATTGTTCTCGTGGACCTTTCGCCACCAGGGGTCAATGAATATCGTTGTCACTGCGTGCGTTGAGTTGAATACCCTGAGAAATCGGCACAGAGGCAGTCGCGCTTGTCTCGTAACGGCGTCTCTCACGGTCTGGAAAAGGCACCGAAAGGACCTCACGCTGCTCCTTATATTCAGTAGATCTGCCAATCGCGTTGTACCACTGACTCATCAGTAACATTGGCCACACCTGCAACAAAGACTTACAGATACACATTCACACCTGATATACATTTACCCACCCTCACCAATGGTCGATAAGTCAGTGTCTCCTCCCGTTACACATGCAGCTTGTATTTTGTCTATGCTATACTCAGTCCTAGCTCCGCATCGCAAGCCTCCATGTTTGTCGCAAGTGCACTTACCAGCAACCTGCCAAATTTTTTTTGTCGTTTTAGGTTTCAAAATGTTTTTTTTAAATTAATATTTACTAATATAAAAAACACAAGAAGAAATACATTATCATTATATTTTAAGTGTACTTTAAAATAATAATATAAATATAGTATTATCCCACTTTATTATTTTGTTTATTGTTCATTAAAAAGTAACTTCTCTTTTTATTTTTAATAGGTAAATATAATTCGTCACACTATGTGCAATGTGAGCACAAAGTCACAAAGTCTCTTTCCAAAGTCTTTGAAAGACATGATTGAAGATGATATGGTTGAAAGTGGCCATGATTCCATAACAGAACAACTTCAGTGCAGAGTTGACAACTACAAGCGAAATGAAATTCTGAAGAAACGCAACAGTACTCCAGCAAATGACACAAGCATTGATCCTGAAAATAAGAAGAAACGTTTAGACTTGTATGGCTGTATTGTGTATGAGTCCGTGCCTGTGAATATGGATACACAAATTAAGATAAAAAAAGAGATACAAGAAATGTTCAAGGAAATTGACAGGAATGAAAAACTTGTAAAAGCGTTAATCTCTGATACCTTTGTGTCTCAGAGAAGTGACATCACGTCTGGTAAGGACATGCAGGTCCTTAAAGAAGAATGGCCCTATCTTTTCTCATTTGTTTGCATGAGGAAACACTTCAAACTTTTAACTGGTGTAAACATAAATGAGGCATTTGTTGAGGCCATGACAACTAAACTTGCACGAGTTCTTGACTACTTTCAGTCTCTTCCAATTGAGAAGTCAGCCATAGGTGCAAAAGACAGAGCTGAAATCCAAGCAAGTGATGGACCCTCTGGGGCAGTGTTGATGCTACTATCATACTTCAAAGAAAATCATACAAAAATGTTTCACATAGTTGACAAAACATGCATTGCAGATGAGGTTGGGACTGAACACTTTCCACCAACACCATGCATTATTGTATGTGGTAAGTGAGCGGCAACAGAGTTTGTGTGCCCTACATGTCATAGCCACATAAAGTAGTAAATTTGCCATGACATTTTTCACAGGAACAAGTCCAATATATGCAGCAGCTTTTATGGTGGCAGCAGACCAGGAGGTGATAATTGACAATTTGATGAGCTTCACTGATGCACTGGTCAGCATGTTCATCTGTTACTACAGTTTCAACATGCACTACCCTGTGGAACTCGGGGCTACGCTGGAGTTTCTTCATAGGTAAATATGCCCTAATTCTCTTCAGATTGAGAATGAGAATGTTTTTGAGTATTTAAAGTGTTAGTTCACCTAAAAATAATAATTCTGTCATTAATTACTTTAATAACCCTCATGGCGTTCCAGGCCCATAAGGCCTTTGTTCATCATGGAAAAACCAACTCTTTCTGGACCATCCGTAGGCAGCAACATCATTTCAACTTTCAAGGCCCAGAATGGTAGTGACTAAATTGTTAAACTAGTCCATGTGACAACTGTGGTTAAACCTTAATGTTCTGAAGCGAAGAGAATCCTTTTTGTGCACAAAAACAAGTGAGGGAGAAAGAACAGGCAGTCGCTTTGGGTCAGGTCCTGATAGCACTGTCGAGGCTTATTTCTGGGACTATTTTAACAATGTTGTTACTACTACCTTTCTTGGCCTAGAAAGTAGCTATATCTTGCTGCATATGGATTGTTTAAAATGCTTTCAGATTTCATAAAAAAAATTCCCAAGATGAACGAAGTCCACACGTGTTTGAAATAATGTGAGGGTGAGTAATCAATGAAAGGAATTTTCATTTTTGGGTAAACTTACCCTTTAAGCAAGATTCTTGTGTTTGAATCTGAATGTAATGTAATATTACCATGAGTTTATATTTTGTTGATAAAAAAACAGTGTTTGTATTTTATACTACTCCTTTATCAACAGGTGCATATTTAAGATCAATCCGGACAAGAGGTCTAAAGTTGAGCGTCTCCAAAAAAAGAAGAGCAATGCAGTCAACCCAAAAGTGCTGACCCTCATTAACCACATTTCTGAGTATGAATTGAGTGCTTAATTGGTAATTTGCTAATTCTCACTACTTACTTTTTACTTTATTAAACATGCATAGTACGTACATTTAAAAAACATAGTACATAAGGGATGTAACAATTGACGGTGAGCCGGTTGAAAATGATCAGTACATTGTTGAATACTGACTTATATACATATTTAACAGCTAACATCCTTAACACAACCAAAAAACTTTGGATAAAAGCATCTGCTTAGTGCATAAACGTAAAATGTAAATGTAACATGCCCCTGTAACACAAAAATAACCTCCAACGTCTATATAAGGTAAAAACAGACATGAGTAAGCGGTATATTGCATACATTAATAGACAATAATACATTTATTAAACTTGTTTAGACAATTCATGGTAAGTTGAATGGAGGTCTTAACATCTGTCAACAAATGTGTTCTCTAGGTCCAAGGAGGAAACCACAGTTGGCTTGTTTAAGCCAAAGTTCAAGTAACTGCACTTTTGACACTTATTTTTAGGTTGTAATATTAGATAAATGAAGAATGTTTTTTTTAAGTTTTATTAATGCTGTCAAACCGTTAAGATTTAAGTTTTTGTTTGCATAATGTGTGGTTTGACAGCTAGCTTTTATTGAAGCAAATTTAAAGTTAAATTGTGTAATGCATTGATGTAAACAACTTCGGTTTCTGTTTATGTTCAATGTAAACACGGCATTTGATATTAGCTCAATTCCTGTTTTTATGTTGAATAAAAAAGTTTTGCATTGTGTCATTTTTTTTTTATTTGGTTTGTGGATATTTTAGACATCGAAAAAATGTGTGAAAAGTTAGGAACTTTTGTTTATGTCAGGCAATTTTTTTAACAGGAAATAGTAAAACAAGAACACGCACACATTTTAATTTGTACAGTAATAATAATTTATATAAATTTCAATAGTAATAACAAAAAAACAATACACTGTAAAAAATGTTCTGTAAATTTTACAGAAAAATACCGGCAGCTGTGGTTGCCAGTAAAATTCTGTAAAAAATACAGGAAAAGAACGTAAACATCTTTGCAGTTTAAAACTTCAGGGCACAAACTTCAAGCTGTGTATGAACTTAATACATTTGAGTCTTTTACATTAACAGAATTTCTTTATATAAAATTTAAACTTGGTCCCAATGCACAAAAGTGAAAACATTACATTTACTTAATTTTTTTAGTAATTTGTTTTTAAAACATCAAAGTCACTATGAAACAAAGCAACATGCAGCATGACAGCAGCATGACATCTGCATGTCATTGCCTGACCTTGACTTAAACACAGACTCCACTCTTCAGCATAGTGGTGACCCACAAAACATTTGATATCAGAAAAAAGAGAGAAAATACAAAATACCGGCAGCTGTGGTTGCCAGCAAACTAGAGTAAAATTACAGGAATATCATGTTTTTATTCATCCAATCAATTCACAGTGGAAAACATGAACCACACCCACTATTCATCTTGGAAATATGTCAGAATACTGAAGACGATCAACACTTCTGCTTCACAGGGACTGCAGCATGACATCCATGACTTGATGTTTTATTGTTGTTTTAAGTCAGCGTTATTGTGATCAGTGTTTGCTTTAGTTGCGTTCTTTCATCCTTATGGATAATTCTCGAATAAATTTCAGTTTTCTTTGTGCTGCTGTGACAGTGTTTTATATGAAACATAGTTTTGTGGCAAATGACATCAAAAGAAAATGTGATTAGATATTTTCACTTCATTTTGCTAAGAAGTTGTTTAGTTACTCATTGGGTTTAATGTTACAACAGTCTGAGTGAATTAACATTTAAAATTCACATTACCTGCGTTGGAGGTTACTTTTCTCTACAACTGTACAAAAGCTTTTTCTCATACAACATGCCAGATGGAGAAACCAGCAAATCAGTCACACAATTATAATGAGATTATAACAACATCTATCAACTAAAATAGAATATCATTCAATATAAAACTATTGTTCATGCCCCGATTAAACTTGAGATGTTTTATGTCTGAATGCGTTTTAAAAATGCATTTATGTTTAATAACGTAATGTTTGTGTTTAGTTCATAACATGTTTAAGTATTGTTTAGTTGTAGGACAATGTGCTGTTGTGTTATAATGACATGAGGGGAATGACATTATTCATAGTTATTTCTCTACATATGTTGTATGTTGTAAGTATTTTATTATATCATTTACATCTTTTTATTTGTTCCAGGGAGAATTTGATAGTTTAACTGTGGCATTAACTTGACTGTTAGTGAGATATTTCTGGTGATTGACGGGTGGTCATTTTTATTAGTTCTCTGTTTATATCTTGTAGAACAGCAAATAAAAGGAATGAAACAGAAGAAGATGATCCGTGCCTGCTTTTAGAAAAAAATGGCTGGCGATAAAGGAAATCTTATATTTTTCTACAATCATATTCTTATATTTTTCATAACAAAAACTGCGTCACAGGGTTAAGATACCTCTACAGAAGACCCTAGAGTTCTCATGTCTTATTTAACGCTACTTCACTTTCTCTGTAATGATTTTATAATATACAGAAAATTTAAAGAATTATTTGAGTTGTCCGTCGAAATTTGTCATTCACTTGTCAGAGAGCGAAAATCACTTGTTCAAAGATTAAAAAAATGATATTTGTTTTGAATTATAATAATATATAATTTTTTCGGATTTGGTCATGTTTGCTTCTAAGCATTTTAACTAGCTTTGGCCACCTGAATTTGGTTAGGCCCACTTTCCATGACTGGTAAAAAACAAGGCAAGCAGTAATTGTTAACTTTTTTGCACATAGCACTGGCGCTAGAGAGGTTTAAAGTTTAGTAGCAAATAGAACCCGATATTCGGCATTTATATTGGCCTATGAATTATTTTATTTTTAAATAAAATAAAAAAACGGACAAAACACTCTTCAAACATGTTATGGGTGTTGGCGTTGCATAGATGGTCAACCAGCGGGGCACTATACCGCCACAAAACCTACAACCAGCGAAAGTCTGGCAGAGCTAATGACGGAGATCATCGGTGAAGTATGGTAACAGGCAACTGTCACGATACAGATATTGCTTGAATAATAATTAAAAGAACATCCCTATCAGTTCTCTGATTTCAATAAGCATGACAAAATTCATGACTACCATGTCAAGTTTTGCTGCTGTTATGTGTAAGCCGAGAGTGAAACAGATTTAGCTAGTACATTAGTTGTTACAGTATGGTTGACTGACTGTCGGTTTAACTCTCAACAATGTGACTGAAGATGTAGCTCCGCCTTTGTTGGTTCTGCTTACGTAACTAGAGCAGCACGCAGCACGCGCACCCTCTGTGAATGTCTGGATCTGTACTGCGCTGCAAGTCTACCAAAACACCCCTTCTCTTACACTTTCTAAAAGGACAAGCTGTTTAAACTTGACACTTGCTCGCAGCTTGTGTTTCTTTATGCTATACTCGATCCTATCTCCACACCCCAAGTCTTCATGTGTGATCGCAAGTGCACTTCCCCGCAACCTGTCAAAAAAAAAAAGGTTGTTGTTTTAGGTTTCAAAATTTGTGTTGAAAATGTATTTTAACTAATCTAAGAGAAAAGCGAGAAGAAATATCATTGTATTTTAAGTGTACTTTAAAATGAAATAAAAATAGTATTAATTCAATTCAAGTTTATTTATATAGCGCTTTTCACAATGTGCATTGTTCCAAAGCAGCTTTAGAGGAAAAACAGAAAAAAGTGAAAAATACACAAAGGTAAAACACAGCACAGTGCATGACGTTTATAGGACTAGCAAGATCATTCTAATAAATGATATCTAATAATAAATAATTAAATATATAAACATTAAATAAAAATACAAATAAACTAAAAATCCCACTTACCCCACTTTATTATTGTGTGTATTGCTCATTAAGAAGTAACTACTTTTTTACTTTTATTTTTGATAGGTAATTAGGCCTATAGTTTGTCACACTACGTGCAATGTCAGCACCAAAGCAAATCTCCAGGTGCTCTCTTGAGAACCAGATAGAAAAATGTATGTGCACCTCTGTATATAACGTTGTTTTAAACCCTTATCAAACATTAAAATTATCTGACACCCCTGCATTGTGATATTAAGTGTGAGCCCGACTTTTGTGAAATGTTCCAAAAGTGTAAAGTTATCTAAACCAGAGGCATTATGTGCATTCCATGTATAGTTTTTATAACGGGCTGTCTGAAATGTCTGAGGAGTCGTTCCACACAATCTGTACTATCTGCTGTGAATTCCCCAGAAAATGTAATTTCACAAACAAATTGGGGACATAATTCCCATTTTGGTAACGCGTTTCAAAATCATAAAAGATGTATTTCACACCAGGATCCGCAATGGTTATCGGCTGTATGAAACCATCAGCAAGTAATTCTTCACCACAATGTAGGCAAAAAGATGCGGGACATTTGTGGGGCTTAGGGTCTGTGCCGCTAACGTGATAATGGCGGTTGCATTTTGGGCAATATATGGTCGTGGAGCATTGTGAAACTCTTGACCTAACGGTGGTTTCTTATGCATATCATAACATTAGTCGGATCGACAGTATCGAAGACATTCGTTACATTGTATTTTTTTCACAGCCTGTCTGAAACATTCAGGCCTGTTACAGATATCACGCACATATTTTCATCTATAGTCTTTACAGGACGTGTAACCCTTGAAACAAAAATCACAAATTTAGGGTGTGCCTATGAACGCTTTCAAATTCTTAATCATAAAATAATGACCATCGTGCAGGTACAGAAACACTGTTCTGAAATGGGGCGCATCTTTTGTGTTGTACTTTTCCAACATAACGTATGACCTGTGGAAGACTACTATTTTAAAGTATGACCTGATTTCAAACTTTGCTATGTCATCAAATCAAATCATATCCTTATCCGAGTACCCCGCAGCCTTTTGCAGCGTTGATGCTAATGGTTTTAGATCTGTATGTGGTATTTGGGGGTTCAGAAAATCCGCAAGACAAATAGAAAAACACAGATTGTTTGAAATATTATCAGGACAGAAAAGATTCATTGTGTTTCTAGCAATCATCTCGTTATGAGCTGTGTCGAGGAGTTTTCAGTAAGCCCCTCCTTGTCTACAATCACTTTTAATACCAAACGTTCATGAACACACATCAGTGTTACTCTGCATTATCTTTTTGTGTTGATCTTCAAGAATATTAATAACTTCAGCACATTTATACAAATCCACATCATGCCAGAACACCATCATTTCCTAAAGTGGGTTAAATGTACATCTGAATATTTTTTTTACTCTAGGTTTGCTACATTTGTCCAGTTAGCCACTGGCTATTTTCTGATGCTTGTGAATCAGACACAAATGAAACAAATACTGTGTGTAAACTTTATTTGAATTGATGTAAATACATGCAGAATTAAAATCAAAATATATTTCATTTCACTTACAGAATATTGTGTGTCAGAGTTAAAGAATTATATTCAGGCAGACATTTCTAAGCTGAATTAACACAAGGTGCTGAAAGTGTTAAACAAACACACATCACTATCATCTGTTATTAAAATCACATGATTATCTAAACATCCACAAATAAATGTATTTTTGTTTTACACAAGAAACACCACAGAAGTGTCAAAATACATCTATACGTCCTATCATTCAACAGTTACTAAGAAAACTAAATTGTGTCAGAAAAAACAATATTGTGTATCACAGATGGTAGCAGACACACCTCTGTTCATGTTGAACCATGTCTGGTGCAGATGAAGTTAAGTTCTTTAGATCGAGGAAGGCTGATCCAGTGATGATCTCCTCCAGACTGAAGCGCTCCAGCTCTGTGTTCACCGCTGCAGGCATTCATTCGAATCTGAACCCCTGGAGCCCAATTCTGATAGCAGACGACCTCTCCTCGCACCCAGATCAAGAGATTCATGAGACAGTAATAGTGTAACCCCAGCCACACCTCAGCAGTCGAGGCCTGATGAAGAACTTCAGTCACCATGAGCTGAATCGCTTGTGAATCCACTGAAACCAGATCCACATGATTCTCTCTGTAGTATCTCACAGCTTCAGTCCAGCTCAGATTCTTCTGGATCAATATCAGCTCATCTGAACACACAATAAACACAAACAACTGAACATGATAACAAATCACAAACCCTGTGACTGATGACAGAACTGTCTTTATGATGAAACTGAACTCAGTTCAAACACAAACCTTGACTTTTATTAACTCACCTTCATGACACACAAAAGTTTTAGAGTCACTGCAGGGTGCATCATTCCATTGACCCAGATCATTCATTATCAACTGTGTACAATCTTCAGAACCACCTTGATTATTTGGTTCACCAGACCTCCAGTATCTGAAGGCAGAGTCAGTGTTATCTGACCACTCCCACGAGTCTCTGAACAGACCAATCCAGACAGATGTGTCAGTATTATTAATGATGTTGTGGATCAGTTGATTGTCAGTCTGGTTCCTCACACTGATCAGATCAGTATGATACTGTCTGCAGAAACTCTGAGCTTCTCTCCATGTTTTATTAGAAGTATCAATGATGAATGATTTACTGCTGTCTGTTGAAATAAATAAAGATTCAAGTCTCATGAATTTCATTCATTCTTACTTCACTAACAGTTTACATGTGAATCTTCAGAAACTCTTTTATTCTGAATATCTTTAGTTTATGCAGAATGTGTCTGATTCTCCCTTTACATCTGTTTGGATTTATCTCTGTTTGGCCATCAGTTTACAGCAATGAGTTCATCACACATCATTAGTTTAACACATCCAGAGGGACACTTTAGTCATGTTATGATTTGTGAAGTGAAGGTTTTCTGTCACTCACCATTGTAGCAGATGAACTGTGACGGCACATTACAGTTCTGCTGACGCCATTTTCCATTTCTCATAACAGCACAGTTATTTGTGTCAGTTGATGGTTCAGTTTCCCAGCTCAGATATTTCACAGGATCACCCAGAGACCACTTCCATTTATAAACATCTGTTTTCTTCATTCCAATCCAGACCTTTATTTCCAGACTATTTTTCACAGTGTTCTTCAGCTCGTTCAGTTTTTCTGTGTTCATCAGTTGTTTCATGTCATTGATGTTATTGACTGTGGCCAGATCTGTGTAGTTCTCTCTGCAGTATCTCTGAGCTTCAGTCCAGTTCTTCTTCATGTTTATATAGTGATAGCGGCGCTGAGAGCATTCAGATAATGAACAGAGAGCTGTGACAGAGAGAGTTTGAGTCTTTTACTAAAACACAGAATATATTGTCATGACATTTTAAAACAAATATAAAAGCAGAAACACAAACTCACCAATGACAAGAAGACTGAAATATAGAGTCTGAGCCATTTCTGAGGAAGAAACACAATTTTGCAAAACATAATTTATTCATTCACAAAATATAAAATGTCTTAACTACTTAAATACGCATCAAAACGTTTGTTACATGTCTTTTTGTAAATGTCACTAAAAGTTAAAACTGCAGCTCTTCAGAAAGTCAGTTTATTAATTCTTCATAAAGTTTGATTGGAAGTTATTTTTGGATGCATTCTCAATGTTTTTAAAACAGAATCATGAAAATAATGATTTGAATTTGAATGAGAATGTAAATAGTTCTTACTTTTCATATCTTTTCTCTGGGGGATCTGCCTCTGTTTGTCTCTCTGTGTGTGTTAATACTGTATGTCATTATATCAGATCTGATCTTCAACACCTCACATCATTTGCGTATTTCACTAGATGACTCATTTTCATATTTCATTTCCTCCTCTATTGTGTTTAACTTCAGAAAGTCTTATTTCCATATTTCTGGTGTCAGTTTTCATTTTTGCATATTGTTGTATTTGTTTATCAGCAGCAATGTTCTGCAGTGAATTAGACATTTTACTTTAATAGCATAAATAAAAATGCACCTTTAAATAAAGAATCTAAAGTTTGCCCCAAACTACTGGTTTAATTTGCACATTTTTCATTTAAGGTTTAAACCTGTTATAAATTATTCATTTACTTTCACTAAAATGACATATAAAACCATTGACTTACTTAAACAACATGTTGTGCTAATGACATCACACTATTCATATATCACTGTGTAAACAGCTGGTTGATATTGTAGCAAGATGTGTGTGGTTTATTTTTAACGTTCTCCTTATGTGTTTATTTTCCACTTACACATTCTTAGCCCTTAGCAGTCATTTCTACAGTAATATATTGTCAACACTGTGACTGTAGGTGTTTTACAGTAAACTACTGCAATGACTGTTTGAAGATACATCATAATTTTATATTTACCACCTAAGCACTTTAGTGTTAGTTCTACTCCATGTGATCTATCAACTTCCACACATGTTTTCTGTGGTGTAGACATCATAAATTAGTGGAACATAAATTAGTCTTCATTAGTACATTTACTGTGTGATTCATGATGTTGTTTACATACTAACCAAACCGTGACGTAGGTGAAAACACTCTATTAGCTTTCTGTATGTTGAAGTCTAATAACACTAGAAGATGCTGTTCGGTGACATGCGTTGAGTCAGTCAACATACACTTATGGTGCTGGTGTTCCAGAGAAAAATCTCTCAAAAAGGTGTTCCTGAATTAATGTCATTCCTGGTTGCTGTTGTGCCACAACAAAAAACAAGTCAAGCTCTTGAATACAATGCACAGTACTTTAATGGGGTTGTTTTCAGAGTTTGTCTGTCCTGGTTGACAACCCTTGACTTTTACTGTATGGAATACTGCATTAACAACCTGCAAAATATCTTTTAAAAAGGTAATGAGGAAGTCTACACACACACACGAATAACAAGAGATGATATTTGCATTGATGTTGTGTAATGTTGCCAAACGGAACATTCACACACATTCACCTTTGTTTCTCATTCAAATGAGTTAGCATGCTACTCACAGCTAACGAAGGTGTCTATGTCTATGTCACGCCATTATTGTGACCAAAGGCACTTCAAATGAAATGAGACTGGGGATCAGCTCTTGAGGTACTGGCCTTTTTTTGGCCGGCCAGTGGAACCTCTTACCATGTTGAGTCCAGATCTACTGTTCACCGACCCATCGATCCAACGGCAGGGTCTTAAGGGTCCATTTTTACCGCTACAAGTACATTTACATTTACATTTAGTCCTTAGGCAGACAATTTTATCCAAAGCGACTTAGGAGTTTGTGGAGCAATAAGCAACACGTCATACAGGAGCAATAATACAGCAGGTGCCACCACAAAGTTACTAGTTTCCACAAAAGCTAGACCACTACCTGTTGAGAGAAAGGGTTAGTTAGGTTTAGTTCATTTTTTTAATGTTGTGAGCAGTGGTGTAGTCCTAACAACAATAGTGGTGTACTATACTATACAACGATAACCCTGACCACACATGGCCAAAAGACAGGTCAGTGTGTTTGTGTGATTTGTTTTTCTGGTAATATATGACAATTATTTCAGTTAAATATTTATGCATTATTCTTCGCTTATACTTTGGATATGAATTTATTGAATTGGAAAAAATAAGGTTGGAAAAAACAGGTCTATGCCAGTACTGTGGACCACAATATAATATTTTTTACAAAGAATCGTGTCTTTGTAACGCATCACATTTACAAGAATATGTAAAAACAAAGATTTTACAGAATAGAGGTGTAACTTTGTCATCACTGCGATCTCTGTGTCAATACTTGCTAATAATTTAAGGGAAAGATATTAATGTTTGAAGTTAAGGTTGTGGTAAAAACAGACTACATTATTTTAAATGTAGAATAAACGTAACAAGTAGGTTCACAATGACTTTAATGGGAACTAGGATGCTTAAAAAATGTAAGGATTCTGACTTTAAACAGTATGTAGGTGCTTTGCTTCATTCCATCATGTGTCATTTAAAGAAAGCTAGTATTAAAAGTTGTGACAGATACCAAAGATTTGCGATGCACTGCAATATCGTAAAGAGATAAAGCAGCGCAAAAGAACCCGTGAATTCAGGGTCAATGCCAGATGAGAGGAGCCACTGCCGGTGAGCGCCCTTTAATCCAGCTTTGACTAAAAGTGAGCAGTTTTATCAATATTAGCTTGACGGCTTCAGCGGGACTCTTTCAGTCATTGACGGGATGAGTTGGCAGGTGAGTTGCCAACACCGAAGATGATGCGCTTGGCGTGGCTGTTGGAGGTGGGGCCGCAAGAAATTTTGTGAATTTTCTTTAGAAATGCAGCAATTGTATGACTGAATTGTGAACGCGATACGGTTAAAGGGAAAGCCACGACAAAAGCAGCTTGGAGACGTTAAGCAGGAGAGCAAGTGGTTATACGCTAATATAGATATTTAGAAGTCGTTATATGCAAACAACGCTGTGGAAAAAGTAAGTTGTATGCGTGCGTATGGCCCCGACTACACCACTGGTTGTGAGAGATGTGGTTGACCGGACCGAGTTAGGAAGAATGTTCCACCTGTTATAACCCCCCCTCAGTCCAGGGCTAAGCTGGGATGCAACATTAAATGTGAATAAATTCCCATGGGTATGTGCATGTGAGGCAACGACGACAGACCAGATACTAATAAAATAAAGTATTTTATTATCAGAGGTGTCAAGTAACGAAGTACAAATACTTTGTTACCTTACTTAAGTAGAAATTTTGGGTATCTATACTTTACTCGAGTAATTTTTTTTCAGCCAACTTTTTACTTCTACTCCTTAAGTTTTCATGCAATTATCTTTACTTTCTACTCCTTACATTTTAAAAACAGCCTTGTTACTCCTATTTCATTTCGGCTTATTTTCATTACGGCTTGTCATCGTTAAAAAAACTCTCTCCATCCGGAAAGAGAGAATTTGATTGTGGTTGGATGAGCAGTATAAACATACCCTTCCGACATCCTATTGGTATGTACGCAAAAAACAACTTGGTTTGTAGCGCTGCAAGCTCTGCCCACCCGAGCACCACTAGCTAATGGCTTTAAAAAACTTGCCGTCTAATTTAAAGAAGTATATTGAGGTAAACTGAAATTTTGTTATTACTTTTGCGAGCTATCTATATTTATCCAGAGAGTCCCTGAAAAATCAACGCCAAACACAGCTGTTTTGGTACTCAAAATAGTGTGTGGTGTCATTTTTAATTAAGTGGGGAACTGAAAAGGCCTTATGTCATTATTTAAGGGCAATTTAGAATCCTCAATCCATGCTTTCTTAAACACACAAAGAATTGAGCAGCTGATTCTCTTGGTGCCTGCTTAGTGCTGGCTGCGAAGGATAAATCCTATTGGTGTCATGGTTCCACTATCATGTCATGTTTTATTCTTGTTTTGCTGTGGAGCCATGACATGGCCTTTAGTTATGTGGTGGGAGAGAGACTGTTGTATCACCTATTTGTCTGCATACTCCCTCTCTCTCTCCGGTCTGCGTCATTTCTCACCTATGCTGTCGCTACCTTGTTTGTTTCATGCCTCTTCTTGTACCTAGCCTTGCCTTGCCTTGTTCCTGTTTTCCCCACGTCTAGTAAGTGTTAGTTTCAAGTGTTTTGTTTCTTAGTTTAGTTAGTCCGTGTTCTTACTATTGTTTATATATATTATCCAGTCTTGTTTTCCCCATCATGTGTTTTGTTTTGTCCATTTATAGTGTCTGTTATTTATAATAAATATCTGTGTTTACCCCTACCATCTGTGTCTGCCTGCACTTGGGTTCTACCATGCCACACCATGACAGTTAGCTTCCTAAACGTTCATCAAGAAAAGTTCTCAACTGTTTAAAAAACGTTTCAACATTCGCAGAAGTTTCACAAAATAAGTCATGTGGGTTTGCAGCCGTACAGTTGCCGGTGATTTTATCATTATCAATTGATAATGCGGGACACTTTTCGATCAACATGTCTTCTGTTACATCTTTCTCAAGTGTTCTTAACAACACCGCTCGAAAATAGCTACCTGTGAAATGTGCATATTTCGTATGTGTTTGCAAAATCGACACATATTTTCCCGCTTCATGTGGGGAAGGCAAACTTTTACAAATTGCTTCCATATCAGACATTCTTAACATTCTCACATTTACCTTGTTTCCAGCTCTTACTTTATTTATTAGGCGGTTTAAGATTGACCTGTGATTCTTGACCCTTAGTGTTAAATTTTGCAACAATTTTGGGTTTCGGCGTCAGTAAGGGTGCAGAGGGAGAACGTCTTGGTTACGTCTGTAACCTCAGTTCCCTGATGGAGGGAACGAGACGTTGTGTCGAGAACGACAGATGGGGTTCGCCCTTGAGAACCTATCAACTCTGACTACTATAGAAAAGGCCAATGAAATTTGGCGAATGAAATTTGCATGCCGGGCTCCGCCCCCGGATATGCGGTATAAAAGGAAGCCAGCGTGAAGCATTCATTTACCTCTTGTTCTGAAGAGCCTGAGAGCCTCTCACAACTGCAACAGAAACGATACAGGTTTGTGGCATAATGGACACAACGTCTCGTTCCTTCAATCAGGGAACTGAGGTTACAGACGTAACCAAGACGTTCCCTTCCTGTCGGTCTCTCGACGTTGTGTCGAGAACGACAGATGGGGTTAACTATGGAAAACGCCACAACCGCAGTATCGCGTCACAATCTCAGCGAAGCAACGGTGACAAGCCTGGACGTGTCAGCTCGAAGCTTTCGTGAGACCTGTAACCTTCAAGTGTGGTGGTCGGGGGGTTCCAGAGCTTTCGGGAAAGATGGATACAGCCCTGACCGGTAACTTTCACGGACGGGGCCTTAGCTCTCTACAGGCGAGAGGCCGTCCGGTTCGGTTTACACCGGGAAAGCGCACTCCTAATCAGAGAAGCGCTGCAGAGGCCACCTCCTACCCGTGGGGAGGAATATGGTGGAGAAAGTGTGGTCTCGTCCTAGGAGGAGAACGCATGGAACGTGCGGACTGGGTAGTTAACCGCGAGGTGGAGGTCCACCTGGGGAAGTTCATGGGTTACCAAGTGTGGGAACCATAGTCATGAGGGTATGACAGATGGAACAGAATATGCAAAACAAAATTTCTAGTAATAAACACTAGCCACTGTTAAAAGAACACACACTTATTCCAGGGATAATAATAGTCTCACGTTAAGCTTGTTTATTCTAAGGAAACCACATAATGTGGCTCAATGGAGCGACAAACTGAGAACAAAAAACTTTTCTGTTATCATATTTATGTATGATATCAGTGATTAACAAAATGTATTCAATAATTTAGTTTATGTCATTTGGGTTTCCGTGGTTGTACATGTGATTCACACAAAATGTGTAAATAGGTCATACAAATGTTGTACACATGTGAATATTCAAGTGTTTTTCGATGATGGACTTTTTTGTCAGTCAAAATTGCTTTCAAATAGCAATCGGCCATGGACATACCGAGTATACTTGGATGACACACGTTTTAATGTGTAACAGCAGTCTGTGGATATTACAATTTGTTACATAAGTTGAGATTCTCTCTGGTCTTTGAATAATTTGTAATGTGTCATTGAACCCGGATGTTTAAATGTTGATCGTAAGCATTACATAATACAAAGGCCCTCTTGACTGCACATTAGTTGCCACAGTTATATTCTGTCATATTGTAACAGTAACTCGTTTTATTTAACTAAATATAATTAACAACAATAAATAAGACAAGTCAGATTTAATTAAAAGAGAAATAGAGTTTATATAATTATATCAATTTATTACATCAGATCAGTAAGTAAAAACTACACAACACAATTTTACAGGCCAAGTTATATGTGCTTGTTTATTATGTTAATTTGACTCAACTTGTTTGAGCAAGTTTTCCTTAGTTAAACAGCTGTACATTTACTTAAAAACCAGAGTGCAAAACTTGCAAAATAAAGTTGAGTTAAATTTACTTGTTATTTTATTCAGTTCTTATGGTCTGAAGAGCGTGAAATGGATTCAATAAATTAATGAACACCTTCTAAGATTAAGTTTATGATCGTGAAACAGCTTTCTCAACAGCTTGGATAAGCTCAACAATTTTCTTTGGCTGGTAGCTTTTGACAGCTGGAAGCCTCTGCAGTTCCTCGACTATCTCAATGGCGATCACAGTTTGGCTTCCGAACCGATTCTCCAGCACACGAAAGATGTCGTCTGCTGTTTTATAAGTTGTCAAGCGAAGATCTCTCCTTATCCTTTCATCTAAACAGTCAAGTAGCTGGAACTTTTTGACTTCTTTCGACCCAGTCGGTTCCCCTTGCATCTGAAGGGCTTCCCAGTCTCTTCTCCAGCAGTGAAAGTCACGCTTGATGCCAGCAAATTTAGGGAGGGAAGTTGGCTTCAGTCTAATGGCTGACGTTGGGTAGCTTTTGGGAGCTGCAGTCAAATCCTTTTCAGCAACTTCTTCAGCTTTTGCTTGAATAAATTCTGCTTTTCTTGACATTAACTTGGGAATAGCCTGGTCAAGCTGTCGTATGCGCCACTGGAAGTCTTTCTGCTCAGCAGGAGGGGCCCAAAACTTCCACTGCTTGTGCAGCTCTCTTGCCTTTTCAACCAGTCTTTCCAGATACTCGAACATAAAGTCGAAAGCCTCTTTGCCTCTGCGGAGTTCAAAGGATGCCAGACACTCTACGTTACCCTCTGCAGCTTTTACTGCCATAGTCAGTTCCTCTTCTCCAAAGTTAGCCCAAAGTGTCTTTTGGACAAGGTTTTCCACATCCTTCAGTTTGGTTTCACACTCACTTGCCGTTTTTTCAACATCGGCTTTTTGTTGCTCACTCAGCACAGGAACTGTAGCACCTTTATATACACACTCGACTGCAGGCCTGTGAATGGATCTAACTCCTTCATCAAATTCGCAGACGATACAACAGTGATTGGTCTCATCAGCAACAACGATGAGACTGCTTACAGGGAGGAGGTACGGCACCTGGCCATATGGTGCTCAGACAACAACCTACTCCTTAACACCTCCAAGACAAAGGAGATCATCGTGGACTTCAGGAAGGCGAAAGGAGGCACACACGACCCCATCCACATTAACGGGACGGCTGTTGAACGCGTTCCCAGTTTTAAGTTCCTGGGGACCCACATCTCGGAGGACCTGTCCTGGACCACCAACACCTCATGCCTGGTCAAGAAGGCTCACCAGCGTCTCTTCTTTCTGAGGACACTGAAGAAGAACCAACTGTCTTCAACTATCCTGGTGAACTTCTATCGCTGCACGATAGAGAGCATCCTGACCAACTGTGTCACAGTCTGGTACGGGAACTGTTCTGTTGCTGAGCGCAAGGCACTGCAGCGGGTGGTGAAAACAGCCCAGCGCATCACAGGGACTACACTCCCTTCCATTGAGGACATCCAGGGGAAACGCTGTCTGCGTCGAGCTCGCAGCATTCTCAAGGACTCCTCTCACCCCGCTCATAGACTGTTTACTCTCCTGCCTTCCGGTAGGCGCTACAGGTGCCTCCGGACAAGAACCAGCAGACTAGGAAACAGCTTTTTTCCCAGAGCTGTTTCATTATTGAACTCTGCTCCCCACTGATTCCACTAACCCTCATAACTTTAACGCTGCTACTACATTGTTTACATTGCATAACAGGGCTGCATCCATGACTGAACTGTACACACCAGTACTTCATGTTATCTGCTCTACCGGACTGTTTACACACACATAGCATCATTTCCACTCTATACTGCTCACTTGCACACCAGGAATATTACACTGAATGCTCATTTGCACTAATAAACTACTTCCATAACTGAATTAACTCATCTACTGCACTGTAACTCATCTATTGCATTTATTGCATAACTAACTGCATCCACTCATCTATTGCACTGTAACTTCAATAACTGCATTAACTCATCTACTGCACTGTAACCTTAATAACCGCATTAACGCATATACTGCACTGTAACTTCAATAACTGCACTAACTCATCTAATACACTGTAACTGTATTATCTGCATCTACTCATGTATTGCACTATAACTTCAACAACTGCATTAACTCATGTACTGCACTGTATCTTTAATAACCGCATTAACTCATCTACTGCACTGTAACTTTAATAGCTAATGTCTGTAATTAATGCACACTCAAGTCACTTGCACTATTGTATTGTCTATATTGTTATCTGTTCATAACCACCTGTACATTAATGTTCACAGTATATAGCCTTCTGTATATATTGTTCATAGTACATACCGATTGTCATATTTTCCGTACAACATTTGTATAGTATTTCCCTAAAATTGTATTCTGTATTTATTCACACTGTATATCTGCACTTGCTAATTGCACTTCTGGTTAGACCTAAACTACATTTCGTTACACTGTACTTGTATATGTGTAATGACAATAAAGTTGAATCTAAAAAAAAAAAAAAAAAAAAAAAAAAAAAAAAAAAAATCGAAATAACTCCACTTCTGCACCACACTGGGCCTCCACATCATCATTTGCCTCCATGACTTTGTTGGCCTCAATTGTAAGCCTTTTGAAACTTTCTCTGAGCTCCTCTTCAGGCAATATTGCATGCATCCTCACAACCTTGTTGGCCAGCCGGGAGACCTGCCGCTTCGCCGTTGTTCTGTTGGCTTTAAGCTGCTCCAGCGATTTTGAGTCGGACATCTTCTATTCCAGACGCATGGAGTAAGGTGATGTTCAGTATCTCACCAGGCTTCTGGGTTCCCAGGCCTGGCCGGTCAGACGCAGCCGGTTTTTCACTGTCAAGTTCCTTCGCTTTTGCAAAGGTTTAGTGTGCAAAACTCCCCACTTGGCAAGGCAGCTAATTTTCAGGAAGACTTTACAGGATACCACTCATCACACTTTTGCTTTCTTTTTCTTTATTTAAAGATTGATGCAACGTGAATCTCCAGGTGAAAAACCTTTGAACATGAATAAATACCATTTTAAACAATTAAAATAACTACATTCCTGAAACACATGAGTATTAAGTTCTCAATACCCAGAAATAATTTAGATACGGCAAACATCTGCAATGCTTTCTTAGTGTGGAATTTGACTCAACCTCGTGATTTACTATGCAATAACTTAACAGCTTTTAAGACACATCTAAATACATAACATCTGAATTGCAGTCAGCTCACATGATTTTAAAAGACATTAGTTTTAACTGCATTTACCTCCAATGACTTGCAAACAATGGACAACAACAATAATGCCCAGTAACATCCAAGAATAGCAAGGAGCTCACAGGCTGGGTCTTCCTTGAAAGCTTTGTTTTGCACAAACAGTCTTGGGTTTTCAGTCTTAACTTCCAGATCTCCTTCACCTCTCATGCTGCTTGCTCCCACTGCTGCTCTGTAGAGATTATGTGTGTGCGCGTGACTCCAACCCCAAAATGATTAGTAAATCACCTTCACCTGGTGCACTCAGCCTAGTGTATCAAGGCTGGAAGGGCGTGGCCCACAGTTCAGCTCGACCTGAGAATCTGTATCTCTCAATGAGATAGTCGTCTCCAAAGGCCAATGGGTCTGACCTGTCCCGGAAGAATCTTTCATGCCTAAATGCTCGTCTGAGGATTAGTGCCTCCTCATGCAGTACATCCTCAAAAAAGTGCAAGTCATCATGAAGAGGGAACTGGTAAAATGGACCTTTTCAACTTTCATCGGCTGTGTTTTGTAATCTCAAATTCTGCAATAAAACACATATTTATGAAACCTCTGATGGCAATTTGACACGAGGTCTTCATTAGCATAGCAATATAACACATGGTTCAATTCAATTCAAGTTTATTTATATAGCGCTTTTCACAATGTGTATTGTTTCAAAGCAGCTTTACAGGGCAAACAGGAAAAACAGAAAAGGTAAAACACAGCACAGTGCATTGTATTTATACAACGAGTAAGATCATACTAATAAATAATATATAATTTCTAAATAAATAAATAAATGCAGTCTCCCTGGTCTGCAGAAAATGAATCAGAATAGTAACTTGGCCGGGTTAGGTTTGAGCTGCTTTCATGCAACTGACTTGAGGCTAAATTAAGCCATGATAACCAACATATCCCGACTTAATCACTTATCTTGGTTTTGTACAATACCCCTCTGAGCACAAGGGCTATATATACACCGATGAAGGGACAAACAGGTAAAAAGACACATGTGAAACCAATACATGATAATAACACAAAGCATGATGGGAACTGGAGTCCTAACAGAATACAGACAGAACACAGAATGGCGTCCTCATGTGGTGAACAGAGGTCACAGCACCAGGGCATGACAGACAGGCAGAAAAAACTAAAGTTGTGTCCAGTCTCTGAATGTATAAAGATAATAAACACTTTCACCTGACTGATTTAAGTCTTTTATTTATGATGTTGCTTTTTTCCCATTTTAAATATATACTCATCCAAAGGAGTGAAAAAGTGATGGCTGTCTGACTGTAAAAATAACAAAAAAATAAATCCCGGCTGCCATAAAGTTGTATTGAAACAGACGTTTTAATAACATCGTTAACTTGTTAAAAATGTTATATTTTTACAGTGTAAAAAACACTTTATTAAGGTGGAGGGAATGCATTTTACCTATAGGGCCTCCAGAACGTCCAGGCGTTCAGAACCGGCCCTGTCTCCTATAAAAAGGCCGTTTTAACAAAAATAAGCTTATACTTAAAAGTATCTCACGTTGAATTTACTCTGAGTTTAAGTAGACAAGATACATTTGTGAAGATCATTCAGGCCTGTGCTCGCAAATCACCAGCAGAGGTCAGAATGACATCGTCATAAACACGTGTGATGTGAGTGATGTGAGCTGTCCAAATTTAAAGTCTAAACGATTTATGATTATTAACAAACTTATGAAAGACAATTATAATGAATTATGAAGTCAGCACAGTTCAGCACGTGAGAAGAGATGCAGTGAAATGAGAGTAAAACTTAAATCTGCGTGTGTCAGAGAACAACACCTGAGCAGTGACATGAAAATTCATCAATGAAATATTAATGATTTATATACAGAAGAAAATGTGTCAAGACATGTAAACAAAGAAGCAGCTGCTGCTGTTGTTCAATGGCAGGTGTGTTTGGTGTCTTTGTTCTGCTGGTGCTTCTGGAAGACATTCCCATCAGATTGATTTCTCCATGACAGCGTGACGTTGCCTCTCAAGCTCTTCATGTTCAGCATGTGCTGGATCTGAACATCATCACACTGTGTCGCTGAAAAAATCAACAAAAGTTACTATAAGGATTAAAATAACAAGGGTCCATCTTCATCAACTGCTGTTCATGTTCAACACAGACAGTGTTCAGACGTCCGTTTGTTTTTGTGTTTTACCTCATCAAATACAGCATCACTTTAGAGACGACACACTGAACAATCATGTCACCATATGATGACCGTAAACACAGCTGTCCTGATGAAAGTCATGTTACAATATTGATATTTGTGAAACTGACCTGATAAGAGCAGAAAAAGAATCCTCATGATGAAGACCGCTGTCCATCCGTCTGCAGCTACAAGATCTCTGTGAACTTTCATTAACATGTTGTTGACGTGTGCGTGACATTTACATCACCAATTGCTTCACTATTCACATTTTAATGATCACACAGAACACACTTACATCAAACTGTCTCTGTGATTGATGATCTATCATTTCTCTTTAAAATGGCCATAATATGAAACTTTAAATTTCAAGAGTCTCAATGTGCTCAAAAATCATTTTGATAAAGGAAATACATTAAAAAGCAGTGTTATAAACAAACTAATATTTTATTTTCACAAGTGTTTTTTTCATCTGTTGCCATTATTGATCCCAAAGTCATTGGAGTTTAGAAAAATAGATGTTTGTTTATCTTCCAACAAATGAGATAAATGTTCTTTTACAGATCAAGCAAACAACTTGAGTTTAATGATGTTTCATGTTTACAGTTGGTTTAGTTATGACTAAGACAAGTTAGTGAAACTCTTTTTTCCCTAAGTGACAGACCAACTAAATCACGTGTGTTTAATGATGCGTGATGTTTCCAGAGGAGAGTCAGGCGTGTAAAGTACAGGTGAACATTAGTTTATACACACACAACTTATATGAAGAATTAAACAGACACATTTACTAACACTCACGTAGATGAATAGATCCGGAAAAACTCTAGTGCTCATATTCAAGTTCTAGATTATTCATTTGCACTTAAAGGTATTATAAAGTTGTTTGCACACCCCTGACTCATCAGTCTAAAGCGACTAAAACCATCACACACCAATAAAGACGATTTTTTTTGTCACTATGTTGAAGAGTGTTTGACTTTAAACTTGTCTGTCAACATCATCAATTCAAATCATGAAAGCATCAAACATTTGACAAAGTGTCACCTCTCAGCTTAAAGTGACAACACTATTATTTCAATCCTTATCAATCATGGGCAGCGATTAAACAAAACAAAAATATTACACATAACATCCACCATATCTGCCTTGAAATTTCTCTTGAAGACTCCAATGAAAAGTCCAGGTGGACATCTTTCCAACACAGTGTAGTAGAGACAAGGGGGTGGGCTCATTTGACTCAGGCAACCAATCAGTATCCCTTAAACTTCATTAAGCTCCTTTTACATGTGGCATGGAGCATCATCAATTGGCAGATGCCAAACGACTACCGCCCTGTAGCACTCACACCCATTGTTATGAAGAGCTTTGAGCGGCTGGTCCTGTCACACCTAAAAGACTCTTTACCATCCACACTGGACCCATACCAATTTGCCTACCGTAGCAATAGGAGCACAGATGATGCAGTGTCTATGGCGCTGCACTCCGTGCTCACACATCTGGACAATAAGGACACTTATGCACGCATGCTGTTTGTAGACTTCAGCTCTGCATTCAATACCGTAATCCCTTCCAAGCTAATCATCAAACTTGGAAACCTAGGCATTAACAATTCAACCTGCAACTGGATTATGGATTTCCTGACGAACAGGCCTCAGCTTGTTAGGTTAGGCAACATCTGCTCCACCACAACCACCCTCAACACTGGTGTACCACAGGGCTGCGTACTGAGCCCCTTTCTCTACTCCCTTTTCACACTCGACTGCAGGCCTGTGAATGGATCTAACTCCCTCATCAAGTTTGCAGACGACACAACAGTGATTGGTCTCATCAGCAACAACGATGAGACTGCTTACAGGGAGGAGGTACGGCACCTGGCCGCATGGTGTTCAAACAACAACCTGCTCCTTAACACCTCCAAGACAAAGGAGATCATCGTGGACTTCAGGAAGGCGAAAGGAGGCACACACGACCCCATCCACATTAACGGGACGGCTGTTGAACGCGTTCCCAGTTTTAAGTTCCTGGGGACCCACATCGCGGAGGACCTGTCCTGGACCACCAACACCTCATGCCTGGTCAAGAAGGCTCACCAGCGTCTCTTCTTTCTGAGGACACTGAAGAAGAACCAACTGTCTTCAACTATCCTGGTGAACTTCTATCGCTGCACGATAGAGAGCATCCTGACCAACTGTGTCACAGTCTGGTACGGGAACTGTTCTGTTGCTGAGCGCAAGGCACTGCAGCGGGTGGTGAAAACAGCCCAGCGCATCACAGGGATGACACTCTCTTCCATTGAGGACATCCAGAAGAAACGCTGTCTGCGTCGAGCTCGCAGCATTCTCAAGGACTCCTCTCACCCCGCTCATAGACTGTTTACTCTCCTGCCTTCCGGTAGGCGCTTCAGGTGCCTCCGGACAAGAACCAGCAGACTAGGAAACAGCTTTTTTCCCAGAGCTGTTTCATTATTGAACTCTGCTCCCCACTGATTTCACTACCTCTCATAACTTTTAACTTAATGCTGCTATTACAATGTTTACATTGCACCACAGGGCTGCCATGCATGAGTGAACTGTACATACCAGTACTTCATGTATCTGCTCTACCGGACTGTTTACACACACACAGCATCATTTGCACTCTATACTGCTCACTTGCACACAAGGAATATTACACTGAATGCTCATTTGCACTAATGGACTACTTTCATAACTGCATTACCTCATCTACTGCACTGTAACTTCAATAACTGCACTATTGCATTATTGCACCTATCGCATAACTAACTGCATCTACTCATCTATTGCACTATAGCTTCAATAACTGCACTAACTCATCTACTGCACTGTAACTGTATATCTGCATCTACTCATGTATTGCACCGTACCTTTAATAACCACATTAACTCATCTACTGCACTGTAACTTTAATAACCACATTAACTCATCTACTGCACTGTAACTTTAATAGCAAATGTCTGTAACTAATGCACACTCAAGTCACTTGCACTATTGTATAGTCTATATTGTTATCTGTTCATAACCTCCTGTACATTAATGTTCACAGTATATAGCCTTCTGTATATATTGTTCATAGTACATACCGATTGTCATATTTTCATAGTACATGCCCATCGTAAATTATTTTCCTAATATTGTATTCTGTATTTATTCACACTGTATATCTGCACTTGCTAATTGCACTTCTGGTTAGACCTAAACTACATTTCGTTACACTGTACTTGTATATGTGTAATGACAATAAAGTTGAATCTAATCTAAAATAGCAACCAAACAGGTTAGCTTAGCAACTGTTTAGCAAAACCTATATCTCTGCATTAGAACATCGTAGAGACACGGGAGTTGGTTCCTGTCACTCATAGCTTAGAGCAGCATCAATTGGCAGATGCCAAGCAATGATAGTGACATGGTAATATATACTAAAACATGTTAATTGATGTTGAAATATACTAAGACCGTTTTTCTTTCAACTCTTGCCTGGTTATAACAGACTGGGTTCACATAGGGCCAGTTGCTTAAGCATAGCTGCTAAGTTAAGACTATGTATTAACAATTGGTCCCACTGACTTGCAATTAGATAAAAGTAATGCGTCTTACCATCCATCCATCCATTTTCTTCCGCTTATCCGGGGCCGGGTCGCAGGGGCAGCAGTCTAAGCAGGGATGCCCAGACTTCCCTCACCCTAGACACTTCCTCCAGCTCTTCCGGGGGGACACCGAGGCATTCCCAGGCCAGCCGGGAGACATGGTCCCTCCAGCGTGTCCTAAGTCTTCCCCGGGGTCTCCTCCTGGTGGGACATGCCCGGAACACCTTCCCGGGAAGGTGTCCAGGGGGCATCCGGAAAAGATGCCCGTGCCACCTCAGCTGGCCCCTCTCGATGTGGAGGAGCAGCGGATCTACTCTGAGCTCCTCCCGAGTGACCGAGCTTCTCACCCTATCTCTAAGGGATCGCCCAGCCACCCTGCGGAGAAAGCTCATTTCGGCCGCCTGTATCCAGGATCTTGTCCTTTCGGTCATGACCCACAGCTCATGACCATAGGTGAGAGTAGGAACGTAGATTGACCGGTAAATCGAGAGCTTCGCCTTGTGGCTCAGCTCCCTCTTTACCACGACAGACCGGTACAGCGACCGCATTACTGCAGAAGCTACACCGAGCCGTCTGTCAATCTTCCGTTCCATCCTTCCCTCACTCGTGAACAAGACCCCCAGATACTTGAACTCCTCCACTTGAGGCAGGAACTCTCCACCTACCTGAAGTGGGCAAGCCACCCTATTCCGACTGAGAACCATGGCCTCTGATTTGGAGGTGCTGATTCTCATCCCAGCCGCTTCACACTCGGCTGCAAACCCTCCCAATGCATGCTGAAGGTCCTGGTCTGATGGGGCCAGCACGACGACATCATCCGCAAAGAGCAGAGATGAAATCATGTGGTCCCTGAACCCGACGCCCTCCGGCCCCTGGCTGCGACTAGAAATTCTGTCCATAAAAATTATGAACAGAACCGGCGACAAAGGGCAGCCCTACCGGAGTCCAACATGCACCGGAAAGAAGTCTGACTTACTGCCGGCAATGCGAACCAAGCTCCTGCTCCGGTCGTACAGGGACCGGATAGCCCTTGGCAAAGGGTCTCCAATCCCATACTCCCGGAGCACCCTCCACAAGATGCCGCGAGGGACACAGTCGAATGCCTTCTCCAAATCCACAAAACACATGTGGATTGGTTGGGCAAACTCCCATGAACCCTCCAGCACCCTGGAGAGGGTATAGAGCTGGTCCAGCGTTCCACGACCGGGACGAAAGCAACACTGTTCCTCCTGAATCCGAGGTTCTACCATCGGCTGGATTCTCCTCTCCAGTACCCTGGCATAGACTTTCCCGGGGAGGCTGAGAAGTGTGATCCCCGATAGTTGGAGCACACCCTCCGGTCCCCCTTCTTAAGAAGAGGGACCACCACCCCGGTCTGCCAGTCAAAGGGCACTGTCCCCGACCGCCACGCGGTGCTGCAGAGGCGTGTCAGCCAAGACAGCCCCACAACATCCAGAGACTTGAGGTACTCAGGGCGGATCTCATCCACCCCCGGTGCCCTGCCAACGAGGAGTTTCTTGACTACCTCGGTGACTTCAGCCCGTGTGATGGACGAGTCCGCCTCCTCAATGGAAGACGTGACGGCGGGATTGAGGAGATCCTCGAAGTATTCCTTCCACCGCCCGATGATATCCCCGGTCGAGGTCAACAGCTGCCCCCCTCCACTTTAAACAGCGTTGGTAGAGCACTGCTTCCCCCTCCTGAGGCGCCGGATGGTTTGCCAGAATCTCTTCGAGGCCGACCGATAGTCCTTCTCCATGGCCTCACCGAACTCCTCCCAGGCCCGAGTTTTTGCCTCCCCAACCACCCGGGCTGCAGTCCGCTTGGCCTGTCGGTACCTGTCAGCTGCCTCGAGAGTCCCACAAGCCAGCCAGGCCTGATAGGACTCCTTCTTCAGCTTGACGGCATCCCTTACTTCCAGTGTCCACCATCGGGTTTGGGGATTGCCGCCTCGATAGGCACCGGAGACTTTACGGCCACAGCTTCGAGTGGCCGCGTTGACAATGGAGGTGGAGAACATGGTCCACTCGGACTCAACATCTCCAGACTCCCTCGGGATCTGGTCGAAGCTCTGCCGGAGGTGGAAGTTGAAGATCTCTCTGACTGGGGATTCGGCCAAACGTTCCCAACAGACCCTCACAGTACGTTTGGGTCTGCCGAGTCTGTCCAGCTTCCTCCCCCGCCATCGGATTCAACTCAGCACCAGGTGGTGATCAGTTGACAGCTCCGCCCCTCTCTTCACCCGAGTGTCCAAGACATACGGCCGTAGGTCAGATGAAACAACCACAAAGTCGATCATCGACCTCCGGCCAAGGGTGTCCTGGTGCCATGTGCACTGATGGACACCCTTATGCTTGAACATGGTGTTCGTTATGGCCAAGCTGTGACTAGCACAGAAGTCCAATAACAGAACACCACTCCGGTACAGATCAGGGGGGCCGTTCCTCCTAATCACGCCCCTCCAGGTGTAACTGAAAAGCATAAGCTTTTCGTCAACATTTTAGATGGAAGTAAAGGCTGGTATTCCGGAAATTGCTGAAGTTTCAACAGGATTCAGCTTTACCATTGGGGTAGAGAGCAGTTATGGACAGGAGCATACGGAGGAGAGAACAGAATCTGTGTCATCTGAAATAGACAAATAAAGTGCCAGAATCAAAGTGTGTTACAATATAAAACCAAGGGCAAATATAAATATTGACACTGAAATAAAGCCTCATTGTAAAGAGTTAAAACCTTGATAGCCAGAAAGATTGAGAAATCAAATATGACTTAATTTGACTGATTATTGGATTATGATTCATGTGATCACACATGTTTTATATAGAATTTAGAATTTTCTTGGGTGTTTGGAATGGGGAAATGTTTTCACGTGTTCAATTTTAGATGAACGTTTCAGGCTCTTTCCACACACAGGGACAATTTCCCTCTCTTTTTGAGTTCATATACAAACAACATTTGCATGTTAATATTTTTTTATTGCGTTTCAAATGCTTTTTTGTTAGGAAACTGCATGTACAATGCCACATCCCATTGTATAAAAAAGAAAATTCCAAATGCATCAACAAGAAAAAATAAAAGAGTTTACTTAAACATCACACACAAATGTGTACTAGTCATAGTTTACATTTCCATAGGATGTTACAATACATTTTAAACAAAAAACGGATATGTAAGCAAGCAACATAAAGTCATTTTTTTGTGCGAAAATATTAAAGGAGGAGCATATAGGAACCGTTTTAATTGCTTTACTATTTATCGATTTTGACATAACATCTTTATTCATTTTAATCTTTTTTCAAGCATTACAGAAATAGGTTCGCTCTTTGTGAACCTGCATTTATGAATGTGAAATTTACACAAAAATAAAATGTATAATAAAACAAACACCCTTTAAAGAGTGATCCATGATGTACTAACATAAAATCACATGTTTATAGGATAAGAAAAACTTTAAAAAATATTGTAAACAATGAAAACCTCCACATTATTTCAATCAGGCATTTGCAAATCAGGCGTTAAGTAATTAAAATATGCCTACTTGCATACATTTGTCAGCCATTGCAGATGAATACTATAAACTAAATAACTAAAGCATGTCAATATTTAAATATCCAGATATAATGTATACATATATTATCTTTCCTGTTGCTCAGTGTTTAGAGCATGGCGTTAGCAACGCCAAGGTCATGGGGACGATCCCAGGGATTGCACGTACTTAGAAACAAATTTATAGTATTATGCAATCTAAGTTGCTTTGGATAAAAGCGTCTGCCAAATGCATAAATGTAAATCTTTCAGCGAGATGATTAATTGCAACCCTTCTGAAGCTGCTTCCTCTCTAAACATCTGTTGCACAATATGTCTTCTCGAGTCACTGAGATGGTCTAAGAAAATCTAGATTTCTGAGAAATCTAATGGTTGGTCCCATGCTAGATCAGAATTCTGGACAATTTCATTCATTACTTGACTTACACTCACAGGCTCAGATCAGGGTGCTTCAAGAGCAGTGAGCGGGTATACAGCATGCACTGGATGCATGGTACGAAATATAAATGTCTTAGAATGAGTATGTCCATCGCAGGTTTGGTCTTAAATTTCATATAAAGTGGCGCTAAAATGATCTTAAAAATGTTACTTCCTTATGTCTGTAGACACCCTGAACTAGAAGTCAACACTATTAAAAAACAAGATGCTTAGTACTCCAATTCTTTTTTTATTCGTATCTTTAAAAAGTTATTTGAAAGTGATGTTAGGTCAGTATGTTATGTTTAAATTTCCATTCTCATTCAATCAATCAAAAAATTAAAATAAATGGGTGGAGGTGTCCCCTTGATGATGGGACTTGAATGGAAGAAGAATTAGGGTAAAGAAATGGACTGGGAATCCAAAATGTTCAGGGTTTCAATCCTAGTTGATCATGACAATAAAGTGAAAGGTCCTTAAGCAGGTCTGGTCTGGATGATGGGAACATGGCAGGATAAACAGATAGATGGGAGGTGGAGCTAATTCTGGTGAAAGTTTAATGCACAAAGATTAAATAGCATTAACAGGGACACGAACATGAACATGAACTAGAACCAGACCCAGAACCACCACTGAGACCACCAAGTAGAAGACATAAGAGTACAGCTGAGGGGTCTGATGAAGGTCTCGCCATGCTCATGATGGCTTTCATCTGCTTGTTGTGTTCCCTGATCAACATCTTGTCACTTTTCTTTTCTGCTTCCTCATTCTTCCTCCTGAAGTCTTCAATCTCTTTAGACATCCTCTCTGCTTTCTCTTTAAAGTCCATCTCTAACAGAGCAGCTTTCTCCTTCAGTTTACGCTCCGTTGCACATCTGAACTCCTCTTTCTGAAGCTTCATCTCTTCATCCATCTTCTTCATCATCTCTTTTATCCTCTCTTCATTACTGTGTCTCTGAGCTTCCATCTCCTCTTCTAGTAGTCGCTGCTTTTTTTCTTTAGTGTTTATTTCCTGAGCCAGAAGAACAGCCTTCTCTCTTTCCTCTGAAAGAAGAGGAAGTAGAAATGCATAAAGTGTACGTATTATCATTTAAATGACATTTCATGCAGTGTGTAATGTTGCCGTGTGTGAATGTACGCAGTCTGCCAAGTTGTAAGCAGAAGGTGAATGAATCACAAAGTTATTGGCTTGGAAAAAAGGGAGTTGACTTTGAATCACCCAAACAAGCCCTAGTCCGATTTGCGAACAGAATTCTTTTTTTTTTGCTTTTGTGTATCATAAAGTTGTATGCAAAAAAACACACCCATAATCCTTTTCTCCTTGTCAGTCAGTTTTTTGTCAGCCTGCAGAATGGCTTTGGAATCTACAGACTTCCGCTTCAGAAACTCTTCAAGTGTGTCTTCTGCCTGTGGACATCACGTTGCATTGAGTTTAATGTAAGAATTCCAGCCACCAGTAAGCATGTGAGAAACGTCTTGACTAAAGATGACACATTTTTGTCAGAAAGAGTCAAGATTCAAGCCATGAACCTATTTATGTCCACGTGACTTCTTTACCTCTAATCCACTGTCTCTCATTCTATGAAGTCAAATTCTGTGAAATTGTCAGTCTGTCTTACAGATATGAGTTGGTGGTTTTGGGTGAAATGTTGATTTTACTCACCTTGATTTCTTTATTTGCCTTGAATTTGTATTTCTTTACAATGTCTTCAAGGTCCCGGGAGAAGAGAACGTAACCACCAGGTATGGCATAAAATCCTGTCTTGAGATTTTCTGTCATTGTTGCAGAGAGGGATGACAAGAGATCCTCACATCTTTTCTTTGATGCCTGCTCATTTTGGCCCAGGTATCCATGAAATAGGTTATGAATGTGTTCCTGCAGCATTACACAAAATATCCAACACAGAGAAATATAAATTGTTTTACTTCTAGCGAATTAAACACTTATTTGAATATTTACTGGTCAATATACATTTAGCCTTTGAAGGGATAGTTCACCCAAAAATCTATATTTTCTCAGTTTCACAGATTTAAGGGCCTCCCAGCATATTCGAAACACAGATAAGGATATTTTGGATAACATCCCAGATATTTTTATGATCGTCGCTCATTCAAAATTCAATTGACCGTCTATGATCAGATTAAAATGAGACCAATTAAGTCATGTCTTCAGGACTTTTATGGACCTTGACGTATACTATTATTATGATGTCTATGAGGAGGCCTGGCAACCTGTCGGATATGATCGTAATACCTTTGTTTGTGTTCCGAATACGCTGGAAGGTCTTAAAACATGTAGAGCGGCATGTTGGTGGGTGTCATTGTGAGATCATTCATTTCAGCCAAATCACCCAGGTGAAAATGTCTCAATTCCATGATGTTCTGAAAGTGCTCTTTTTTTGCGCATTAATTTTGTACTTAATATACAAAAAATATGAACCAAAATATGCTTTTAACATACTATCTCTGTATTTAAAAATGTATTTAGTGACCACTTGAAGTACACTTGAACCCATCTTTCATATAATAATTTGTTCAGGTTTATGTCAAGTACAACAGAGATGGTATTTTAAAAGCATATTTTAGCTCATGGTGTCTCAAAATACAGTTGAGTACACTATCTGTCTACTGTGCATAATCATTTTGTATTTATAAACACAAACACATACATGCATACAGTTGAGAAAAATCTAGAAATTAATAAACATTTATACACATTTAATTATTGGTAAATATAAATAAATATGTATTCATTTGTATGTGTTAGTATTTATAAATACTAAATAAATATGCACAGCACACAGACATTATGTAAACACAAACTTTTATTCTGGATGTGATTAATCGCGATTAATTGTTTGACAGCCCTAATATCCTGTATATATATTCTTGAAAAACAATGTAATATAAATTATTCATTATTTACTGGGCATCACCTCGAGACTTCTGATATATGTTCCCTCACTGTCCTTAAAGGAACGCTTCATGAAGGTTTGTGTTGCCATGAGGCTGAGACATTGGTGTTCTGAGGACACATTCTTCAGTTCCAGAGGGAAGGATTTCTTCAGCTTCTCCATCCCACTCTTGTACACTTCAAGCCCCTCCTTCACTGCAGCCTCATTCTCAATCGTTGACATGGCAATCACAGTGTTCTCCAGAAATGGAACTTCACCACTGGAGATTGTGTCTATATATGTCTTGACCAGCTGACCCAAGACTTTAGGAAAATAATATGAATATGATAAACTAACATTTCGATTTTTGAAAATTAAAACTGGCCCATCTTGCATCAGTGTGGCAACTGTGAATGCTTGAAGAAATAAAGTAGGTACACAAATAACATTCACAACAGTTTAGCAACAACTACAAGAGTCTGAAGCAGTACATTTACACGTGTAATTAAAATATATCAAATGTATCCCTGTAATAATGTTAATCAAACATTTCATATATCTTGTCAAATCACCTCTCCCTGTGACTGTGTGTCCATCTTTCAGCTTTTTCACTTCACTCCTGTCATAGATAAACTCGAAGAAACAATTTGAGACCTTCTGGAAATCTGAGGAAAGGTCAGTAGGGTCCAAGCTGTCCAGACGAGACACTTTCTCTGGTATAGCTGGGAATGGGAGTGTAAAACATTTTCTGGATGGAAAATAATTTCAGGTACATTCCCGTGGAAGGTTGAACTCTTGTACTGTTCTGGAAGTGCCTTTGAAAGAGATAAGCAAATACAAGTGCTGCTTAAATACACTTTGCATACTTAAAAAAAAGCTCAAAACATACCTGTTCCGCATTTATTTGACTAACCAATAACTGTCTGTTCGTTTGTCTAAATAAAAAATCTTGATGTTCAATCTCCTTTGCTTACTCCAGCTTTAATCTTCCTAGTAGCGTTGCCTTGTAAACTAACGGTACTGTTTAACACGTGTTGACATATTGTTTATTTGCTCTCCTACTTGTAACTCGCAATTGGATAAAAGCGTCTGACAAATGATTCAATTATAAATGTTAAACAGTCTTCTTATTGATTAACATGTTTTTAAAAATTTTACCTGGTTTTAGCTTCAAGGCAAATTCCAAATATTGGTCCTCAGTCACATATTTGCCATTGATTTTATGTTCCAGGGTGAAGTCCCTCACAACCCAGATGAAACTAGGAAAGAACTTAACAAACTCTGAGCCATCTTCATCTTCATCAGATGATTTGATCTTGATATACTCAGTCAATTCTGTGACGTATCTGGAAATGGTTTAGGTTTCAATGCTAAGCAAATTTAGTATCTGCTATATTTAAAAAAAAAAAGTCTTATTGAACTATTGAAAAGTAATTTTTACATGTTCATTTAACACATCTTAACTTCAGGTTTTATCCCATAAAGTTTTTTTTTTTCTCATGTATCTTTGACACATCCTTTGTACGACACTATGGTCAACTATTGTTGTCTTCATGTGTGTCTTTAGAAAAATGAAATTACATAAACCATGAAATATCAACTGTAGGGATATAACGATTCACCATGAGTCGGGTCAGAAACTATTATAATATAACACGATTCAAGTCGGTTGAGGTGTTAAATGAATCACAGTACATGTTTTGAACAGCAGGGGTCACTGTGTTCACTGCAAACTTGGTAAACATGGATACGCTGATATTTCTTTAAAAGAATGTTAAAACAAATCTAAGTTAAGAAAAGCACAGATAAAGTCTTAGTATGTTTATATAAAAAAAACTTTTGTATTTTTCCTTTTTGGTGGGGGATTAAGTTTAAAATTGCAGTTATTTGACAATAAATATACATACATTTTATAAGAAATGTGCGGTATTTGAGAAACAATAAAAGGGCACAAGTTCATTTTTAATATGTCTCAAATCATTTTGTAAAAAAGACTGAACAAATCGCCTTGTGAGGTCAGTATCGTGAATCATATCGCATAGTGAATCGTTACATCCGTATTAAAATTGCTAAAGAACAATGTATGGAAGTATACTGCAGTTCCTCAATAGCCCTGTTGTCAATCGTCCCTTGGCTATTCAGCACTAGAGTGCTGCTCAGAAGGATGGCAAGAGAGAAGATCTTGGTATCATGCTTTGAATCTCCCTGACAGACAAAACACAATGATTTTACAAAGAATGGCATTGCGTTGTTGTCACACATAAATCTCTGATAGCCTTTTGACTATAACTTTTTGTCTATTTGAGAACTTCTATATGTCTAAGCATATTATGGATCTATGCACATCCTGGTGGTAAAAATGTGTCAGACACAATACTGTAGGGTCTCCTAAGTGAACTCATCGCTAAAATAATACATCTGGCATACTTCTAGACAGGGTGTCCCATTAATATGATTTGACAGTTTTGAAGGAAACAGGAAGAAAGTGCTGTTTGTTACCTTGTCCACATCTCCAAGACCCTCAGTGTCCAGCAGCACCAGGGTGGTTCCTGCTTTAGTTGGATGGTTCACACACCACATCCAGATACCCTTCGTCTTCGACTCAACTGTGCTGCCCAACGCAAATCCTATAAGAAAGAAAAAGCTGCAGGAAGCTTAACATCAATCACATCCATGCATCATTTATTTACCACCTCGGGCAAACTATAATGGGGACATTATTTGGACTGTAATACCTTGTCTTGCTAAGATTAAGGCATGTATTTTCTTTCTACATACACTGCAGGTCACCTTACATAGAACTTGGCATGTTTCCACACGGCATGTTTCTACATGGCATGTTTTCCTAAACGGAAAAACTTATACAATTTTATAAATATGTATTGTCCTTTGGCAAAGAATTGAAAACGTGATGACATTTTTGTCCATGTGTCAGCCACCATACTGCTTCAAAAGGGAGAGGTGGAGTGAGCCATTGGTCGCACTTCGCAACCTCGCCACAAGATGCCGCTAATTACCACTGACTGGTCCTCGCAGTAGCAGGTGAACTATCGTTCTTCTTTTTCCCCTGCCAAGAGACACTTGTTGTGCTTCCCCGCCTTTACACGAATGAGCAGTATGTGAGTGTGTGTTTGGCGCCTCCCATGTTAACCACAGCTGATCACAATGCTTAACAATACCCTAGAAACCACCCAGGGTACCCAGGCAACACCCTAGTAACACCTTATCAATCTTTACTATCATCTAGCACTTCTACTGGCAGCAGGACATCCTACAGAAATTTCCTCCTTGATGTTTTAAGGTTTTAATGTGTATGTTGTTCAGAAGTTCTGGTAGTTAGGTTGGTACAGCCTTGGGTTAGCAGCGCTATCTGGTTTGATCCCCAGAAACACATATAGTGATACAATCTGTACCTAAAGGAGCAGTTTACCCCCCAAAAAAACTTCTGTCCTTATTTACTCACCTTCAAGTTTTTTTAAATCTGTATACATTTCTTTGCTTTGATGAACACAGAGAAATATTTGGTAGAATGATTATAACCAAACAGTTCTTGGCAACCATTGACTATCGTGGAAGGAAAATTTGCTTTATAAATTTCTGTTCTGATGAACGCAAATTAATGTATTTTGAAGAATGCAGGAAAGCAATATAGTGTAAAGAAAGTGTGTTAGGAACTATACATAATGTTCAGATATTAAATATAAACAAAGAAGCATCTTGATTGGCAGCTATTGTCACACGTAGCACAAGACTGACAGCTAGAGAGCACATAACTTTAAAACTTTACTTTTCCAAAATGTACCTTAAGAAAAAAAAGTGGTGGAAGTAGCACTGAATAGCTCACCCTGATTCTGATGTAATGTATGAAAGTTGACATTCAATGTTTATTTGTTGCACGGGATTTTTTTATTTGGATCTTTGAATTTATTCGAGGAGTCATGACTGCCCTTAACCTAAATCAAGTCTAACCTGTTTGTTTCCCAGCGAGACGGTTCATCAGGTAGGACTTCCCGGTGCGGTAGAGACCCACCACAGCGACCACCACCACCGGCTGCTCAATCTTCTGCAGGATCTGCACTGCAGACTCCTGCACACACAGCTTCCCATCTGACGTCGAGTCAATGAGGCAAACCGGTTTGTCCATGTTCACTGGAGACGGAGCAACAAATGTTTCATATTTTTATTTCTGTTGAGCTAAGATTCCTTGAGAAATATTTCAGTAATTAAATAGTTCAAAAAACAGTAATTCCTCTTGTGTAACTTTGTCTTTTTCAGTTTGGGGAAAATATTTTTTTTAAAACATATTCGTCCATACTCGTAAAATGGACATAAACATATTCACAACAAATGATTGAAGCACATAATGGCTTTCATATTGAGCTAATACTATTATCTAGAACCACTAGTCAACATAAATCACAAAATCATAATAATTATACAAATAATACAATAACAATAGTGATAATAATAATTTGTTGACTCAAATTGACTAAACTATTAGAACATGTACAGCATTCATGGCAAGAACCGTATGAATAGACAGAATAAAGGAATGCAACTTACATTTAGTTAACTTCAGGAGCTCTGAGTCGTACAAGTTGTGGCTTGAACTGTATTATTACCTGTTTATCTTAAACAGTCTTCAAGATCCAGCCCCCCTAATTCTATCTGGTCTGGAGTGAGTTAGGGATTGATCGTAGTCTCTCAGTCTCTATTTACATTATCAAGTGTGGCATTCTATGGACTTAGCAAACAACATTGTGCTGTTTAACGCTTTGTTTCACTTTCACAATCAGCAACTGCAACATGTGATGCAAGAAGCTCACACAGTTGTTTTTTCTTATTTCTGCCCCTTTAAAAATTTAAATATTTCAGTCTTTATTAGTTTCTTTATATACTTTTCATTTATATTCATAATTCTTTTACTTATTTATTTTTACTCTCTTGTTTACCATCAAACCACTTGTTAGGTTTGTTAAACTTTCTTTTAGTTTGGTTTGGGTTTGTTGTCGGAGGGTGTTTATATTTAATCTGTCACATGGGCACAAAAGCTGAACAGTAACATACCAGAAGAAAAGTAGTACACAACTTATCACTGTTTGTTTCTCTCTCTCTCTCTCCCTCTCTTTCAAACATTAAACCAGACCAATATTACCATTATCCAAACTGATCAAAACAAGAAAACATTTCAACAATGTAACCCTGTAACTGAAGCTTCTGAGATAACTTCATTCACTATCAGCATTTTGTAAATTAGGTGTAAACATTGGAGATTGAGACATTCCTCAAGATAACCGGCTTTTATGGCAAACACACTGAGGGGCGTTCGTTCACTCAGACAGCTTTTCAAACAACTGAGATTTATTTAGTAACAGACTCCAAAATAATCACAGAACTGTAATAGCTGTAATTATTACATATTTTATGTATACTTTTATGTAAAGGGAGTACATCCACACAGAAACATTTACAAATGTCTTGTCTTATAATATAACCATTGTAAAACATTATCAATACCCTCTTAGTATTGTAAAAAAATAACTTTGGTCAGTCTAATCCAATTTTACAGAACATGTAGATCTAGACAATGTCAAATCATACTGAAATATATGAAGAGTTTGGTTCCAAAACACTATAAATCCATTTTGATTCATTTGAGTAAAAGTGTGTTTTCTATACAAAGAAAGTGGCAAGATGAAAACCAATATTTTCTGTTTCAAAGTTTCAAATAGCATCTTTAGGTTCTAGTTACATAAGAAATTCATTTATTATATAACTAATAATTTTTCCCAAAATGCAATAAATCTTTTGAATAAATATAAAAGTTATTTTTCATATTGAAACGGTTGAAAATACACAAAAAAGGGAGTTGATCCACATAGAACTGCCTCTGAACTAGCAGTACATACAGGCACTGGACTAAAAATACATTCAGTCAGTCATCACTCCTAAAATGAATTCAATGAATTTCTTCCCCACCGCAGAATCCAGCACAGGTTCATCAATGCCAATACATTTCCTGTAACAAAATAACATGCTTGCCATTTGTTTAAAAGCAAAGTGGGTTTAATAGTAAAAACTAGTTGAATATTAGGTAATTCCAAAATAAAAATAAAAATTGAAAAAGAACATTTAAAAAAATTAATTATTGGATTAATTTAATTGAATTTTGACACACATTTCCACACAATTGAATCAATGTATCTGAACTTTAACTGGGTGAATTGTACAGACAAGTAAATCTTAATTTCGTCAATTTACCCAGCTAGCTTGCAAATGCAGACATGCGTGCAACTTAAAAAAGTCCTAATAATCAGTTACAATGTTCCAACTACAGGCAACAAATGTCATGTTTATAATGGGGTTTATTGTTGAGACGCGACGAGACATGGCGTAACACTGGATGATCACTAACGGTAAATCTTTATAACGTCGTGTAAAAAAGGTAAAACACTTAGCTATAGTTTTTAACTATGTACTGTAACAATAGATTTAAATTTAAAACCTTACCAATCCTTTACATCCTGCTCAAGTTGCACTGGCAAAGATTATATATCGGCGAGAAAAACTTCATTTTCCAGATCAAATTCAGGCTCGAATTGATAAGCAAAGTACCGATGACATTTTATCACCTGTCAGTACAATTGCTTGGGAACATGATGTTCTGAATATGGTAAAACATTGAAATTAAATTTAATCATCATCCATTAAGTGGTTTATTTACATTGCAGTCAAAGTTTTCTATTTATTACTTCTGCTTGATAAGCTTTACTTATTACTACAAACACTTATTATATTATATTTAAGCTGAACAGCTAGCTTAACCAGACAAATGCAGACATGAAGGATCACAGTATGACTCTCCAGCATGGTGACAGTCAAATGTAAAGTCAAGTTGCTATGCATCTCATTCAGGACTCCCAGCATGCATCGTGTAATGGACAAATGAGCTACTGTTTTTCTAAGCTTTTATTTTTGCTGTGGTTTTGTCATCATGCTTGACATTTATATTCTGATTCTTGATGTCTGATTAAACCAGTTGTTCAGTTCAAATAATAAATTAACTTTCTAGTAACTAATATTAAACTCTTGTTTTAAATGCAAGCAAATGTAATCTAACTATTTAAGGGATGACGATGATGATGACGATGATGATATCATCTCATTCCAATTTATTCCACCTGGGATAATTTACACTATCAGATGCAACCACAACATACTTTAACACAAGAGCAAGAAAAACCTTTACTCCTCACCTCTATAGCAACCCCCCAAAAAAATCACAGAAAATCTTCTCAATTTTAACATTACAGAACAGTAAACACTAAAAAGTTTTCTTATCTCCCCAAAAACACAAATCCAAAAGCACTTTAAAATCTAAATCCAATCATAAGAGCAAAGCATGCTGGGAACTCAATCCGTTGTGGAGTTTAATATAGTCAATGAAAACGATTCATGTTGTCCCAACACAAATGGACTAAGTTATGTCAAAGAGTTGCCTATTTATGTCACTATTACACAATGAAAACAATACCAATGTGTTTTGTCAAACTATATTGATTAAGTAAAACAAACAATCTTTAAACATATTTGTTTGTTTGTAAAAAATGGCATATGGCATTCATAATAAATAATCTTTTTACCTTTTTGGCTTTGGTAAAATACATACATTTATATAAAATGTAAACTTAAAGCAAAAACACAACTTGAGAAAAAGTAAGGAAATTGGCCATAACAAATTACAGTAATGTTTTTCAGTTTGTCTAAAGTCGAAGTAATTCAAGGTTTCATTTTTTCAGTGTAGGATGGATCTTATAGGGGCACACATGGAAAGAGAGATAATTGTGTCAACTGATTAATATCAATGAATGTTTTGCAGCTGGACATTCCTTCTGTGGCCTCTCTTAGTTAACCATATAAACTTTTAAACACATTTTACTGTACACAGTTAACATGTTGACCTTTGTATTGTGAGCATCATGCATGAATAATTCACAAGAACATATAGTATTTTCAGGATTTTTTATTGTCTCTGATACTCCTCAGTGAGCTATTATGGGAAACAAACATGTGTTATTTATTTAGATAAAATATACAAAATGTCACTGTGGTATGGTGTGAGACAGAAAAAGCAGACATGTAAACTTTTTTGAGTGTGGTTGCACAATCTGGCAACTACCCCACCCTCCTGTATCTTGTATCACATGTTGCAGTTGCTGACTTAAAAAGTGAAACCGAATTAAACAAACTGCTGTTTGCTCAGTCAGACATATACTGAGTGAACAAGGACATCCTTTAACTCACTCCAGACCAGTTGGCTGAACCTGAGGCGTAAAATATCAGAATATCAGTATTTCACAACCTGAACACAATAACTGTTAAGTTTGGCAAAAAGGTAAGTCATTTTATAACATTCGTACAGCTCTTATGAATGTCTGCGGTAGATGTTTTTCAGCGTATTACAGTCAACAGAAACAGGTGATTTTTGGTTCTTTAGGTAAGGTTGTGGTTTTCCTGGTGTTGATTGAGTTGTGTTAATCTATGCATTATTTGTGTGTAGGGTACACTTGTATTACAACGTAAACATGGTGTATCACATGTGTAACCAAGTGTAATCATCACATGTGTAACCAAGATAGTTAACAATGGTAGAAATTGTGTGTATGAGTGAACTCCAGACATGTCTGGATATATTCCTGCAGCTTCAGATGAACTGATCTTGTGTCATTTGTGCAGAATTGCTTTTTTAGGTTTTGATGTCTGTGTTAGTTAAGGTGTGTTTTTTTGTATGTGTCAAAATCACAGTTTTTTTAACACTTGAACAGCTAAAGAAAACTTAACAGTAAAACTCACTAGTCAAGAGCCCAACTAAAGCAAACACTGATCACAATAATGCAGATATGTTGAAATAAAAAAATGAATGGCGGCTGCAAAAGTGACATTAATTCAATGCAATTTACTTTGACGAATCAACAATTTATTAGCATAGATTCAATGCTTGCTTGCTATCTGGGTGGTAATCTGGTACATTTTTGTAGCGCTGTCTCCAGTGAACATGGACAAACCGGTTTGCCTCATTGACTCGACGTCAGATGGGAAGCTGTGTGTGCAGGAGTCTGCAGTGCAGATCCTGCAGAAGATTGAGCAGCCGGTGGTGGTGGTGTCTGTGGTGGGTCTCTACCGCACCGGGAAGTCCTACCTGATGAACCGTCTCGCTGGGAAACAAACAGGTAAAACCCTCACAGGATAGCATAATAAACATAGGAGAAACATCATTCAGTTATGAGTCATTGTGTTTTCATTTATTTTATTTTATTTATTTATATTTTTGATGGTGCGGCATTATCAGGGTTTGCACTGGGCAGCACAATTGAGTCCAAGACGAAGGGCATCTGGATGTGGTGTGTGCCCCACCCCACTAAAAAAGAAACCACTTTGGTGCTGCTGGACACTGAGGGACTTGGAGACGTGGACAAGGTGTGACTGGTTATATATACATTCATATATGGGCATGCAATGGTAGACCTCACCATACAAAATGACCAAAGGTTTTAACCATACTGAAAGCTCAATATTTGACCGTGACATCTGCAACAATAAACTACTGGTCATCAACACGTACATTATTCTTTAGTGAATATGTTATGTTAAATATGTAGTGGTATTACCTTACTTCGCTGTTATAGTTTCCAGAGGATATCAAACTTCAATCAAAACTTACAATAACAATTCCCAAAAATGTATACAATGATTCATGAAAGTGTATGTGTGGTTTACACTGCAAGCACACCAGGTACTAACCAAATCTACACCCCTGCAGTCACAGACCACTAAAATTTCATGAACTGCTTGTTTGTTTTGGGTTCTGGTCTAATCAATACATCACGTCTGTTCTAGGGAGACTCAAAGCATGACACAAAGATTTTTTCTCTGGCAGTCCTTTTGAGTAGCACTATAGTCCTGAACAGCCGAGGAACTATTGACAACAGGGCCATAGAGGAAATGCAGTATCCTTCTGATCATAATTAGATTGTCATTATCATTTAGTAAGTTTAGTCCAATTTGTTTACTTCTAGAGTTTGTAGATTATAATTTCTAAACTTCTTCATGCATTTAAATGACAGTATGATTCAGTACTTCAAATGCTTAATAAACAAACCGGTCACCTAAACTCAGTTGAAATTTTGGTTTTAAATATGGATTCAAATAGTGAAACTCCAACAGTTCCTTACATCGCACTTAACAGATACTGTCACAGATCGACAAGGGGAGAACCCAAGTGCAGGCAAGCACGAGACGGCAGGTAGGGGTAACAGGGATTTATTGAACATAAACACTAAAAAAAAGGCAAAACAAAACCCACAAGGGGGAAAACAGGACAGGGTAATATATATATATTTATAAGTAAAGACTAAGACACTGACTAACACTAAACTAAGAAAACAACACTTGAAACGAACACTAAACTACACTTACTTGACACGAGGGAACAGGAACAAGGTAACAGGCATAAAGGAACAAAATACATGAACAGCTAAGAGCACAAGCATACAGGCACGAGTTGAAGCACAAGTACATACAAGAGACTCACGGGAGTACATTCAACGAACCAGCACAAGACAATGAAACATGAGAGGTATATATAGGGGAAACAGACAAAGGATAATGAATAGGGACCAGGTGAAACAGATCAAACACTAAGGGAAGCTAATTAACACAAACTAGGAAACAGGAGGGTAGGGAACAATGACGCGACTCGGGAAGAGTATGGAAGACCGCAGGTGTCACAACCATCTCTCCCCACATAAAACCATCAGGCAATGCCATGGCTCCACTTGAGACAAGAATAAAACATGACATGATAGTGGAACCATGACATAAGCCCCCCCTTTAATGAACACCTCCAGGTGTTCATCAAGGGGTAACTAACAAGACAAGAGTAACTTAGACAAGGACAAAAACCAGACAGACAAGGCAAACATGACAAGGGGCAAACACGACAAGATAATGCATGGGTTGGGATAATAAAAATAATAAACAAGGGAGGGGGGGTGGGGGCAAACAAGAAAACATGGGAAGTCCAGAAGGGGGAGGGCTGGGTGGGGAAGTTCTAGCCCTTGGGGACGCGCCAGAGCGCGGAGCCCCAGGGGGCTTGACGGGGGAAGTCCTGGGGGAAACTGTTCTTGTCACCGGCAGGACTGTTGGGTTGGATCCCGGCTGGAATGCTGGGCAGGACAAGGGCTGGACGGCCGGCTGGAATGCCTGACCGGACGAAGGCTTGACGGCCGGCTGGAATGCCGGACCGGACGAAGGCTGGAGGACAGGCTGGAATGCCGGACCGGACGAAGGCTGGAGGGCCGGCTGGAATGCCGGGCAGGACAAGGGCTTGACGGCCGGCTGGAATGCCGGACCGGACGAAGGCTGGACGGCCGGCTGGAATGCCGGGCAGGACAAGGGCTTGACGGCCGGCTGGAATGCCGGACCGGACGAAGGCTGGACGGCCGGCTGGAATGCCGGACCGGACGAAGGCTGGACGGCCGGCTGGAATGCCGGGCTGGGAGCCGGCTGGTCGGGGGAATCTACGGCCGTAGTGTCCTCTCCGACAGTCCCGCCCTCACGGCGACCCCCCAAAAAATATTTGGGGCTGGAAAGCTCCGGACTCGGGACCACGGGACTCGGGACCACGGGACTCGGGACCACGGGACTCGGGACCACGGGACTCGGGACCACGGGACTCGGGACCACGGGACTCGGGACCACGGGACTCGGGACCACAGGACTCGGGACCAACGGACTCAGAGCCGACCTACGTTGCCTCTTTTTCTTCAGCCGCGCCACCCGCCTGGTGGCCGGCTGAAGGGTCAACGAGAACGAGGCGGCCGGCTCCGGATTGGAAGCCTCGGACGAGGACCCCCAGGATTCCCGTCTCCCCCGCTTGCCAGTGAGACTGGGCAGTTGTGAAGAGACTGCAGAAGATGAGGAGGGGTCTGTGGCGATGCCCACAACCCCGATCTGCAGAGGACCACTCTCTGGTATCGCGACCAACGGAGATGAGTAATAGGTACTTGATGAGGTCGCGGACTCCGAACGAGCTGCAGTAGTTATCCACACGGCGTCGAAGTCCAACGGCCTCATCGCCCTCATCTCCGAGCGAGAGAGTGGCTCTCTGAGACCGGTGTTGAATAGCACCGCCAACTCCTCCTCTCCGAAGGTGCCTTGTTCGGCGATGTCAAGGAATCTCCCCACATACTCGTCCACAGTCTCATCTCCCTGGCGAAGGCTGCAGAGGCGACGGGCCAGGCTAGACCGGTCAGTGTCCATGCTTCCGCTGGGTTCTGTTCTTGGCTGGTTCGTTCTGTTATGATATCTCAGGGGAGAACCCAAGTGCAGACAAGCAAAAGACGGTAGGTAGGGGTAACAGGGATTTATTGAACTTAAACACCAACAAAAAGGCAAAACAAAACCCACAAGGGGGAAAACAGGACAGGGTAATATGTATAAATAAACAAGGACAAGGACTAACTACACTACAAAACAAAGTACTTGAAATGAACACAAAACTAACACTTACAAGACTCGGGGAAACAGGAACAAGGCAAGACTGGGTAAGTTTACAAGCAAAACAGATGCAATCATCTGAGCACAAGCACAAGCATCTACACGTAACGAACCAGCACAAGACAATGAAACAAGAGAGATATATATAGGGGAAACAAACACAGGATAATAGGATAGGGACAGGTGACACAGATCAAACACTAAGGGGAGCTAATTAACACAAACAAGGAAACAGGAGGGTAGGAATGATCACGCGACTCGAGGAGAGTATGGAAGCCCTTAACCGACAAGACCATCTCTCCCCACATGAAACGATCAGGCTATGCCATGGCTCCACTTGAGACAAGAATAAAACATGACATGATAGTGGAACCATGACAGTGCGGCATTACCAGGGTTTGCACTGGGCAGCACAATTGAGTCCAAGACGAAGGGTATCTGGATGTGGTGTGTGCCCCACCCCACTAAAAAAGAAACCACTTTGGTGCTGCTGGACACTGAGGGACTTGGAGACGTGGACAAGGTGACATATCACACAAACTACCAAAACACAAGTAGCATCAAATATCTAAATTTGAAGGGCTAACTATGCAACCCAATTGACTAACAAGGGACTAAAATTGGACTTGACCTCACCAAATACTTACAGTATTAGCAAAAACAAGTGCATGAATAAAAAGGACCATACACTGTAGTCAATTGCATTAAACATTAACTCTATAAACAAAACCCATTACGTCTTTAATTTCACTCCAATCCAATCAAAAGTACCTTAAGATGTGAAATACTTTGCACAGTATTTGCAGTCACTATCTTTTAGTCCATAAATAACCTTTGAGCTTTAATGTTGTTTCTAACCCAATGATTGTCTCTTTGTCAGGGGGACTCAAAGCATGACACCAATATCTTCTGTCTGGCTGTGTTACTGAGCAGCACTCTTGTTAACAACAGTCGAGGAACGATTGACAACAGGGCTGTTGAGGAGCTGCAGTATCCTTCTGACAATCCACATACTTTTACAATCATTTATATATATTTTACAAATCTGTGCAAATACAAGAACAGTTTGTAGTCACAGCAATGAGATGTCGCTTTTTGTTACTTTAGCGCAGTTTATGTTTTAATGAAGATTAATTAACAAAGTTCGGGAGGAGCAGGAGCGGATATTCAGCTCGGCTGATCCGCTATCAGAAGTAACAGCATCTACCCTATCAGGTCAAGCGAGCTCTTCTATAAATAGACAAAGCTGTCTATCCTGCGTTCTCACTACAGCTTTCAGCATCCCTCCACCACCCCAGCTCCTCTCCTCGAGCCCACTTCTCACGCAGGAACACGGGGGGAGTGCTCTTTGTTCGAGAACTCGCGCCCCTGACAGCATTCCAAATACGCATACCTTTTTCCAAAAACGGTGAACTTGTGAAGCTGCACATATGTAAGGGTACATAATCTGAAAGATTAATAAATACGTTCAATATTGATGAATGGGTTGTTAGAATAAGACAATATTTGGCTGAGATACAACCGTTTAAAACTCAGGAATCTGAGAGAGCAAAAAAATTAAATATTGAGAACATTGCCTTTGAAGTTGTTAATCCGGGGCACCGTGGCAGGTCATCCACTCACAAAAATAAAGTTTTTATATATTTAAGGTAGGAAATTTATAAAATCTCTTCATAGAACATGATGTTTACTTAATATCCTAATGATTTTTGGCATACAAGAAAAATATATAATTTTGACCCATACAGTGTGTTTTCTGTCTTCATGTTCCTGTGCTACTTAAGACTGGTTTTGTGATCCAGGGTCACATATGACAAAAATGTACATGGTGTGCCTTCGATTGCCTTTTTCTGATGGCATGGTTTCTTACATAGCTAGAATTTGGGATAGTTAGTGTTTTAAATGTTCTTACCCAAGGAGTAACATATTTTCTTCCATGCATCTTGAGTTGTTTTTGACAGTTGCTTTGTTTTCATGCCTGAACAAACTCTCAGATACGTTACTGAACTAACAGAGTGCATTAAGGTCAAATCATCAGAAGAGGAAGCCGATGATTCAAGCCAGTTTGTGAAGTTCTTCCCTAAATTCATCTGGGCAGTGAGAGACTTCACCCTTGAGCTTAAGATCAATGGCAAAGATGCAACAGAGAATGAGTACTTAGAGTTTGCTCTAAAGCTAAAACATGGTAATTAAAAAAATCCTACAATTCCCTCAAATTATTTGCGCACTGACTTTGTGTGAGTAGTTTTGGTCAATATATTACCCAAAATATTTTTTTGTGTTACTCAGTCATAATTTATGGATGTAGTACTTTAAGTCTAAAGTAGCGTTTCTCAAAGTGTTGGGCGGGCCTCACTGGTGGGAAATAGAGACATGACAAGTGTGGCGCGACAAACGCGAGGAAATTTGGTAGTTTTTGTGCCCACCTCTATTAATTCCTTTATCTCTTTACAATACACTCTTTACAATACAATGACACATTTAAATGTCAGCCTTACCAAGAGCAACATCAGACTGCGAAGTAAATGTCACATGGAACCATAGTAGCATACGAGAGTGATTTCATGTCAGAATTTTGAATTTGGAGAGGCGGTAGCGGGTATAAAAGTTAGCAATGGATAAATTTGTGACATGGAATGAAAAGAAAACTTGAAAATTTGGCACCGGTAGAAAACCAAGACAGACAGTGGACCTAAAGATTTTTACCATTTTGTTGGGGCGACTTGGGACAGGTGGGGCTCCGAACCCTTCCCTAACCCCATGGGGAATCGCAGAAAAAGTTTGAGAAAAACTGGTCTACAGAATGTGTTCATCTTTTCTAGGCACTACGAAAAGAGTAATGGAGTACAATCTGCCCAGGGAGTGCATCCAAAAATTCTTCCCTTCCAGGACATGCTTCACTTTCCCGTTTCCAACTGCTCCAAAGAATGTGTCTCGTCTGGAGAGTTTGGATCCTGCTGACCTTGATTCGAAATTCCTGGAGGTCCCAAATTGTTTCTGCAAGTATGTCTTTCAGGACAGCCAAGTGAATATGCTGAAAGATGGATACACAGTCACTGGCAGGGGTAAGTAAAAAATAAAATATCTACTATCAACTGTTCATTGTTCAGTCGAGATTATCTTTTCTTTTTGATTGTGTTTCTGGTCTTCTTTCCTTCTCTTAAATTTTGGGTAATCTGGCAAAAATGTATGTGGACACAATCTCTAGTGGGGCTGTGCCATGTCTGGAGAATGCTGTGATTGCTATGGCAACAATTGAGAATGAAGCTGCAGTAAAGGAGGGGCTTGAAGTGTACAAGAGTGGAATGGAAAAACTGAAGAAGTCCTTCCCCCTGGAACTGAAGGATGTGTCCACTGAACACCAACATCTCAGCAGCATGGCAACACAAACCTTCATGAAACGCTCTTTTAGAGACACTGATGGAAAGAACCTAAAATCTCTAGAGGTAGGCCAGATCTCTTCACGGTACAATGGCATGAAAAGATCTCAGAGTTTGCATAAGTAATGATGGACTCAAAAGTCCTGCGTGGTCAAAAATTGGAGAGAGGCAACAATAATAAATGTTGAAGTTTATTGATCAGAAGTGTTCCCAAAAATACAGCGCTGGGTTGTCTCAGACACAACGTCTCACAAAGCAAGAACAACAACCCGGAAAATACGTCATCACGCAATATTTATAGTATTTCTCGTCGTTCTATCTTCCTCCTCCTTCCTTTCTGGCTCCTCCAATAGACCGCTCTTTCTTTGTCTTCAGTGAGTGGTGTTCATCACTTGTTTCCCTCCACTTCTGGCAGATTCTGCAAGACAACATGCCATCCCCCATTCTACTTTCTAGAGAAAACATTACATTCCTTATCTGTTACAAAACTATGTGTGTGCGTGCTTCACCCTGCGCTCAAGGCTCTTTGCATGCGCTGCTGCAGGCGCAACTGACCTTTGGCTCAGTTACTCCTTCCACTCACACACACACATAGACACATTCTGTTGCAAACACATCACTATCAGCACATAGCTTGGGTATCAAATGCATGTATTAAAACACTCACAATATTATGACTTCACCTCTAAATAAGACAAAACTAATTAAATGATTAAATGTAATTACATAACTGATTAAATGATTAAATCCCTCAGTAAAAGGTCCTCTGAAAATGATATGTTTGCAGGAAAATATCAATAATCTATTTGATGGATACCTTAGCCATAATGAGCAAGCTTCGAAGAGAAGTTGTGAGAATCTTCTGTCGTCCCTCTCTGCAACAATGACCGAAAAACTCAAGCAAGGGTTCTATGCCAAAACTGGTGGCTATGATTTCTTCTGCAAGGATCTGGAGGACATTGTGGAGAAATACAAGAGCCAGACCAATAAAGAAGTCAAGGTTCTATATTCATTATCTATACACATGACAGAAATATGAAGACTTTCATCACTGTTGTCATAATCATCAATTGTTTCTGTATGTTTGTACATCAACAGACTGAAGAGGTCCTAAAGGAGTTTTTGAAACAGAAGTCTGTGGATTCTAAAGCCATTCTGGAGGCTGACAAAAAACTGACTGAGAGGGAAAAAATTATTAAGGGTGAGAGTCTCAAAGCTTTCAATTCCTAATATCCCAGGTTTGTGAATTTGTACAAGGTTCCTTGTGCTGTTGAACGACGAAGGACATGGACAAGATGATATATCAGCTTATACGGTTGAAAATGCTACGAAAAGTAGCATCAAATTGCCACCTTAAATTATATGGTTCTATCTGAGCAGTTTTAAAGGTAGAGTTTGCTAGAATTTTGCAGCAACATATCCAAAAACCACCTGGCCAATGTTATATATATTTTTTCAGCCGAGTACTTACAATACCTCAAATGTTTTCAACTGCTTTTAAATCCTGAGTAAGTCGGCGTTCTAAACAGTCGACCGGGTCCGCTTAGTCGCCTGTCAATGGCTTTATATCCACACTACCCTTTGTTTCCGCATTTACTTACGTATCAACCGCGTGACACTGTCGTAGACGGATGCGGAAGTAGTGTATACCGTCGGTCAGTCTATTATTATTGCAAATGATGTGGGTACGTTCAAAATAACTTTTAATATGATTGATTTGAACACTTCAAACTGCGCAGTGTTATCACACCATCGAATTGGACAGTTACTGTAACATCTTTGACTAATAATTTAGTTTTAAACCTTACATTATTCAGGTCCAATTCATTATAATGAAATAAAATGATTTCCTCAAACGCAACATTTATAAAACTTTTTATTACTTTACCTCTTCCGCTAGCATGATTTCTCGATTGATGCATCAGAGGAACTATCAGTGTAGGAGTTGAAGACAACATATCCCAGCATTCCACACTTCTACACAGCGTCATCAAGCTATGCGATTGTTGTTGTTTTGATTGTGCGCCCTCTAGTGGCGATTTCTACAAACTGTACCTTTAAGATATTGACCTTAAAAGTTTCTGCATTCCATTTGACTTGAGTTTTTTTTTAAGTCCCAAAATGTCCACACCTTTAAAAAAAACATCACATTTAACAAACATCACACTTAAGAATGTGAATTTTGACAAAAAAAATCAGATATAACCTCATAATGCATGTATGATGAAATGGTAAAGGTTTTTTCAAGGGTCAAAGAATTTCACCCGTTAGTTTAGGGTGGCTATTTATGCCATTATTAGAACAGTATCAATGTGGTCAAGATCAGTACTGCTATATTTTATTCATTCAAAGTTCAATTTGTAACTATTTGTGTATTTGTAAACCATGTTTTCTTTCTGTTTTGTTAATAAATGACCAGAGGAACAAGAGAAAGCAGCCCTCTTGAACCAGGAAATCAAAGCAAAAGAGGAGGAGCAGCGGCAACTAGCGGAGAAGATGGAAGCAGAGAGACGAAGTAATGAAGAGAGGATGATACAGATGAAGGAGAAGATGGATGAAGAGATTAGGCTTCAGAAAGAGGAGAATGAGCGTGCCATGGACAGTAAACTGAAGGAGCAAGCTGCTCTGCTGGAAAAGGGCTTTAAGGACAAGGATGAGACAAGAGACTGAAGTGTTCAAGAGACAAAACACTGAAGCTGAGAGTAACAGAGCTAGAGAGTTTGCAGAGATGATGGAGAACTCCAACAAGAGACACGAGACGTCTATGCTTATGATGATGCAGCAACATAGAGAACAGATGCAAGCCATACAAGAGCGTAAACCACAGTCTTCAGAGACATGTAGCATTATGTAAAATGCTTGAATTCTGTGATTATCAAACTAATCAAGCTAATTAAGTCAATAATTTAGAGATGATTAAGCATTAAACACAAACACATGCTGTTAAAAAAGCACATCAATGAAGGAATGATAAACAAAAGAACTACAACTGACATTTAATCTCTCAAGATCTACAAACACCATTACAGATTCACTTATTACTAACCATATTTGTCACTCGTCCAAAGAAGTCATTGTTGAGAATTGATAATGATCTCATTGGTCAACAAATTATGTCACCATTATGGTGGTCAGTGTTTGCTTTAGTTGTGCTCTTTGCACATAAGCACTAATGTATTGTTGAAGAAATGCACTCACAAAACAAGAAAGTGCTACATTTAAGAATGAATATTGTAATGGATAAGATTTGGTCTGTATTGTTGATTAAGGTGCAGGTATTACAAAACTGTAAAAAGCCAAAATTCTATTAAACAAAATTTAAACATGACAATTTCAGTTTTGCAGTCTTTCAAATTGCTTATCTTAAATGTTCTGTGAGAATTTTGTCATATCAAGCTCAATAACATAATTTTGTTTGCTTAAGGTTTTACACAGGGCAAAATCTTTCCTATTATAAGAACACTTTCACCAAAAGAGTACCTCAACACTTTTGTTCACGCATGTTGTTATAATCGTTTCATCAACGCAATCAAACTACAGACTTTTTCTTCACCAGTGCAAAAGCTTTCTTTGTGTAAAACACTACTGAAACGGTTGAAGCAAAGTAACTGAATGAAAGTCAAACACTGATCATGATAACAGTGAACTGAAACAAACCTTGTTTTCAATAAAATACAAACTAGAAAAAAACCTTGCTTAAAGATGTTTTGTAAAAAGTAAAACTCGTTTGTAATACGTGAAGATGTTGATTTTGTTTGTCTACCTGCACTTGTAGTTCTCTGGAGTTCTAGCATGTGTGTGGGGAGTTTGAGACACCCAACTCTGGCAAGTTAGGCCAGATTTGGTCACAGAAACATTCCCCCTGTAAAGGCGTCCATCTCCATTTAAACAGGTGAGTTCTGGTACAATTGCGGGCGGTTCAGTTACTGCAAGAAAAACATGATCAATAATTGAATGAAATAAATATTTGACAATGATTTAAAGCAGATAAAACTTACTGCATTGAGGAATGGAACAATAATCCCAGCGTGTGGATGGATTTGTGGTATAACACCAGGGCCCCAATTTTCCATTAGGGTTCCTACAATAGTTCTCCAAGTTCATTCCAGGTAAACTGCAAAAAAAAAAGTTTTTGTTTGCACTATGAGGACTATATTTAATCAATGTTCAGTAAGTAGTAATAACCCACTCAGCAAAAAGTCGTCGAAAAGACGTCAGTGCCAGACGTCCAAATGTGGTCGAAAAGTGAAAGGTGAAACGACGTCTTTTTCGCGTCGTTGATAAGACGTCTTTTTTCGGGTTGTTGAATGACGTCTATAAAAAGTTTTGTCTTTTTCCAAAACTTGAATTTAACTTCATTTTTAGCATAAAATCATTTTTATGTATTCAATATTATATTATATATCTCAAAATAAGACAACTGACTAAAAGTACAACAAAACATTTATTGTCAATTACATAACATACAAATGATCGAAACATTTGAATAACAAAATGTAATAAGAACAATTTAGTTTGCACGGTGCCCGCTACCGCCAGATTGCCCAGTGGCATGTGGGGTCTCGCATGGCTTTGACTATGATGTGGTCGGTGGACTTGCTGTTTCACATTTTGACTGCATCTGCAATGACAAAGAAAAACACATTTGTTCTCAGTTTGTTACTCAAAAGGAATAATTAATTTGTTGTAAAGATGGTTTAGTTCGCATATAGCCTATATGAAATGCCTCGTTTAGGAATGTAGATTTACGGCGCCTTGTAAACAGCATATAAAAGACAGGAAACCAAGTGTGAGCAGTTAATGCAGTACATCTAACGGAAAAGACAGTCCGTCAACTGTTGTGTGAAAGAAACTGTCCCCTCAGACTGTCCTGTGTCCTTATTCGATGATTATTACTATGATTATTATTACTTTCTTCATAATATGTAATTTTCTTTTTACCTCAGAAAAACGGCTGTAGTGTGGTTCACTCAGCGACAGTGATGCCGGTAACGTGTTACTTAGTAACGCGTTAGTCTAATTTGACCACATTTTTCAGTAACGAGTAATCTAACGCGTCAATTTTCCAAAACCAGGTATCAGATTAAGGTTATTTATCCAAGTCACTATGCGTTACTATTTTGTCATTTTCCTTAGTAAAAATATATATTTTTTGCTTTCTTCTTGCGTCTCAGGGAGTGTAGTCACTTAGCAGTATGCGACAAGTCACGTTTTCAGCACGAGGATAATTCACGTGTAATAGCCCCTACCACGCAGCGACGCAAATGTAAACAACAATGGAGGGAGGAGAGAGATGCGTGTTTCTAGATGGATATATACAGTCACAATTTTGTGTCCGCTAGATGACAATATTAAGGTTCGTTGTATTCTCTGAGCAAACAATTTTTGGTTCCCAGAACGTTCTGGGAACGTTAGCGCATGGTTCCCAGAATGTTCCCGGAACAGATATTCTAACGTCCCCTGTTGGTTTTCCAGGAAAGTTTTCTTTACGTTAATAGAACGTTCCCTATAGGTTAGGGGAGCGTCCCCCTACCTTTCCCCTAACGTTATGGTAACGTTCCCCTAACCTTAATGTTATGATTAATGCAAATAAGTCTGAAATCATGTGTTATATCTTGTTTATTGCTTAAAGAACAAGAACTGGGGTTAAATAAATCATCGTTTTTAAATTAAAGTGCATAAACAACCTTAAACAGCATACAAATAAAACAAATACAAAGAACATAATAATCACTTTAAAACGTTAAACTAATTGGTAAAATTTAATTGTAAAATAATAGTTTAATTACTATTTATTAAATGTAGAATGAGAAATATAATATAAACTACATGAGAAACCTTAAACAACATTCAAATGAAACAACTGGAAAGAAAATAATAACTTTAAGACGTTAAACTAATTGGTAATATGAAATTGTATACATAACATTAAAATTACTATTTATTAAATGTATAATGAGATATATAGGCTACAATTAATTAAAACACAGAAGCACCATCAAGTCCACTATCTTCACTTCAGCATCATCTGAAAACAAAACAAAAAGGAAATGAATAAGACGAATCTTAAACACTATAGTTGAAGTGAATACTTATTATGTGAAATAGTTATAAATTGCAGTGTCTCCAATGAATAATGTTGATCGTTAATACTGCCTGCAATTAATTTACAGTATAGGCATTTAGCAGAGGCTTTTCCTACTCAAAGCGAACGTACAATATGGAAGACGATAAAATGATTTGGCAATAACATGAAGATTTCTATACAAAGTTACTTCGTTTATACAATGTTTGTACAATATGTTTTACTAAAAAAATCTAAACTGAACCTAAAACGGAAACTGACTAAACTTTTATAAAAACCGTCTTTAACATCACACTAGATGCCGCTATTAGGTTACAAATCTTTTCTAAACCTATTGGCCCGACTTATAAAAAGTTAGAGAGTTGATTGAATCATACTGATAATTTACAAATAACATTGTTTACCATTTCAAATGCCTGTGTGGGGCATATTTTAAAACAAGAGAAATTTCGTCCTCCACATCAGTTGCCCTCAGCTGCTTAAAGTTTTTTTGTGTTGCTCCTGTAAAAAAGAATGACAATCTCTGATCAGATAAATACTCCCTTTATGTTCATACAGTAAAACAAAACTTTTTAATGACCCTAAAATGACACAAGATAGAACAAAACTTGCCTATTACTAAGCTGCAAATTTTTAGGTCTTGGAAGGCCTTTTTATTTTTCTTTCCTTTCAGACTGTAGGCCCCCAAGACCTCATTTAGGGCAATCTTGCGCAACATTTTGCGGACCGCAGCACCAGGATTTAAGCCCCCAAGGGATCGAAGGTAGTTCATCTGTAATAAAATATAATAAATAATTAATGCAATGAAGGAATTTAATGAAAAAATTGAAGTGTGTTCAAAGACGTTCATAAATATTGATCTATTTGTATTTTTTGATCAAGTGAGTTCAAATTTGCTTATCAAGTCTTAACTGCCATACACTGCAATGCTAAAGAATCAGATTATAGTAGAATCTGAAGAATATATATATATGAAGGAAGCAGGGGATGAGAAGGAGAATAAGATGGAGAGAAGAACACATGTATTGATAACTCATTGTATCGGTACCTCAAAAGGGTTGTAGACTAACAGATTGTAAAAAGGAAACATTGTGTCCTAGTCCAGACCTGGTGCAGGTTAGCCATTTTTGGCCGGGAAATGGCACACTGCTAAATTAAGAAACCACATACCTATCTTTCAACCCTATTTTTATGCATTATACTTTGTAACAATCACATGCTGGTATCTCTTTATTAAATCGACAGTGCATTGATTTTGTTCCAAATAAACAAAAAAGTAACAAGAAACAAATAACTTAAACAACATTCCGTGATGCTCAAGAAGTCAACACCATACAGAATAATGTGCAAAAGTCTTACCCAACAAAACGTTTTAAGCCAGTTTTTTATATTTTGCTGTAGTGTGTCTGTAGGAAATGTAAGTCTACATTTCCTAACATTACTTTTGTTATTATTTTTGAAAATCCAGTGACGTTACTGTATGTACAGGGAGTCTGACAACAATGAATGCTCCACACAGAAATGTTGCCTTGTCATCATCTAGACTGATATTATTACATTAAGAAGGTGAAAAATGAGACAGACTAAATCCAGAAGACCTATGGCAATGTCTCCAAGACACTTTACGAAACCGACCTGCAAAGCTGAATCTTGGACAAAAGCGGCTTTAAACCCATAAGGCAGTCACTGCAAATATTGATTTGATTTAGTTAATAGAAAGTAATTGATAAATAATATTGATTTATGACATTTTTATTATTAAGCATCCCCACTTTACACTTTACAAAACTTCATTGTAGTGGATGTTTGCAGGTGCTCCTTCAAGTGTCTTTGAGACATTGTCACAGGGTTTAGTCTGTCTCATTCTTTTCTCCTTCTTAATGTAATAAACAGACCAGATGATGACAAGACCACATCTCTGTGTGGACCATATCTATTATTTTCAGACTCTCAGTACACATACAAAAATCTCACTGAATTATCACAAATAATGACAAAAGGATTGCTTGGAATGTAAACTTAAATTTCCTTAGGACACACTACAGCAAGATATAAATAACTTGCTTCAAACATTTTGTTGGTATGAAAATTCTATAATGTGCTTAAGACTTTTGCCTTTTATTTGTGACAGAACTGACAATGAACAAGCTGTGTGAATAAACAAATCAATCAACATCACAAAATTAGCTGCGAAAGTCCCAATAAAAACAGCAAATATAAAAGCAAATAAAAGCAAGACAGTTTATCTGCAAAACATGTTCATGCGCAGTACATGCTGGGAACCATGGATGAGCTTTGTTTTATGGTACCCAGCATGCATTGTGGTATAAAGTTTTTCATTTGTCTTGAACCATCGTTAAGAAGTGTTCATTGATTCTTGATGTCATTTAGTCTAAAGGATGCAGTAGTTTAAATCGTATATGTGCATAATGTGAAAAAATCATTTGCTAACCACAACACAGCTGGAGTTTAAGCAATAGTTTTACAGGCCTTATATAATAAAAACAAAACAAAATAAAACATCACATACATAATTAGATAGCAAAAATGGATAGGATGGAATGAGGCTACCACATAATATTTGATGATTACGCTATCATCCATAATTAACAATCATTTCTTGGTATAACTAATGTGCCTAATAAACAGAGATGTGTATGGCAGAAATAGTGTTTGTGGAGTTGTTTATTCCTCCTCTGCATGGTGAGATTTTGACAGATTGTATGTGTCTACCAGATATGTTACAGTTGACTCTTAGTCAGTTGTGGTTGTTTTTTTTCTGTACCTGTTCACATTTTCATCAGTGATTGTGCCTGTTATCTCATTAACACAACACAACACTACATAACTTTTACTCTTCCTACTTTGCGTACATATTAACACTATACAATGTTTTTGCAAAAAAAAAATGCTGGTGTGTTTTTAACCCATGGCTGGATCAATGTTGCACAGAACACATAGTTGGGTTACATTAACCCAAATGCGGAGTTGTTGTTAACCAACCGTGAGAACAAGCCAACATTTGGGTTGAAATAACCCAACCATGTGTTCAGTCCAATATTGACCCAGCCATGGGTTAAAAACACACGAGCATATTTTAGATGGGGATTTACTTCAACAGTGGTAAACAGTAAATATACAGTAAATATAAACTGTAAATTATCCATCTACTCAAAACAAGTTAATTTCCCTTCACATACAAGTGTATGTTCTTTGTGCTTATTTGGAAAAATTATGTTTAGTCAAAACTGATCAGGATGTTATATATTGATGTTGAATTAATTATTAAATTTTGTGTTTTTAATATTCAGAAAGATTTGTAAGTCTTTGCCAAAGGTTCTGTTATCTGGGTTTTGGTGGATTACGATTATGCAAAAGAGTAAAGACTGTGGCTATGCAAAGGCTGGGCTGCATATTGTTGCTGGATTTTGTTTGATTTAAATTATTGTGTACCTGTTCTTGCTAATGCAGCCATAATCTCTTGCTGTACTACAGAAAGTAATGTTTCTTTTTAAGTTATAACACATTTTAAGTAAATAATAATAATCATTTACTCACACTCTTATCATTTGAAAACTGTTTGACTTTCTTTCTTATACAGAACACAAAAGAAAATATTTTGAAGGATGTTAGTAACCAAACAATGGCCGTACCCATTCACTTCCAGTGTGTGGACACAAAACCAATGTCAAGTCAATGAATAATGGTTCCCAACATTCTTCAAAATAGCAAACATTTTTTGTGTTCTGTACAAAAAAGTCGTACAGGTTTGCCATGATGAGGGTAAGTAAATGAATAAGAATTTAGTATTTTTGGTCGAACTATCACATAATTATATATATATATTATGTTAAAAACGTTATCATTAAAAAAAAACGTCCTATGTCGTACAGCAAGAGATGCATTAATGACAGGAGGGTGAGTAGGCCTAGTATTTGAAGTTTAATGTTATATTAATAATTATTATTAGTAGACTATATAAAATAAGTTCAGGGCTGTGTTTTTTCCGATAAGGTTGTCTTTTAACGCACTACGAAGACTCTAAAGGTACACCTTAACTACAGGTATACCTTCTCTAGTTGTGTTCCCCGAACTAGGAGGTGACTTACGTGCCACGTTGCCAGGTGCTGTCTATGGCTGTGTTGCTGAATTGACAATCTTTTTTTACTCTATAAAAGGACTGCTTTACTGCATTATGTGAGATTGCAGCATTCTTTATAAAAGAAGCACTTTACAATTAGTTGAAGTTGCATTTATTAGGAATCATACATTGTGATTTCTGTAAAGTGCCTACTCAGGCGCACGCAGGAATTCCACCCTTGTGATACACAAGTAACAGGCCACACCAACGTTTTATAAGATGCAGATGCAGTCAAAATGTGAAACAGCAAGGCCACCGACCACATCATAGTCAAAGCCATGGGAGACCACACATGCCCCTGGGCGATCTGGCGGTAGCGGGCACCGTGCAAACTAAAGTGTTCTTATTACATTTTGTTATTCAAATGTTTCGATCATTTGTATGTTATGTAACTGACAATAAATGTTTTGTTGTACTTTTAGTCAGTTGTCTTATTTTGAGATATATAATATAATATTGAATACATAAAAATGATTTTATGCTTAAAATGAAGTTAAATTCAAGTTTTGGAAAAAGACAAAACTTTTTATAGACGTCATTCAACAGCCCGAAAAAGACGTCTTCTCAAAGACTGGAAAAAGATGTCTTATCAACGATGCGAAAAAGACGTCGTTTCACCTTTCACATTTCGACCACATTTGGACTTGTTTGGACGTCTGGCACTGACGTCTTTTCGACGACTTTTTGCTGGGTGGGAATATAAATTTCTTATTAGCCTGCGTTGTACTCAAGATGGGAAGTTCGGATAATTTTATTGACTCGGACCTTTGAGTCTCGTTCAGCAAAATGTTCAGCAAAATGAACGAATCTTTTTTCGAGTCATATCGTTCCTTTCGTTCATTTAAGCAAAGTATAATTAAGATGTTACATGTCACTTTCCTAACAAATCTACTACTTATGCAAACGTTGATCACATTACAACAAATACAAAACTATAATGCTACAATAAACAGAGAAGATTAATTACTTGTTTACATGGGTATTTAGTCTATGATTAGCTCACCTCACCTCATATCTTGATTAATTTGTCATTTCACTGTCTTTGTGTAAGATTATTTCTTACTGTCCCCTTACTACTAAGTTTGAGTATTCTGAGTTGATATATATTTTAGTTCCGCGTTCGCCATCATCTCCAACATTCACGGATATGGTGGCCTCTTTAGTTCCCTGTTCTCCATCATCTAGAACATTCAGGAACCTGGTGACCGTATTTATGTCATCCAGTCCGGATCAGATATGTCTCGCGGGCATTGCTCAATCATGAGACAGAACAGATGGTGTTAAACAAAACATATAATCATATCAGGTTATGTACGGGTCATTTCAGGTTATGTAAGGGACACGGCCGAAATCCATATTCTCACACTTTGTCTATCTATAAACAAACACTAGGACTAGGCTATTCACCCGTTTGTTAGGAAGGTTGTAAATTAGCTAATTTCTCTGTCCAAAGTTGTCACATCACATTACAAAAGACCGAACGACTCGAACCCGAAGACTCGGGGGGTGAACTAATCAATTCTCTTTCCGGCTCGGATTACTTTTGTTTAGCGTGGAGGGATGTCACGTGATGAACGAACGACTCGAACCCGAAGACTCGAGAGGTGAACTAATCAATTCTCTTTCCGGCTCTGATTGCATTTGTTAAACGTCCGGAGCGTGTTGTGCAATGTGCATGCGTGACTGAACGAATCACTTCCCAAGACGACCGAGTCACATTTAAGATTCGTTTCGTTCACGAACGACCCATCACTACTAGGTACATGCTTTACGTTAGCATTCACGTTTGCTGTCTGAAATTTAGTTTAACGCAATATAACTAATTAATAATCTTATTAATAATTTCCATACTGTAAGACAGTTATTGCATTTTATAACGTTAAGTTATCTACTCCTTAATGCTTCACTGAAGCTAACGTGATTACGTCTACCGGATAACGTGGTGACGTTGCGATATTTCCCACTTCCTATTTCACTCACTTTCAAGTAAAACCTTAAACGATGAAACGGGGCATTTGAACAGATTTAAAATGTTATTTGTCAATAAGCGAAACAAATACAAAAATGAGATAACGGTGTTGCAATTGTGTTTGTAAACGTTAAATATTACGTTTTTAGCCTGCGTTATACGTACATTACATGCTTTACGTTAGCATTAACTTCACTAATTAACGTTCGCATGTTTTTACATGTGAAGTTTTGTTAGTTTACTAACGTGAGTTAAACGCAAAATTTGCCTATAAACATGACCTGTTCCGTACTGTAAGTATCACGAACTGCTGTGAGGCTTGACAGGTGCGGATCTGCAGCTTTATTCCACATACACAACAGGCAATGGTCAGGGCAGGCAGAAAACAGGCACTAAACAAGGTCACAAGCATGTGTCGATACAGGCTGCAGAGGTTCCAAAACGATAACCAAATGATCAAAACACAATAATCCAATAGAGGATTGTTCAGAGATGCAGTGTAACACAAAACAAGACTTTCCCATGAGTTAATGAAATGATGGGGTTTAAATAAGCAGAGGTGCTACAGATAACCAGACACAGGTGAATGCGATACTGACTAATGAGTCCAAAGGCTTATGGGAAATGTAGTGCACAGAATGTCCGGGTAAATTGGGGAGTGCTCTCTCGTTGAGCACAAGAAAACTGTTGCTGACAGACCATACTGTAAGACAGTTGGGCTTATTGCATATATTGAAGCTATGTCATACTCGAATTGAATGAAATATTCCAAAAAAAGTTTTTTTATGGCTGTTTGGTATGTCTGCCTGTCAATCAGAGGCACCAAATACCTATACATTTATTTCTGTCCTCAACATTGAAATTGGAAAAATAAAACCCAAAGTCTGTCTACTTATCTACCTGCCTGTGTAAGGTTAATATATAATATCTCTTAACTTTTCTTTCTCCCTTTACAGCATTCATTTTCAGCAGGTTTCTGGTGAGGAATTCTGTGGTTAGTTTTTTATTCTACACATGCTCCTATGTTGAACAATCCAAAAATAGGTTTTCTGGCCAAGCTGTTCAGAGATATGACCCATTCACAAATCTTTCTTGTGAAAGTTTCTCTCTGTTTATGTTTTTTGAAGATGGCCCAGAGAGGTAAGTCTTTCTGTTGCTAAACTATAAGCATTAGGCAAGTGTCTGAGAACGATTGGCATGATCTGCGAAATCTACACTTACCCTCATTTTTTTTATTACTGATTTATTACTGACAATTTTTTTCTTTATTTGTTGTTATTCAACAAGAGAGAACGCACATTAATGCAGAACAAAGGGAAACCTTAAAATCCTTTTTTAAAGAGGGAATGACAAGAGTTGGCTCAGCCTTAATACCAAGAGCTGCATCAGCTACTGGTTTGGACACCAGTGTCATAGAAGTAAGGTTTACTTTAGTTTTGTTAACATTCAGTTCAAGTGGTGTGATTCTCTTTAGTTATTTTCTCTTTTTCTCTTTTAGAACTAGATCGTTAATTACAAAAGGTTGTTTAAAGCTTCGTCTGAAACCCTGACATCAAAGGCCAAAGTTCACATCCGAGAGCTGTCAGCATACATTCTTTTTTGTAGGGACATTCTCAGAAACACAGGTGTGAGACATTTAAAGGATTCTGTAATAGTGTGCTCACATATGCCATGTTTGGTTCGATTAAAACTGACTCTGGTGCGATTTTTCGTTTGGTGCAGTTTATGTGTGTAAGTGTGAATGCTGCCACCCCAACCCTCGTGCACATCAAACAAGCAGACCCAGACCACGAAGCTGTGACATCACCTCTATGGCATAGAGCTGATTGTGTGAACGCTAAACAAAACCAGGAATATTTAATTAGTATTTTAGTAGTTTACAAGGGTCATGAAACAGGTTTTAAAGATAGTATTTGGCAAGTACTTCACGCATGCAAGTTGAATTCATCAGTCCAAGACTGCTGTGTGTATTGAAAAGAGTAATCAGGTTATACTTAACACTTTAACTTCTTTTTACAAAGTTGTTAAAGAGAAATGGATTTCACTACCCAAGCTAACCAGTGTGTTGGACCGATTGTCTCCTTATGAATTTACTTTAAAGTGTTGCATTTTCTTTGCGTCTATTTTTCTCTCTCAGGCACAATGAACGATATTAAGGGCAGGTGGTCCACATTAGGGAAAGAGGAGAAGCAGAATTACTGTCAAGAGGCAGCAGCACTGAGAGCTCATGCGCAGGCAGAGGACCTTAGCCCTGAGATGATGGATCTAAGAATTAAAATGTATCTGAAGAAGATGAAGTTAGAGGTTTGGAAAGAAGCATAATTTGCTAGGCATTAGGGGTATTATTATAGTATTAGATGCAAGGATGATACACTGTAAAAAACAACCTATAAAATCTACTCAATAAAATTGAGGTAACAATTTGCACTCACTTCAAAGGAGTATATTCTACCCCATATATTTGAGTAAAGAGTACCTAAATTTATAAGATATAACAAACTAAATTAAATTGGATAAATTTTACCTAATATATTATACAAGTAATTACTTAACAAAATTGGGTAATGTTTACCCTTTGACAGCAGGTATTGCTCATCTACCTAATTATTATCAGTAATATATAGCCAATATAAATAATTAAATGTTACTCATTAAGAGATGGTTGAATTTACTTAAAAAGGGTGAAAGGTCATTGCAATAAAAACATTTCAATGAACTCTTTATTTTGTAAACACTGAAATCCTCTTACACTCAATTTCTAATAACATACGACTTCACTTTTACAAATTACTCCTTACATTTCAAAATAAACATGGACTGCTGACACAAACATTTCATATTTTAAACATTTAACACTAATGCAAGTGCAAAAGACCCGTTCTACATTCAAGTTGAATTACAACTATTGTTCACATTACAAATTCATGAAAATGTTCTATTTAAAAACAAACTAATGTCTTTACTGGAGTTCAGAATATACATTAGAAGCAACATTTCCTATACAACTGTAACATTTTGTCCTTTTAAACAATAAGCAACTATTATCCAATGCATTGTGGTGCTGCAGTGGTTGCAACACAAGATCTGTAATGAAAGGCAGATCACATTTACCTCTGTGGATTGACATGCTATAAGGACACAAAGATGCATTTCATTTTTTTAAATATTAAACGCTAACTAATCCAAGTACAAAAGTGCCCTTCTACTTTCAAATTCAAGTACACAGAACTATTGCAAACTCATTTAAATAAAATATAAATAGTTTTCGCTGAATGTCAAAATATACATTCATAGCAATATTCTTATTCTTTACATCAATTTCAATTGAGATACAAGTCATCGTTGTAATTCTTGAACATTTTCCATCAAAAAATGTCTTGGTTGGCTAAAGCAAATGTACAGGAAAAAAAAGCGTATTCCCTAATCTTACGTTCAAGGGTTTGAACCTTCTTGAGGGGGTTTGCTCCATCAAGTTCCAAAAAAAGCTTTTGGAACACGTCAAAACTGTACTTCAGGTTTCTTGGATACTCTATGTTCAGAGCATATATCATTCCCATCAACAGTATGCATGTTGTGGTTCTGTTTCCACACCCGCTCAAAACTTTGCTGCCTTCCATAACTATAGACACATCTGCTGGGTCCTGCTCAGCTGTGGGATATGCATCACCAGCACTTTCATTTCTTGGTTTGTTTGTTTCTGAAGTTCTCCTACCTGTTAAAAATAAAAACAAAATGCATGTCAATTTTCAAATTAGTTAAATAAACATTATTCACATATCCTCTTATGTTGTGAGTGCTGTCTCCATTACAAATCCACGATAGTCACCACCTGTTTCATCTAATGCTAGACAATCAGAAAAAAAGCAGTTTCAACAAGCTAAGTGCACAGCTTTAAACATTATAATGATGTACAGCAGTTTAATGTAAGAAATCTTTTCAAGAAATTGAACGTACTTGAATTACAGCATTGAATTACAGCTGATACGGCTCCTAATAGGTCTTGTTCTGCGACTCGTCAGCGCCTCACTGGTGCTGATAACAAATCAGCGCCACCATTGTGGCGTTATGCCGCAACTGCATTTATAAATGACAGTCTGTTGAATACACCCGACATAATTTTGGCGAGAGTCTGAGGCGGCACGAATTTTTTTCAATGTACGAATCGCCTGAGGTTACAGGCAGAGGCGATTCTAGGTTTTCAATATTAGGGGGGCTCAGCCTCCAATGAGGTTACATAGCCACTCTCCTTAAGCACCACACATAACGTTACATTACTTAAATTAGGCCCTGTCAGCCTGTGGCGCCGAGAAAATAGGGGTATTACACAGAGTCGTAACTTTTTTTAAACCCAAAGAAGAAAATAATGGTAGAGCAAACATTTAAGTTAGAACACATTTGCTTAATTGATGATATAAAGAAGTTGAACAAAAACTTACCGGACGCTACACAAATCCTGTCATCGAATCTGAAGAGGATGCTTCACGTGATTCCTGATTTCCCGCCGGGGCGTTTATGCATGCGCACTCCGTCGTGTCATAGCTAATATTTTCGGGTAAATTTTACCTTGTTTTTTTAAGTTCCCATTATTACTCATAAAAAGTAGGTAGTGTAGGTAGAATGTACCTATTAATATATATTTTATTTTCTAACCAATATTTTAAGCTACATTTTAACTGATTTTAATGGGTTGTATTTAACACCGTCCACAATCGTTTTTTACAGTGTACCATGCTGTTTTTGTTCACCCAAAATGAAAAGGCTGTCATCTAGTACTTACCCCCGTGTCATTCAGAATCCAAAAGCCTTCATCTGTAAAACAGAAATAATCATTTTTAAAGAAACTGATGAACATATTTAAATGTATTGTAATATCTTCTTTCATCTTCACAGAACAAGTCAGTTACAGAGTGATGGACATCAACTGTCCTGCGTATTCAAAAATTGGACTAAGGGATTCGGATGAACAAAAGTTGAAGTTTATTAATCAGAATACAGCGCGCTGGGCTGTCTCAGACCAAAAGAGTCTTCACAGAGAGTCAGCAACGCTTCAAAAGTTTACATCATTTTTATATGTATGTGAGAGGGTGTATCTTCTTTCTTCAGAGCTCCGCCTCGTCTTTCCTCCATTCAGCTTCATTCTCCTTTGTCTGCAACACATCACATGACACGGCACAACACACATCCTATTCTCCTAGTTTTTCTGCAACATATCATAAGATATATCATAAGACATAGCACAAGACATAGCCCCAACACATATTCTGAAAAATACCACACATCCCCCACACAGTTTCCACATATGGTTTCCTTCTTAAAACCCTCGCTACATGGGTATGTGCGTTGCATGTACAGCATGACCTCAGGTCAAACAGCTGAGTTCTCGTGCAAACCCTCAAACTGCTGACCCTCTTCTTTGCACGCAATGCTGCACACACACACATAATTGTTCACACTAATACACACATTCTACTATTGATTATATATAAGCCATAAAAAGATAAACTGTAGTTAAAACCATAGACTGTAATTAAATGAACATTGTAATTAAAACATAGATTGTTATTAAAACCCTTCAACTTGTGTTATCGTTTATCTCCCACTGCATGTACCTTAAGTTAGTTAGCTTCTCTAATAAGAAAAAATCAGCCAACTCGTTGTGTGGCAATAAAAGCACTGTGACTTTGATCAACAATGCAAGCGTACATTCACAATTTATAAAACGGATTGTTCAAGTCCTTGATTCTGATTGGTTGAGCCGCGTTCGACGCCGTTGTAAATTACTCAACAAACATAGAGCTGTGACTGCGCAACTGCCATTTTTGATGGTTTGTTTGCTTTGTTGCTTGGTAACATCTTTGGAACTACATTGCTTGGCGGAGGAATACATGTTTTGTAGCGTTATATTTTTTGTTGCTGATGTTTATTTTGTGAATAAAATAAATATCAAAATGAATATTTTAATGGAGTAACCGTTTTATAAAAGCAAAAAGCCCCTTGAAGCCGTGTTTTACAGTGGATTTAGAACAGCTAAGGGGGTTCTAACATGTGCGCCATGTCAGTTACTTAGCAATGTTAACAAGCATACGTTAGCCTGGCCATCACGTTAGCCAGATATCTGATACGGCTCATGATAACGATTGTTGAATCACATTGACATTGTGGCTTTACTGAATAACTAATAATTTAACCTGCCTCGATGTGCTTCTTCAGGTTCGACGGGGAGTTTTTGAATGCCAAAATTTCAGTGACTTTCGGTAGGCATAAGAGGCACTTCATCCGGTAGGAAGAATCTTTCACTCCAATCTACAGAAACATTTCTTGCAAATCCGGCCACGGATGTATAACGTTATCTTCACCCTGTTCACCGAGTTCACCACTATAGTCGGGGTGGTCGTCTAAGATAAGAGGAGGACCTCCAGTAGGTGCTTCGATGGCACCGGCTGTTTCAGTTGTGCTTCCTCCGCCTTTGGCAACAAATAAGCATTACGCTGAAATAGAGCGTGCGGAGCATGCGTAATGCAATCTAGGAGAAGTGATTCGCCAAACCTCCCTTATGCAGTCGCACACATTTCTTCTTCTGATTATTTTATTTGGTAGTAACGAGTAACGAATATGCTTAGTGGAAATGTATCGGAGTAAAAGTATACATTTTATCTAGGAAATGTAGTGGAGTAAAAGTGAAAGTTGACATAAATTTAAATAGCGAAGTAAAGTACAGATACGTGAAATGTCTACTTAAGTACAGTAACGAAGTATTTGTACTCCGTTACATTACAACACTGGTAATAATTATATCCGGAAGAGCCGTCTGTTACAGGTAGAAATGCTCTTAATGTTATTCCTGCATCTGCACAAAGATTATCCTTCGTTTAGAAAGGGGGATGTAGTATCAGGTTAACTACTGGGGTAGGAACCTTGTGTAGGTTGTGGTGGAAGGGGGACAGTTTTAATAAAGCCGTGGTTCAAGGAGTGTGCAGTTGTGGTCCTTGGTTGAGCCTCCTATAAAGGTTATGGTGTACCTATAAAACACATAACAAGCACCACAAACCCTGAGAGATTATCAACTCTTAACACACCAGAAACTACACAACGACAAGGTATATTCCTGCTAGAAAGATTTTGTCCCTGCTGGTGCTGAATACATTCCCAGAACGTTCAGATATGGTCACGATGAGGAGTTGTTTGAAGGTTCTGGGGATGTTTTTTGGTAAACCTTCACAGAACGTATAAGAGACCTTTACTACATGACGTTTTCATAACATTTGCAGGACCTTCAGGGGACCAAACCAAAATGTTTCCTCCCAACAAATGACAACCAGTTATGTTATTTACTTCTCCTTTTGGTACTTTTGGTATTACTTCCCATCTGGCAATGTAACTGTCATGTCACAGGTATGTCATTTTATTATTTTTAAATGACAAACTGACGATCAATATCACCTTTACACCTGCAGTTAATGTTAAAAAATAAAAGAAATGTCATCAAACCAGCTTTATTGTGATCAGTGTTTGCTTTAGTTGAGCTCTTCACTCTTTAGTCTCAATATGTCAATTCTACTCTTTCCTCTTTCGATGCATGTTCTGATGTTTCATTAAGAACACTTGTACATTGGCAAAGAAAGAACTGTTTACTTTATCATGATCTGTGTTAAGAGACTTCTTTAGCTAATCTTGAAGCTTATGATTTTATGAATAAGGACAATTACCTGTAAAAAAGTATGATACAATAAACAAACAATTTTTACTGACACATTTAGACATTAGACAGATTTAGAAACACTCATCATATAAACCTCAACAATGGTGACAATCATCAGACTGATTTGAAGCTTTCTTTTGTTGATTTTCACCATTTTCGAGTGATGACTGTATATGTCTATGTGTGAGAGTTATTATTTTGTCACAGTGTTTTCCACATTTTATTAAAGGACATATGCATTATTCAAGAAAGCTTGAATCTCAGTATTACTTAAATAATCTTCACTTTACTGTTGCACATATCATATAAAGCAGATTTTTCCAACTTAATCTTTTTTTAATTTTATCCTTTAAAAACACTCACGTCTTCTTATAGAAACATGTATTGAAAGAGGAAAATGAATTTACACAATGAAAGTCCAGAGTCCTGAGCCCGACTAAAGCAAACACTGATCACAGTTATTGTGGTTTGTGAAATTTAACATTTATAGCATTAACTAACATTTATCAACTATTTTAAACATTGATTCAATGCTTTGTACCTGTTAGCCTGCTGCCTGTGGTCAGAGAACGTCCTGACTGTTCTGTGAAGGTCCACCAAACAACATCGCCACATACTGTAAAATATGACACCTTCATACTACAGGATATTATTGGCTACCAGTTTCATGACTTTCGCAGTAAAAACAGTACTGTATTGTGATTTCACAGTTATTATTGTGTATAAATTCTGATCATATTCAGTATGCTATGGGACTTTCATTCACCCTGGTTATGAAAGAATGTTTTTAAACATTAACTTGATGTTTTGAAGAAGTATTCTTAGGAATGTTTGTAAACATTAACTTAGTGTGTTAGTAAATCAAAAATCACATTACTAGTGGGTCAGAAATCGCATTAACTTAGAGTCACGATAAGATTGTTTGCATGAGAGAATCAATCACTACATATTCTAATCAAAATCCAGGGATGGTTTGAAGGCCAGACCCAAATAAATTGTATCACTGTTCATTTTTAATTAAAAAAATGAGACAAGGTTGAAATTCCACCATTAGACCAGAAACCTTGTTGCCTAAAAATAATGGTGGCGGACAAGGATAGTTGGATAATAAAAATAAGAGATAACGGGAAGTTACCTGATTGGTTTCGAAAGGAAACACCTTTGGGAAGTTTTACTATAACTAGAGGCTGGAAAACACCAAGTTTTCAGATGTTTTGGAGACTTGGGACATCTCACTTTGTTTGACTTGTACAAATAAAGTTGAAACTTTGACACCTGGACCTTCCTTGTCTGAGCAATTTTTTGAGCGTGAAGATCAACGTTTTTCCCCGTCATATTTGGCGCCCAACGTGGGGCTGGAAAGAGGCTGAAGGCATTCGACGACACCTGAGGACGGACCATCTGGCTGACAGCACAGATCAGGTGAGCATACTTTTGCTTAAAGTGTAAATTTTTGGTATCTGTGTGGTCTGCCGGAGGTGAGTTCTGGGTAGAGTTGATGTCTATAAGAAGCTTCTCCAGTCTAAGAACTAATTGACACTAATATTGCAGGAGGGCCCCAGGTCTCAAAGTAAAGAATGATTGTAGGTGAATGAATGATGTCTAGACAATGTAAATAAGTGATACCCGTTATGAGAGGGTATTGGCCTTTTGTGAGTGGGCCATGTAAATAAGTGATACCCGTTATGAGAGGGTATTGGCCTTTTGTGAGTGGGCCATGTAAATAAGTTTTACCCGTTATGAGAGGGTAATGGCCTTTTGTGAGTGGGCCATGTAAATAAGTTTTACCCGTTATGAGAGGGTAATGGCCTTTTGTGAGTGGGCCATGTAAATAAGTCTTACCTGAAAAGGTAACTGCCTGCTCGGAGAAGGCACGTATATATTACATAGAAGAAAACCACGTGGAGATGTAAAATAGTTCTGTTTGTCTGTGTTATTATCTGTGTCAGTGTCTAAAGAAATTGAGAGAGTAGGAAGGAGGGGCTGCTGGCCACAGTCCCAGAATGAGTAGTGACTATGTGTGTGTGAGCAATGTGTGTGTGAGAAGTCATGTGTGAAGGAGCACGGAGCAAGGGAGAAGATAGAAAACTATAATAAGTAAAGCTCTTTATTTAAAAGAATGAGCTTAGGATATGAATAAGAGTTTTGAATGTATTTTGGAAATGATTATTATAAATAATGTGATATTCTGAAAAGGAATAAGAAAATGTCATTGTATGCTGAAATATTGTGACCAAAGTAAAAAAGAACATGAGGTGTATATGAGACGATCAGGGCATTGCTTTGTGAGAGCTCATATAGAACGAACACCTAGACAAAAGAAGGTGATATATTAGGGACGATCACGGCTGAAAAGCTGTGTGAGAGCCAACATAGGAAAATCACCCATGGTCACGATACGATGCATGTACTGCATTTTTTTTTCCAAGCTTATTTAATAATAAAATAGACGCTAGTAACAAACCATATAAAAATAGAAGTAGTTTGAGTCTCAATCTGGAAGTATTTGATTTATTAGACTCAACCAAATACATTATTGTTTGAACATTAAGAATATTCCCTCTTGGAAAGATTAAGTCTTGTAATTTTTTAGTATCAAGTTTTATGAATTACCTTTCCCCAACAGCAACTATTTTTATTTTTTATTTTTATTGTAGCATATCAAAGAAGTGAGGTTGAGGTTTTCTGATAATTGCTCCTCTCTATTGATATTGGTGAATGATATGAAACCCTCGTTGCCCATATTGAACATTGATCTTAAATTAATTGTTAAATTTCATGTCTTAAACTTTTTGCCCCATTGGTGATTTTTGCCTTATGTTGTTTTTTATTTCAGTTTACTGCATTACAGTTGCATGGCTGAAGAGGGGCCAGGCCTTGATTATGAGAGAAGAGAGGCCTTTCATACTAAGATACTGACCCTAAGAAAAGTACTGTCTGAAACTAGGGGAATTGGAAATCACTTTTGGCAAGAAGATACATACATTGATGAGAAGGGGGTAGAACAAGTTCTGTTACAAGAAAGAAAAGACTGGTACCTGAATCAACTGACAGAGATTCGAAACTTAGAAATTGTCCAATCGGAGTGGCCTTACATAAATTGGGAAGAAATTGTAAAAACCTGTTGTAAAGTAGATGTGTTGAAACACTACCTGAATGAGGTCTGTGTATATCAGTATAACAGATGTAATTGTCCCTCAGGTCTGACAGCAAGAACATTATTGGTTCAAAGGATCCCCATTGGTGGCCTAACAGGAGATTACTATGAGATAGGAGAGCTGCAGGGGTTTTCCTTAGGGCGGGGACAAACTGGGCGGCTTATTGGTTTCCCTGAGCTGAGAGTCTATGCAGAAACTCGATATGTAAACTGGGCAAGTAAGATCTTATGTACTTGGAATGAATTTGGAGAAGTGGTTCCTCAACAGTTTGTGGCAGTAACTTTGAAAAAATTGGTGATGGAAATAGCCCCAGAGAACCCTAGGTCCTGGTTTGCACCTTAAATGCTTAAATAAACCAATGAAACACATCTAAAATCTCTGTACTTTTCTCTTTATAATAATACATTTAGGAATATTACTGATTCGTGCATTGTTTAAGTATGTCGTCCACCCCTGTAGATTTGTTGGGGTCCAGATATCCGGTATGCAAAAATTCAATAGAAAGAATATCTAAGAAATGGGCCGTTAGAACCAAAAACTTGAGAACGATATGGCCAGAAAATGGTACCTTTGATGTAACAGTGTGTGAGGAAATGGAGGGACTAATTAAGAACCATAAACCAAAAGACAGAAGCAAAAAACGAGAAGAAAAGAGAAAATTAGAACAGGAAGTACTCAACCTGTTCAAAAATGAAGGAGTTAAGTTCCTGAAAAATATGAGGAAAATAAGAGAAGTGTTACAAAAGGATGATGAAAAAAATGAAGAAAACTTTGAGAAAATGACTCAGCCACCTCCCTATGAACCTCCCAGCCAAAAGTTAGAAAAGATACAAACATCAACTCAAATGCCAATGGTAGCAATATCAGGAGAGGTCAAGATAGAAGGACAAGTAGAAATAGATACAAATACAACTGAGAGAGACAGAAAGAAAGCAGAAAAGGGTGAGGACGACAGGGCCAGTCAACACTCCCCAGGTTATAGACACCTAGAGGATGAGGGAGGCAGAGATGCATGCGGTCCTGATCCTTACAGAAAACTGACACAAGCACTGGACGACTTAGCAAAGAGACGTGAGGAGGCCTACGAAAGTGTGACAGAAGATCTAATACAAATACATACAGATTCTGCACATGCTTTAAGTCAAGGTTCAGGCAACAGCTCAGAAGGAGGAGAGGAAGAAGAAGAGGATGCCCCTAGAGTCAGAAGCCAAGAAAAGACACAACGTCCGAAAATCGACAAAAGAACCCCTCCGGGATCAGCCTTAAGGAGCCTTCCAAGAGGAGAGCGAAAGCTGGTCACGGGGAGCCTCTATCTCCAGGATGATCCTGAGGAGTGGCACCAGCACTGGACCCGAGAACCACAGGGGAGACTGACAAGATCTGCAAGTGTCACACTCCTTCCTGAAGTCGCAATACCGAAGTCGCGTGACACAAAAAGAGGAACGCAGTGTCCCATATTAATAAAAGGGGCTCAAGCACAATACGTGCCATGGGCATCTCAAGACCTGGATGGACTGGTTGCACGCCTGCCAAACCTAGATGAAGGGGCAGGCAAGTGGATCAGACTGCTGGAGGAGGAGACAACAGGAAAGCTATTGGCATTGGGGGATATCAAAGCACTCCTTGCCAAATGCGTGGGAAGTTCCAAGCTGAATGAACTTTTAAGAGCAGCAGGCATCCAAGCGATAGACATCCCAGATCTAGACGGATACCCATTCGACAGATATAGAAGGCGAATATGGCAAGGGTTAAGAGACGAATTCCCCAACCGCATCGATCCCCGAGCCCTCAAGGGAGAACAGATGGGAGAGGAAGAGAACCCTGCCACCTACATACAGAAACAAATGAGGAAGTGGAAGCAAGAGCTTGAAAGAGATCCTGATGAAGACTTATTGATGACGACATTGTTCAGAAATGCTGTTGTCGATGCAATGCCTCCGCTAGTAAAGGCCAAGCTGGAGGATGTAGTGGGTCTGAACTCCAAGTCACACAAAGAGTTCTGTGATCATGTGACCCATGCAGTCGAACAGTATAGAAGAAATGAACTAAAGCTGAGAAATCAAGAAAAGGATCTTCAAAGAAAACTGGTACAGCTACAGCTCGAAGAACTGGCAAGAAAGAAGAAGACGCAAGCCGTGGTCAAAGACAAAGATGAAGAAAAAGATCATGCAGCGATGATGGCTCCAGTAAATGTCCCAGCTCCTATGGCACCGCAACCGGGTGCAGCCACTGTACAACAAACACCTGGGAGTGGACCTCAGCAGCCAGCGCCTATTGTCATCTATATGAAGCCTGAACAACAAAACAGATTTGGCCCAAGACCTATGCAAGGGGAACAAGGAAGACAGAACAGAGGAAGGAACTCATGTTGGGGATGCGGACAACAGGGGCACAACAGAAGAGAATGTCCCACCAACCCTTGGAATGCAAACCAGCACCAAGGTTCCCGATGGCAAGCAGGCCAACAACAACGACCTCCATGGCAAAATCAGAGGCAACAGCGACCCCAATGGCAGGAAGGGCAACAACAACCCCCATGGCAAGAGCAGAATCAACAGGGGCCCCGCTGGCAGGACCAACCAAATCAACCAGAACAAGGACATCAGCAACAGGGACCAGTCAACCCATGGCGAGGTCCAGATGTCGGATACTAGGGCTGCCAAGAAGATCCTACGGGGAGGGGTCAGCACCCAATGATAACTGAAGATGCTGATGCAGAACCGATGCTGCAGGTCAATATTGAAGGCAAGAACACACCAATGATGATAGACACTGGAGCAACTTATACATGTATAAGCTCAAGTCATGCCTCACACCTCCCCATGTCTGGCAAGTTCGCAAAGACAGTAGGATTTTCTGGACAAACGCAGCTAATTCCAATAACGGCTCCAGTGCGTCTAAGGACAAAGGACAAAGAAGTAACTCTGCCTATCCTAGTATCAGAGCAGACCCCTGTTAATCTGTTAGGGAGGGATGCCCTATGTAAACTAAAGCTACAAATATCATGTTCCCCTGAAGGTATTTACATCGCCAGCAAGGGGGTTAGGCAAATGGTAGTCACAGCCCCCAGGCCAATGCCTACTGGATAGGAGAGTTAGAGGAAGAGGTAGGGAAGACAGTGCGAAAATGGGAAAAGTTTGTTAAAGAACAACTCAAAGACCCCAAGTTACCTGAATTAGAATTTCACTGCACAATGATATATGACCCACTGAGGAGAGTAGACATAGAGAAAAAGTGGTTGCAAGAAACCAAAGATAAGAAAGTTCCCCTCATTTCACAGCATATAATAATAGGACCACAAGGAGCGGCATTACAAGTTGACAGTAATGAGTTTATTGAAGAATGGTTCCAGATCCCAAATTCAGTCCCCCATATTACATTGTATTTAGAGCAGGGAAGTGAGAACAAAGAAATAGGCCCAATGATGAGAAAAGCCAAAGGAATACAATGGAAGAGCACGGACAACCCCTTAATTTTTATTTCAGCAGATAAACATTTCATGAAAATTGCATGCGCAACAATTATGCAGGGAACTCCTAGAGAGGTGGAAGTCAGTAATCAAAGACACATGAATTTGGAAATCATCTTGGAAGAAGAGATGAAACAAACGGAGCTGATTGAAGAGATGGAGCAATTAGTTCCTGAAGAATTGTGGTCAAAACATGACATGGATGTTGGACTGATAAAAGCTGCTAGCCCTATAGTAATTAAGACAAAACCAGGGGCTAAGTTACCATACAAGTACCAATATCCGTTAAAACCTGAAGCCATAAAAGGCATCAGAGGAACAATTGAAGGACTAACCACAGCAGGAGTGCTGTTTGAGACATCCAGTCCTTGTAACACTCCCATATTGCCAGTTACCAAAGCAGATAAAGCCAAATGACGCTTGGTACATGATCTAAGGGCAATCAATGAGATAGTAGAAGATTGGCCAGCAGAAGTTCCGAATCCTCACACCCTGCTTACAAATGTGCCACCTGATGCGAAGTATTTTACAGTGATTGATCTTTGCTCTGCCTTTTTCAGCATTCCATTGGCAGAAAGTAGCAGACATTTGTTTGCTTTTACTTATGAGGGGAAGCAAATATCCTATACCAGGGTCCCTCAAGGGTTCCGCCATAGCCCTCACATATTTAATCAGCTGTTAAAGGCTGATCTGGAAGATCTGGTACTGGACAGTACACTTCTCCAGTATGTGGATGACTTGTTGATCTGTGCCCCTACACTTGAGCAATGCCACAGAGATTCCATTAAAGTCCTAACTAAATTAGCAGAAGGAGGACATAAAGCCTCAAAGACAAAGCTGCAGTATTGTCTTCCCCAAGTAGAGTACTTGGGAAGATTAATTGCATATAAAACCAAAGCAATATCACAAAGCCAATTGGAAGGAATTAGCAAAGTGCCGCTTCCACAGACTGTTGGTCATATGATGACATTCCTGGGCATGACTGGATTCAGCTCAGATTGGATAGAGGATTATGCAATCAAAACTGCCCCATTGAGAGCCTTAATGAAACAGGCAGGGCAGCAAAATTTAAGAACCACACTCACATGGAATAAGGATGCGACAATAGCATTCGAATCCATTAAGAGAGAACTGCAAAGTGCTCCAGCTCTCACAAGTCCTGACTATACAAAACCCTTTCACCTCTATGTAGCTAACAAAAAAGAGGGATATGCCTCTGCAGTATTAATGCAGGAGACTTGTAAGGGGAGGGGAAAACAGCCCATTGCCTTTTATAGTACAAGGTTGGACAGTGTAGCACAGGGGTATCCTCCTTGTTATCAAGGACTCGCAGCTGTATATTATGCTTATGAGAAGGCTTCTACTTTGACTATGGGATACCCTGTGATAATATATGCACATCATAAGGTGGTGGAAATGTTGGAACAAGGTAGATTTGTTTTAACACAGGCCAGAAGCCTGGCATATTCAGCTCTTTTGACATATCCTGATGTAACATTAAAGCATTGTGCTACTGTAAACCCAGCAAATTACATACCTCTGGATAATGAAGGCACGCCACATGATTGTGTGGCTGAATCATTGGCGTTTACCCGTCTTAGACCAGATTTAGAGTCTACGCCCATACTAAATGCGGTGGCTGATTATTTTGTAGATGGTTCTTGCTTCAGAGACCATTTGGGAAATCATGCTGGTTTTGCTGTGGTTAAACGAGAAGGGAGTGAGTTTCTTCCTGTAGTTTCTCAACACTGTGAACAGCCTTGTTCAGCACAACTGGCTGAGTTGAAAGCCCTGACAACAGCTTGCCAGCTGGCAAAGGGGCAAGTTGTAAATATTTATACAGACTCTGCGTATGCGCATGGAGTTTGTCATCTTTATGGAGCAGTTTGGAAACAAAGAGGGTTCAGAAAAAGTGATGGTACCCCAATACAGCATGCTGAGCAGATTGTACAGTTAATTTCAGCTATGATGCAACCCAAACTCTTGGGTATTATTAAATGCCAAGCGCACAAAAAGGGAAATGACTTTGTAATACAAGGAAATAATGCCGCCGATGCAGAGGCTAGAAAAGCCTCAGGGTGTCAAGTTGCTGTAATGGCCCCCATGGTGTTAATACAGCCTGAGCCCCGAATTGCAGACCTTGCTCGCATACAAGAGCAGGCTAGTGCTGTTGAACAATCAGTATGGCAGCAAAGGGGGGCCACAAGAGATGTGAATGGAGTATGGCGATCTCATGAAGGACTAATCATTGCACCACATGCTCTATTGACTGTGTTAATTTCTGAGACACATGGATTTGATCATTGCGGTCGAAATGAGATACTTAGAAAAATCAAGCAACAAGGATATTGGTCACCTTATTTGCAAGCGACAGTGGATGATTTTCTAACAGGGTGTGATATTTGTGCTCAGAACAATGTGAGAAAAGGGACTTCAGCACCTATAGGGCACATCCCTGTACCCGAAGGACCTTTTAAACACTTGGTAATGGATTATGTCGACATGATCAAGCCAGTCAGAGGCAAAAGATACATGCTGGTGATAATAGATAGATTCAGTAGATGGGTGGAGGCTGTGCCATCATCTGACCAGGGCTCTGGGACTGTGATTAAGTTTTTGACAAGAGAAGTGATTCCCAGGTTTGGAATTCCATCTGAGATCAGTTCCGACAACGGCTCCTCATTTATTCAAAGAACGGTAAAAACTGTCTTGCAACAGTTGCGAATAAAACAGCGGCTAGGGTGTGTTTACCATCCCCAATCTCAAGGGATGGTGGAGAAAGCAAACGGAACCCTAAAGGCAAAGATTAGCAAAATCTGTGCAGACACCAAATTGAACTGGGTAGATGCCTTACCACTAGCGCTAATGAACTATCGCATGCAAACTAACAGGACTACAAATTTGACTCCACATGAGATGCTCACGGGTAGGCCTATGCCAGTGCCTTACTTAAGAGGCCCTTATGATGGACCGCCTTTGGAGCAATTGCAAGTTGAGTTAAGAACGTACATGAGGCAATTAACTGCTATACATGAGGCTATATCTTCACAGGAACAACGCCGAGGGCCTAGAGAGGACGAAGAAGCTCCGTGTGCAATCGTTCCAGGAGACAAAGTGTATCTAAGAGTCTTCAGAAGAAAATGGAATGAGCCAAGGCGGGAGGGACCCTACACAGTCACACGAGCAACACCGACAGCAGTACAAGTGGAGGGGAGCACTACCTGGTACCATCTGAATTACTGCACCAGAGTACCACAACTGCGACGGCGAGATCCTGAGCAAACTGACGAGGAAGCCGAGGACTTATCAGAAATTTCAGACGAAGGTCAGAGACAAGATGATAGTCAGAGAACCCCCGAGGGGATTCCAGAGTCCGCACCGGAGACGTCTAGGGCAGCTGAGGGACAACCGGAGCAGCTCCCGCAGCACGAGCCAGAGCGGAGGACACAGCAGGAGGAGCCACACCAGGAGCCAGAGCCGTCACAGACAGAGCACGAATCACAGACAGAACAGGAGCCCGACGAGCCAAGACAGAGCACAGAACAGGGACACCCGGAGGAACATGCTATCAGGACTATATACGATCCTGACATACATGGGGAACATAGTGCAACAAGAGATAGCCGCTATAGACCAGAACCAGACACCACCCCAACCACAGCAGGTGCCGGTGAACCACGGCCGGGCCCAAGTCGGGAGGGAGATGCAGGACCTTATGGTCACGGTACTACTCTTGATGAGCTTGGTGCAGACCGTACCACAGACCGAGAGCTTGCCAGCCCAGAATTATCCGCCGAGCAACTACTGGCAGAAGAATTCCCAACAATTAACTTGTCGGCACTTGAATGGTCACCCGACGATTTCAACATGTGATGAAGTGTCCCAGTATGAGAGACTTTGGGACAGTGCTGTTCAAAATGAATGGTACAGGTGGGCACATTTCACAGTAGATCAATCATTCATGGACAGTTGTGTGTTTTGCACCCCATCACCAATGAGCAGGCTGATTGTTGTACCAAACCCATATGATTACAGACATTGTGCTGGACATTATTCAAAGCAGTGTGATGCAGAGAGAAACAATGTTCCTTTTTGCCATGCAGAATGTTTAGCCCTGGCAGGACGTGAAAACAGGGAACGCTACTACACTCATGCATTATGGGGAGAGGAGTGCATGGATATTGATGTAAGGGTCCCAACGAATATGATTGAAGTTCCAGTAGTTTATGAAATAGATTATACATTGCAGTACGAATGTTATAATAGTACAAATGAAAAAGCGGGTCTAAATGTGGGAATTTTTGGAGGAAATTGTATAACTATTTGGCATTTAGATAAAAATATGCGAAGTCAGAAGGGAGTAAATAGACAATGGGATAAAAGGTTTGCTTCTGCTACACTTACAGATAACTTCACAGTAATAGGATGGGAAGATTGCCCAAACATGACAATTGGATGGCCCTTGATTGAATCTTACGAAACTCAGGTTAACGCTATAGCCGACTACTTTTGGGTGTGTGGGGAAAGCAAACTAAGACCGACACTACCAAAACATTGGAGAGGTTTATGTGCAATAGTAAAACTAATACAAGATGCCACTATGATCACATGGGATCCGAATGAGAATGTTAAAAGTGAACCAAAACAGAAAATAGTGAAAAGGGCTTACCAAAGTGACCCAAATGTTTATATTGATGCTATTGGTCAACCTAGAAATATCCCACACCAGTTTAAAGCAAGAGATGAAGTTAAATCTGGATTTGAGTCTATTTTTGTATGGATTACACCAAATAAGAACACAGAATGGATTAATTATGTGTATTACAATCAACAGAGATTTATTAACTACACAAATGATGCACTTAAAGCTCTTGGGGAACAATTAGCCCCAACAAGTAAAATGGCCTGGCAAAACAGACAAGCTCTAAATTGGTTATTAGCTGAAAAAGGAGGAGTCTGTGTGATGTTCGGAGAAGATTGCTGTACTTACATTCCTTATAATACTGCCCCTGATGGTTCGTTTACTCGTGCTATGGAAAAATTGAAAAACCTTAGAGATGAAATAACAGCTAATGCTGGAAGAGATAAGGCAGTTGGGACATGGTTTGAGTCAATGTTTGGGTTCTGGGGCGAATGGCTGACCAAAGTAGGAGTAACGATTGTTATTGTGTTGGTAGTCTCTGCAGTATTGTTCTGTTGTGTTCTCCCCATACTAAGATCCTTGTTGGTTAAGGCCACAGCTAGACAAATGTTACTGCATACAGAGTTGAATGTACAGCATGACTCTGAGGCATTTATGTTAACCATGATTACAGCAATGGACAAATGTGAAGAATATGAGACCCCTTAGCTTGTTAAACAACCAAACCAGAAAAAGGGTGCCACTTTTATTTTACTATTATGACGCTGTTTGTATATAAGAAAGGGAGAGAGTCTAGAATTGTATGTCCTTTTGGGGCGTGTAGTGTAGTTATAGTCTTCTAGATATAAATAGGCAGGAAGATAGTTTTGTTTGTTGTTTTTGGCAAAAACCCTTTCCCCTTGTTTTTCTTTGCCCATGGTAGATCCCAAAATGTCAATAAGAGGGATATGCATTATGTATTTCTTTCTTTCTTTCTTTCTTTCGTTCTTTCTTTCCGCCACTATCATCACAATATACTGGCCAAAACTGGGGGTGCTCCAGAGGAGGTTGCAGGTGATCGTCAAACTGTCGTCCGCAGCGAAATTCAGAAAACGGCAGGAGGTTAAACTCAGATGGGAACGATGTCTTCCGCTGCAAGAAGACGAGTATTCCCGGGAAGGGTGCCCAACGTGGTATAGGAGAGTAGTGCTACATCCTGCACGACCGGGGTACCCAAGACGACATCTAGGACCAGTGGCTAGGCAAATATTGGAACAGGATCCAGCGGTTCTGGCAGTAGGACAGTCAGTTGTTGTCCCAGCTGACTACGACAACCAGGTCGGGATAACTTTTGTCTTTTTCTTCACAAAACCTGGACATCGACCAGTTGTAGACCGAGGAAGCAGCACTTTGAAAACTACACGCCATAATTTACCAATCACGGAGTGGGAATACCAGTGTGCGCATTACCCAAGGAACTAGACCTGTGAGTAGGAGTACAAGGGCAAAAGTGCCAGTGGAAGAACCACTTCTTTTAGTGAAGGTGGGGGCCACCCACTGGACGAACATAGTTAGCTTAAAAATCATTAGTTACCCTTAAAAGAACTCCTTTAGTGACCTCACCCATTCACGACCACTATGGACGCAATTCTCGAACGCAGAAAAGAGGAATAAATGATTGATGTCAGCTGCCTTTAAACAGTTTGCTGAGAAGTTCAGGCCATATCATATGATCGATTCCCCACACCGACAAGTACCTGCGGACCGGATAAGAGGGACATCGCTCTATTTCCCTTCAAGAAGTGAAGGTACTGAAGAACAGTGTTATTATGACTTGGTGATCTCTGGATATGTGTCTGCATTTTCAGGACAAAGACGACCACAGTCACAGATAGACACTTTGAGATTGTTACCACGGGATGATGCTATACTGGCTGTAGGGTTTACTTCAACACAAGAGGATACATGGACTGAAAGAAAACCAAGTTGGACTTTAACTGTGTACACTCAATATTTGCTTTGGCCCTTAATTAACCTACATACAGGGGATTTGACATTAAAACCACATAATTGTCACACACGATTTAAAGCGGGATCCAGATTAAGACCAGGTCAGTGGATGATCTTCAATTATCGCACCGAAGGATACGAGGTGAATTGAACCTTAGCGGCTGTCACAATGGAAGAAAGACGACACCCATGGCATCCCAGGAGGGTCCGAGGACTGTGTGGAGAGCGAAACATAGCTTCTTTGATGTTCTTTTTGACATGTATGATAATAATACCAATCATTATGAGAAATGGCCTGGGTATGGACCAAAATGACATGGACGTCTTGAACACTACCTTGGGACGGGTGGACTGTGGAGTAAATGATACATCATCTGAACATTTGTTCTGCGGTCTACTGGTTCCAGAGGCTGAGTCAAAGCACCGAAAGAAAAGACAGAGTGTCAGCAGCAAGATGGGACAGCTTTCCGACGCCTGGATGGATCACCCTAATCCTCCTCATCCTTATGCTACTAACATGTGGTGGCGATTGACGAATCATACCGTTAGAATGAATGCTGCCAGACACTGTTATGTTTGTGCTCACTTTCCTCACAGCGCCACTGGAGGAGATTGGTGGCCACATCAGAATCCCAACAAGACATTTGAAGCAGCCAAGGCTGCAGTAGCAGCAGCTGGACTGAAGGAAGGCCTATACGCTGAACTTCAAGAATCGATAGATGCAATATTAGTAGATGGATTAAAGCTCTCCCAAAATGAGAAGAATATGATGCACGACACTTGGATCCCACACCCTTTTCCTAATAGACTTTTTGCTCAGATAGCAACTGTAAAGCATGTCCCTAACAATCTAGTCTGTTATGAAAGAAAGTCAGGAAATCATGCTTTGGGAACGATACCAGAGCGGAAATGTTCCCATGTCTACCAACCTGTAAACGAAACGGTGAAACGGAGTTGCATGGCCTGTCTTCGTTATGCAGATGACCCAAGTCCCCCAGTTACGCCTGTTATCGTTACTCATGAAGCACCACAGCCAATTGTTGCATACCAATATATTTTTACTTCCAAAACAGGACGAGCAAAATGTCCATCATGTTCGACTGTACATGTTCCTGATCACGAGGGAACTGGAGTCGTTGAGGGATACTACTGGCTGTGTGGCTATCAAGTATATTTGTCGTTGCCAAAGAACTGGACAGGACTGTGTGCTTTAGTTCAGCTACATGGAGGGGCTATCATCTTGCCTCATCACGCAATGAACAGTCAACGGCGTGTGAGAAGAGGATTATTCAATTTCCTAACGGACAGCCCGGTGCCAAAAAATCATCACATATGGACAATTGCAGAAAAGATTGCGGTTGCATTTGCTCCAGCACTAGGAGTAGAATCACTGATGACTGGTTTAGAAATCACCAGATATGAGTTGTCCTCATTCATCAACACGACGAAACTCGTGATGGAAGGAATCAAGGAAGAATTACAAGGATTACGTCTTACTGCTCTTCAGAATCGTTTGGTATTGGATCAACTTACTGCATCGCAAGGAGGTGTTTGTGCTATGATTGGAGAGACTTGTTGCACATACATACCAGACAACGACGCGGATGGACATCTCATTGAACAAGGAATAAAAAATATTTCAATGCTTTCTGCCATGATGGCGAAGGATGAAGTAGATTCAGATAATACAATGTGGAACTGGATTAACAACATATTTCCCAATTTGCATAACATATTGATGTTGATAATCTGCATTGTGGCGCCAATTCTGATACTACTGTGCTTTTGGCCTTGCATAATGCAGGCGATTAAGGGGATTGCTAGATCTGATCCCCACCATCAGAGGGTAGTGTACTCAGTCAGGGATGATCACCTTTTTGCAATCTAATATAGAAGGCATTTCTATGGAAAAATGGTAACAAGCAGGAGTTGTCCGTGTTACGAGATAACCTAGACGGTCAGATGGATTTCAATTTTTATGGCTTATAAGCATATCCTTAGGGAAATAAGTATTATCATCAATGTTGATTATTCTTGCTCACGCACACATATATTCTTTTTAAAGCACACATGTATTGTTTTTAAACCACACATATATTCTTTATAAAGCACACATATATTGTTTTTAAACCACACATATATTCTTTTTGAAGTAGAACTTCCTCCTGTGATAGTACTAATCAAGTGTGGGACTCTTATTGAGCCCCAAAGGGGGGAATATATTGTGTATAAATTCTGATCATATTCAGTATGCTATGGGACTTTCATTCACCCTGGTTATGAAAGAATGTTTTTAAACATTAACTTGATGTTTTGAAGAAGTATTCATAGGAATGTTTGTAAACATTAACTTAGTGTGTTAGTAAATCAAAAATCACATTACTAGTGGGTCAGAAATCGCATTAACTTAGAGTCACGATAAGATTGTTTGCATGAGAGAATCAATCACTACATATTCTAATCAAAATCCAGGGATGGTTTGAAGGCCAGACCCAAATAAATTGTATCACTGTTCATTTTTAATTAAAAAAATGAGTTAAGGTTGAAATTCCACCATTAGACCAGAAACCTTGTTGCCTAAAAATAATGGTGGCGGACAAGGATAGTTGGATAATAAAAATAAGAGATAACGGGAAGTTACCTGATTGGTTTCGAAAGGAAACACCTTTGGGAAGTTTTACTATAACTAGAGGCTGGAAAACACCAAGTTCAGATGTTTTGGAGACTTGGGACATCTCACTTTGTTTGACTTGTACAAATAAAGTTGAAACTTTGACACCTGGACCTTCCTTGTCTGAGCAATTTTTTGAGCGTGAAGATCAACGTTTTTCCCCGTCATTATTGACAGGGATAGGCAGTATTTCAAATACATTTATTTAAAATACGTATTTGAACTACAAAATACTACTCAGTATTTTAACACTTAACATGCACTAAAAAGGATAGTTTACCCCCCAAAAAATTCTGTCATCATTTACTCACCATCAGGTTGTTTCAAAGCTATGTATTTGATCTGTTAAACACAAAGAAAGATATTTGTAAGAATGTAATCACTTTTCAGTTCTGTGACATAATCCACTACCATAGTAGGAAAAATATTTTCTATCGAAGACCAAAATAGATCTTTTGATGAATTTAGGAACACAAACAGTTCCGGGGCTCAATTGACTGCCATTACATTTTTCCTACTATGACAGGCTATTGTAAAGTGGCTATGTTTTAAAATTTGAAAACATGTATGTTGTGATTCTTAACGTAAAAAATATTATGTTCAATATATTTTTACACATTCAGTCCCATATCTTATCACGTGTACATCAATATATCATAGACTATTTTACTTTTTACTAAATTTACTAAAATTACATGTATTAGTACATACAAGTAAATATATTATGGTCAATATATTTTTCTATATATGAAAAGCGGCAATTCCTTGTGTATTATTTAATATATTGGAATATATTTACACAATTTATTATTATCTATATTTTCTAATGTACCATTATGTCATTTTATATATTTTCAATTCACATACTAGGAAATATATTTTCTTTCCATAAGGGTTATTCTCACATTTAAAAGTCTGATATCAAGAGTCAATGGCTGCGTTTATATTTGGCATTAAAATACGACATGTATCTGGATGTTGTCCACATACACATTGAAAAAGACAAGTGTGAATGCGCTTCTGATCTGAATGTTATCCGATCAGCGTGTCCTGATCAAGAGGTAGTGGAGGACGCATTGTGATCAGATCTCAGTGTAATGTAAACGCAATCCAACTACGTAAACAACTTCACAGAAAACCCCCGCGGCTATCATTAATCTATGACTGCGCAGCAGATGACAAATACAGCGCATAGTTAACTCTTGCTCACGCATTCGTGCACAGTCGCTCATTTTCCTACAAAATGATTATCAATAATTTACAACAGTGAATCGTTATTTGCAACCAACAGAGGATGTATGTCAAATGACAACAGATCTTTAACTTGACCACTACAGCTTTATACTTCACATAGGCTATTCTTGACTGCCACAAATGGGTTTTACTGTCACACACAGCGCCATTGGTGTTTTTAAACGTCTCAATTGTTTATTTTTATGTCACAGACACGAATAGCAACACTATACCAGCGTGTTTCCAACATAGGCTACTTGTGTGTGTGTGTATTTCATGTTAAGCCTACGGTGTAAATACTCATTTCCCTGCTGTCCCGAGGGCTGTTGTGGTGTCTCCTACCATCCCCGAAAGAAGACAGAAGCGGCACCCGCGCAGCTTGAAACGGAGCTCTGAATACACCGTATATATCATTACACAAAGAAACAAGATTGTATAGTGTTCCTTATAGCTGATGTCAGTAAACACGCTCTTTGGGTGCAGACCAAAGAAACGACGCGCTGTCACTTTCAGCCGAACTAACACAAATAGACGCACAGCAAAGTCCCTGGTGTCAAATGTACACCCACTGGTGTAAATATGAGTCCGTAGCTACGGGTGTACAAATTTACACTGAAAAATAGTCTTTCTGGTGTCAAATGTACACCCACTGGTGTAAATATGAGTCTGTACCTACGGGTGTACAAATTTACACTGAAGCAGAGTCTTTCTGGTATGAAATGAGGTTAATGAATCAATTGAGTTCACATTACAAGTGATGATTGATCTTTAGTGATGACACCTGCTGTTCATGAAGTGTTTAGATACACAGCTGATGTAAAACAAACACAACAGATTTATGTGTAGAACTTATGTGGTCTCTTGATATCACGACATATCAAAATGCTTCAAACAACTTTAAACAGTGTTGCCATATTCACTTATTAAAAGAAGTTTGAGTTTAAAAGATGTTCATGTAGAGTTAGAGGTTTAACTACAGTATGAAATGTTTTAGATGTGACGTCATCATTAGGGTGGGGAGGATTCTCTTTAGTGGGGTACTTGGGGTACCCGTTTCTTTTCCTTATTTGTTAAACAGACACACTGCCTGTGGTTTAAAATGTTTATTGCTTGAAGACTTTGCTTGACGTCATCAGAAAATGATAATAGTGTAATGAAATGTTTTATTCAAGCTAGAGGTGTCGGTGTTTGACAACAGTGGTGTGTAAGATAAACAGATACTGTCTTTGTCATCAATTGTAAATAATATATTTTAAACTGTTACACACAGACATCAAAACTTAGCATACAAATATCAATAAAGGTCACAATCAATAAAACGTACATGCTGCAGTGCATGCTGGTTAATAGTAGCATCAAACTTAACAGTGACACCCAGCATGCATATCGTAATTTTTACCACCACTGTTTAGTTTTATAGGATGAGTATTGAAGTCTTAGACTGTGTGAGAAATGTTTGATCAAATCTTTAAAATTGAATTTTAGCACTCTAGCTGATTTTATTATAACATTTTATACTATTTTTCATCTGTCTCTTAGACTAAGCCTTAGTTGATACTAATGCTTCAACTCAATAAAAAGACCGGACTATGCATGGCATTTTGATTGTGTATTTATATGAAAAGAATCTGTGTGGCTACATTCTTTATTTCCTGTTCTTGTTTACCTCTTCAGTGGACTCTGATCATGAACCGCAGGTGTTCATCACTAATAATCAATCATCACTTGTAGAATGAACTCAACGGATCCATTTACTGCATGAATAAATGAACATTTCACACCAGAAAGACTCTGCTTCAGTGTAAATTTGTACACCCATAGGTACAAACTCATAGATACACCAGTGGTTGCACATTTAACACCAGGGACTTTGCTGTGCGTGAAGGATGTAAGTGGTCACTTTTGATCATAGTAACTGTGGCCTGCTTATGTGATTATTTTATGTGTCTGTGACATGAATAAACAAATAATGTGTTTAAAAACACTGTTAGGGGAAGTGTGTGTGTGTGTGTGTGTGTGTGTGTGTGTGTGTGTGTGTGTGTGTGTGTGTGTGTGTGTGAGCGTGTGTGTGTGCGCGCATGCGTGTGTGTGTATTTCCACATTATGACTCATCTAAACAAAACTATGTTTTTTACAGCATCAACTTCAACATCAATAATAAGAAGAGGTATGAAGTGTTGATTGTGATCCATATGTCCTGTTACATAAGTACATGAGTGAAACTCTCACTAAACTCATCTTGTGTTTGTTTCTCATGTGTAGTGTTTGAGAGTTTGATGGATTTAATGGTGTTCTTGTGTCTTCTAGTGATTCTAGTGATTGTTGAGGTGTCAGTGTTTGCTGCTCCTACTGTCATTCTTCTTCAGATCATCTGTGCAGGAAGAGCGCGTGAGTTTTCATCATCATCATCATCATCATTCACCTGAAACAATCCAGAAAACAAACAGCAGAACTTCATCACTTTTATTGACTTTTATCTTCTCAGAAAACAGAAGAAGGACTCAGAACCCTCATCCACAAGACACAGTGATGTCAGCAGTTTTGGAATAAAATCCTTTCTTTATGATTAGCAGAGGAAATTACAGCGAGCTTTATTTGATTAGATTTTATACATATGCGTGTAATGCTTTTAAACAATACTTATTGTCACGTCTGTATTTAACTGATAGTTCACACCAAAATTAAACATCTGTCATCATTTACTCACCTTCAAATTGTTCTAAACCTGTTTATTTTTTCCTGTTGAACACAAAAGAAGATATTTTAAAGGATGTGGAAAAATGTGTTACTGTGTCTGTGTTATTGTATTTGTGTAACGTAGCTGAATTGTGTGTTGACTTATATCTGTTAATTCCAGCTCAAACTTGTTTTGATTTTGCATAATTGCTGAATAAAAAGTCTGATATTGATATCTGTCAAAGACTCAGTTGGCCACACTATTTATCACACACACCTGTTCCTCCTTCACTCATTACCTGAACTACATATACTTCAGCTGTTTCCCAATTTGAAGGCTGCGGCCTTCTAAGGTCTTGTTTTTTAAGCACGCAGCCCTGAAGTCAAGGAAGAAAACAGTAATGAGAAGGTCTGGCCTTATATCTGTGTACTTTGCATATTATTTTTGTATTAGTATTTACCAATAATTGAAATTATGAATAATCAATATATATCGATATAAAAACGTTACCCTCCTCCACCTCTTGAAATGATCTCTCTTCAGGAGGAATGGCACTCCTGAACCAATCAGTTGTGGGTGGATGAAACCAATTCCTTCCCTAATTTTTTTTCTCATTTCAGAAGTTTCACTCGGGTATAGTCACGATAAAGAAAAAAAGACAATCGCTACATCTGCTTCATGACGACTTTAAATTGTTGTTGATTATAATTTAGTTTATAAATCTGAAGTTAATATTTTTGAACCCAAGAAAAACACTGTTTCTGAGTTTCCATCTTGGCCCAAACCTTATGCGCTTGAAATTTGGTTTGACAAACAGAAAAAGTCACATTTGGCCCTTAGATGTGATAAAATCACTCATAGCCATGGCTTCTCAGCGCTTATTGACTTGTTATGCACACCAAATTGTATCTACTTAATAGTAAGGAAGTTGGCGATTTTGGAGTCCATGTGTGAACCGGATGAGCAGAATGTGAATTTAATCAAAATAAAAGCCCTAAAACCCTTTCTTTTTAATGGAGTCATATGGCATGAATACGTGTTTTTTTGGATCTTTGGTGTGTTATAAATTGCCCATGCATGTATTACACAAATACAACTGCATTCTATCTAAAAGCAAATGCTCCTGAACGAGCTGTGCTAAAAGACCTGAAACAGCTCCACATTTACACCTACAAGACATTTTTTTAATCTTTCGCTCATCTGTTATACGACTCTAAGACGTCTGCTGTCCGTTGTCATAGACATCTAGTCTGTGTCTGTAAGATGTTTATGATTTAGAATGGAAAACTGCCCTTTCTAAGACCGTCTTAAGATGTTTTTACACAGCAGATGTTTTCCAGATCTTTAGCAGACATCTTATGGCAGAATTTTTATTTTGGGGTGAACTATCAATTTAAACGTGTTTCCAGTTTGAAGTTCCTGGGGACCCATATTTCGGAGGACCTGTCCTGGACCACCAACACCTCATGCCTGGTCAAGAAGGCTCACCAGCGTCTCTTCTTTCTGAGGACACTGAAGATGAACCAACTGTCTTCAACTATCCTAGTGAACTTCTATCGCTGCATGATAGAGAGCACCCTGACCAACTGTGTCACAGTCTGGTACGGGAACTGTTCTGTTGCTGAGCGCAAGGCACTGCAGCGGGTGGTGAAAACAGCCCAGCGCATCACAGGGACTACACTCTCTCCCATTGAGGACATCCAGAAGAAACGCTGTCTGCGTCAAGCTCGCAGCATTCTCAAGGACTCCTCTCACCCCGCTCATAGACTGTTTACTCTCCTGCCTTCCGGTAGGCGCTTCAGGTGCCTCCGGACAAGGACCAGCAGACTAGGAAACAGCTTTTTTCCCGGAGCTGTTTCATTATTGAACTCTGCCCCCCACTGATTTCACTACCCCTCATAACTTTAACTTTAAAGCTGCTATTACATTGTTCACATTGCACTACAGGGCTGCCATGCATGACTGAACTGTACACACCAGTTCTTCATGATGCGACTGAACTGTACACACCAGTACTTCATGTATCTGCTCTCACGGACTGTTTACACACACACAGCATCATTTGCACTCTATACTGCTCACTTGCACACCAGGAATATTACACTGAATGCTCATTTGCACTAATGGACTACTTTCAGAACTGGATTAACTCATCTACTGCACTGTAACTCTATTAACTGCATCTACTCATCTATTGCACCATAACTTCAATAACTGTATTAATTTAACTACTGCACTGTAACCTTAATAACTAATGTCTATAATTAATGCACACTTAAGTCACTTGCACTATTGTATAGTCTAAATTGTTATCTGTTCATAACCACCTGCACATTAATGTTTACAGTATATATCCTTCTGTATGTATTGTCCATAGTACATACCTTCTGTATTTATTCACACTGTATATCCTGCACTTGCTAATTGCACTTCTGGTTAGACCTAAACTACATTTTGTTACACTTTACTTGTATATGTGTAATGACAATAAAGTTGAATCTAATCTAATCTTAAATTCACATTGTGGTTAATGTGATAAAACGAAGCGAATGTCCTGCAAACTGACCTGTCACATTTGGGGTAAAATATTGACTGTCCACAGCTGTTTCTCGCCTGTACAGTAGATGGTGCTGATGGACAATGAATAGATGTCAAAAGAGACAAAGGTATCCTGCAGATATAATATGCTGAGAAAATGTACAAATGTTTTGATGCCTGTGTTATATTTTAACTCTTACATGGTCTGACTTTAGTGTTTGTAGCAGTATTTAATCATATAATAGCACAAATCTAGCGTGTATATTTATTGAATAAAAACTGTGTATGCTGTCACGTTTAAAAAGTGATCATTCAGTTCATGAACATGAATTTTCCTGCGTGTCATTTCACAGCTTAACATAAACAAGCACTTTGTATAATAAACATCTATTTATTTTGAGCTAAAATGATGTTCCTCTCAGTTCAGATTCAGTGTTGTGAGTCTTCTTCAGTGTGTTTACTGATGGATTGTGTAGTCTGTTTTTAAGAGCTTTAGTGACACCACATCTAACTGGATGACCGTTTATTCACTGGATGAATGTAAAAAAGTTGACACATGAAGAAAAAACCTCGTTAAGACCGTGCTCGTGGACAGTATGAAACCATTCTGAGGCAGATTCTTAATTCAGTTGTTGAACATTCACTTTACTTTATCATGTGTGGTGTGTAAAGACTTTAAGAGTGTGTGTGTGTAATGAAGGAATGAGTTCTTCAGGTAAATCAGAAACTGAAGAATCGTGGAATGCTGAAGGACACGACAGTGACATGGAAAATGAAGTCTGATGGAAATGTTTTCATACCAAAACATGAAGATGAAGAGAAGCAGAAATACTTGTTCAGACGTCTGATTGATCACATGACCATCTTTATATAATAATATAATTAGTTTAATGATTGTTTTAATGAGGTTTTTAGCTGAGAAAGACATATTAATATCATTAAAAAACAATACTTAATGTGGCTTTAGATAATTAATGATTCGTTACATTTATATAATGCTTTTCTGGGCACTCAAAGCACTTTACATGGAAGAGGGGAATGTGCAGCATCCACCTAGATGATGCAATGGCAGCCATATTGCCCCAGAACGCCCATCACATCACCTTATTCGTGGAGAACAGACAAAGTTACAAAGCCAGTATGTACATATGAGCAACACAGAGCTATTTATAGCTGCATCTTTTATTCAGTTAGTCTGTGATGCCCTATAATGTAGCAGTAACAATGAAAGTGCAAGTATTTACTTCATAGACCAAACATTGGAAAAGGTATTTTATACTTAAAAGCTAATGGGATATTAATGCAGTTTAAATGGATTGTGACCTTATTGTCCTTGATGGCTGAAGTGTGACATATGTGGGTAGTTAGTTAAAAATATATTCACATTACTATACATAAATACACACTTTTTCTAAATGCTGTTTCGTTAACTCAGTTAATTGTAAACTCTATAGATCCTTATGGTATGAATAAAGAACTAGACTTTACAGCTTTCTTATAATCAATTTGATTTTGTGAATAATTTATAGTTTAAGTGGTTTAAAATGTTAATGTTTGAAAAATAAAACATAAAAATACTTGACAAATTTGACAAGACAGAGGAGAATATCCGTTAAAGTCAGTATTTTGGTTTGCTTGTCACCTAAATATCTACATTTGTGCTGCGAAGATGCCGGAAGTTCTCTAAGGATGGCAAACGTCATGTGGGTTAGTAAAAATTCAAACAAAGTAGATTTTTGGGTGAACTTCCCCTTTAAAAAGGCTTCAGATTGGCATTCGTGTTGAGTTCTTTAACGGACCACCTGGAAACAACACAAAGCAGTCCAACTGTATAAAAAGCCGTTGTGTTCATATCAGTGATAATGAGAATTCCTCACAATTGACAAAATGCTGGATTCTTAAAAGAATGCAAGGTTGACAACATAAACTCATATCGTTGTTATAAACTTTTTGACACCTTCTGAAGTCTGTTATTGCAACAACATTTCTATATTCATAAACATTTTCCCATGCGAAACGAAACGTCATTGCATACCTGTCAGTCATACGGTCTCTTCTACAGTCCCCGGCCAGAAAAGCGGACAAAGTTCCCAGATCTTCAGTACAAAGTTCCGGCCACATGAAACACGTTTGATCGCAACCACGTCCCGATCAATTCCTGCCTCACGATAAAGGCAAGCCTGGGCCGAACCTCAGACTCCGCTGCTGCTAGCCCCTGAGTGCTTTTACACTCAGCCAAGACACCTACCCAACCTTCCCAGCACCATGCTGGCCCACACTGCAACAAGCCTCATCAGCAGCGTGAGCATGCCTCCACTGGCGACACGCACCTATCTTTAGCTCATTCTCTTTTTCCTCTGCCACGTCTATGGCCTGCTGCCCCTCTGTCGAACTCTAGCTTGAGGTTGGCTCTGCTAGCGGCACAGGTCCTGGCTTCCTTTCCTCTTGACTTTTCTTCCAGCTTTGCTCCAGGAGCTGAACCAAATGTGAGGCTGCCTCCATTTGCGGCACATGCCCTGGCTGCCTCCCCTCCTGACTTTCCATCTGTCTTCGCCCAGGGAGCCGACCCAAGCACGAGTCTGCCTCCGCACATGGCTCTGGTGGCCACCTTCCTTCATCTTCACTCTCTTCCTTCTAAGCCTACCTACATCTCAGACGGCCACAGGTCAAACTCCTCTCTGTCCTGCTCTTCGTAGACGACTCCAACTGCCCCACCACTCGCTTCTGGTTCCAAAAACACCTCAAATCTGTTTTACTCCTTTCCGACTTCCCAGCAGACCATTTCTTCAGCCACTCCATCCGCATAGGAGCGACAACCAGAGCTGCCCCAAAAGGCCTCTCCAAGTCACAGATTTTATTGCAATTCAAGTTTTCTCATAACTGCTGAAACCTAACAGTCATCTTTAAATATTACTATTAAATTCTATGATGATGCTGTAAGTGAGTCCTGCCTGTCGCAACCATCCATTAACGTCCAGTAAAAAAGCACCCTCTGCTCTCCTTCCCTGTGTACAGCTGAAGCTGCCGCAGTAGCATTAGCCAAATTAGCCAGATTTTTGCAAAAGGTTGCAGGCTTTCCTTCTAAAATGTATTTGTTTATGATCACTAGAAATGATGAGCAGCTGTGTTGGATTTGGATGGGAACTAAACTATGCAGATCACTAGCCCTCCAGAACACATTCTCAGTGGCTAATCCACTGCCCAAAAAATAAAGACACCTTGGCTCAGATATATAAACAATTATGTTTTAATGCAATTTGTAACCAGGGATGGATTACTGACTCTGGCCAATGGGGCCAGTGCCAAGGGGCCCTTCCAAGCAAACAACGTCCAAAAGATGTCTTATCTACGTTTCTGTTTTCGTTTTTTTTCAATGACGAGATAACTCGTCGCTGGTGGTGAGATGTATCTCCATCTTAACTTTTTCTAGTAGCAACTCATAGCTGTCACCATCCTGGATTGTAGCTGAGGAACTTTATATGATATATTTACAATCAGTAAACATTGATTTTGTGATCATTCACTTTAAAAATACCTCTCAGAGATTTTATTTGGTTTGAAAAAATCACACGTGAATCAACCCTTCTGATGGCATCAGGATAATCCTGTTTTTTTTATCAAATAGATCCCAAACCGAGTTAAACATTTTGAAAAAGGTAGGTTTGATCCAGATGAAATGTAAAATTGGTTTACATGATCTGTTCTTAGTTCAGAATGCCTCTTTTGCTTTTGGAAAACCCATTTCCAAGATTTGATCCAATATGTGATCTGAAATCGCTTCCCTGTAGCTCAGTGGTAAGAGCATTGCGTTAACAACGCAAGGTTGTCTGTTCGATCCCATGGGATTGCAAATACCTATGTATTAATAGGATAAAGCAATGTAAGTCGCTTTGGATAAAAGCGTCTGCCAAATGCCTAAATGTAAATGTAAATGTAAATCCCACTGGTTTACTTTGGAAAAACTGGGCCCTGAACAACAATAGCACACGTCCAGAAGACGGCATAAACAGACGTTGTAAAAAACTTTCACTCTGGCTCCACAGGGGACATCTTTTTAACCTCATCAACGACATAAAAAAGACGCCAATTGGACTTGCTTTTGTTTGCAGGGTTGACTACCATAAGCCCGAAGGGGCCCTGGACTTCAATGTTGTGCCATTCAGTTTGATACAGAGAACCCAACAACAATGAAAATAATTGTATATCTATGTTTAATATATGGCCTCAACAAATCATGCCAACATATGTTTTTATGGTAATTTATAAAATTAAATTACACCACATTTAAATTGCATTTTCTGAATGTTTTGCTTGATGTGTCAAAGGGGCATTTTATGGTGAGAAATCATTTTTTATTTATGTGATGCATTAAACATGTCGATGCCAAAATATGGATTTTTTTTGTTAGTTTCTATGAGGATTCGGAGATGCTCAGCCTTTGCTGCTTTTAGTGCCTTTTATATCAGTTTCTACACAATTTTAAAGACCTCTGATTGGGTTTGTTGACATTTGCCCTCCAATTTACGTGTTTCTATTTTGAGGGCATAAGTAGTGGTACTGTACCATGGTCCAATGATTTCCTCATCAATCTTATTTAACTTAATATGTGCGACCGCTTTTTGCTCTGACTTTTACCGAAATTATTATTTAGTTGTATTATTCGGGGGACAGACACAGTCTCAATGCATTTGGAGGCAGTACATTTTTTTAACAGTTGAGTGGGAGGAACACAGACTGTGGTTAAAGTATTTACTTGCTAGTAAAATGATGGTTAGAGTCTTTGTGATGTTGTCAGACATAAGATCTGCTCTGATGCTGCTGGGGTGCAGGCCTTCGGCGCGGAAAAGCCTAGATCCTGGAACAGATCAAATTATTAACAAAGAGCAGCTTCATTTCAGTACACCATAACATTAACCATTGATCAAGTGCAAAAGACTCTACTGAACCTTAAATTCCCTCGTCGCTAGGTAAGAATGGCCCTGATACGATGATCCTCGCCGTGGGCGATGCGTACCGTCTTGATCGGATTCCTGAAGTCCCTCTTCCTGCCCCATTCTGATGTCGTTCACCCCTGCATGCAGCACGACAGCTCCGACGCTAGCGTCGTCCTTCATGATCGCAGGTACCTGCGCAGAGACATCAAGAACACAGGCGCCAGGAAAACAGTGAGTGCGCACCTTACCTTGAGTGTAGGAAGCGTGTACGTTCCGGACGATTGAGTCTCTGATGACCACAGCATTGCATTCTGTCTCGCCGGCAAAGCGATTTCTGATCGGGATCTCGAAGACCGGTGGCAGCGGTGGGGGAGAGGTCATCACTTCGGTTCTGGCTTGTGCCTTTCCCTGTGCCGGTCAAGAGTGTAGTTCCTTTAGACCACATTCCAATTAAATTATTAAAAGAGTTACTACCTGTTGCAATTGAGGTCATTTGTAACATTATCAACTCGCCAATTAATCTAGGCCATGTCCATGGACCCTTTTAACTGGCTGTCACTAAGCCTCTTATCAAGAAACCAAACTTAGACCCCAATGAACTTGGAAGCTATAGACCGATTACAAATTTCCCTTACCTGTCTAGATTACTAGAAAAAGTAGTGTCCACTCAGTTGTGTTCTTTCTTACAAAATAATGATATACACATAAAAATTCAGTCAGGCTTTAGACCCAATCACAGCATTGAAACTGCGATCGTAAAAATGACAATTACTTGGTTATACTATCAGATAAAGGTAAAATCCCACTCCTAGTCCTGCTTGACCTTAGTGCTGCATTAAATAATGTAGACGATAACATTCTTTTCGATCACTTACACATGCACTCTGCCAATTTTGATAGCTGGAGGGAATCATCTGGTCTTGATGAGATATACAGTATAGCGGAGTATAAGCTGCACAACAGTGGAAGCTAATTCCATGATTTCTAATAATGTTGCCAAGGGGCAGAATGTATATGGAGAATAGCAAAGGTCCTAAAACAGATCCCTCAGGTAATCCATAATTTACTTGCGTTAGATTTGACGATTCCCCATTTAAATGGACAAATTGATATCCGTCTGATAAGTAAGATCTGAACCATTGTAGTGCCTGTTCAGTTGATTTCATGTAAGGCTGTGGCTGAAGTCAGTTTTATTTCTTGTGTTTCTCTTTCCTTAAGTGATTCTGCTCATTATCATCATGTGTTGATCAATAATGCTCAATCATCACTTCATTAATCACACTATTATCTCATTCACTTTAACTCTGATTCAGAGTTACTTTAACACTCTTTAGAGTGGGACCAAATGTTCTCTGAGAAGAGTTCATATTACTCTGAGGAAGACTAGTCGGTCTGTACTGAAAATATTCACTTCAGATCAAACATAGATACAGAGATGAAGGAGGAGAACTACAAACGAGGTGATGATGGAATAAAATGAGTTTATTTAATAATCTTCATCTGACTAGAAACAGAAGCTTATTCAAAAGCTTATAGCTGTAAACCAACAATGTCAGTGGAAAATGACTGCTTTAGAAATACAGAACTCAATATTATATTAAACAACATTGAAAGGACACTCTGCTGAAAAATCGTTCGTCAACCATAGGACCTCCGTTTACCTTCAGAACACAAGTGAAGATAGTTTTGTTGAGGTCCGGGAGCTTTCTGACTCTTCCATAGACTGCAACAAAAACAAACTTTAAAGCGCTTCAAGCGCCAGAAGCTCACCGACCTCAACAAAACTCTTCTTTTGTGTTCTGAAGATAAACTGAGGTCCTGGAGTTGACGAAAGACAGAATTTTCATTTCTGAGTATTGCATAAAGAAAAGTAAATAAAATAATTAAATTTTACATCTTTTATAACTCAATTAATCAATTAAAGATATAAAATTAATAGAGAATAATATTACAGATAAAATAATAAGAAATTAAATACAACACAAATGTATCTGTGGAGACAGAATTCCACACACACACACACACAGATTGCTTTTAAGAAACAAAGATCCAAAAATCTATCATTCTAAACAACTTAAAGCCAAACATGTATGATATTATAAATAAGAGTGTCAATCTTATCACTTATCATCATAAAAACATGTTCTATACTGTTAGAATGTAAAATTCTCAATGTCCCCTACAAAATATTATTCTATGGTTGAAAAGTCTAGTCGACGGAACACACAGGGTTTACTGGCCAGGAGACAAAGTTTGACACAGACACAAGAGTCTAGTTCAATCAGAGTCCAATGTTTATTTGTATGAGGACTAATATTTATAAGATTAAAAGGAGGTGTCATAAAAAACCACAAGGGTGGAAAAAGACAAGACTTGATGTTTAGTCTCATTCCTCCTCAGAACGATCAGATATGATTATAACTACGTACTAAGCATCAAAACACATCAATTCATATCATTAGGAGCCTTGAGATGGAGACCGATAGTCACTCAGGTCAGTACGACTCTCAACGAGGTTTAAACAACAGGAAAGTAAGGCCCATATTAGGGTGAAGGAAGCTTATACTAATATAAATGAATACGTATGATAGACAAATGTTCTTTTAGACACAGATGATATATTTAAAGAGGACAGGACGAAATCCAGATTCTCACAATACACAATTTTTCCGACCATCATCTTTTTGATCATGTTTTGCTGAAAAAACATTTCCATCCGTCTGCACTTTCCATGTCAATCTTGTCTCCTCGTCTATCCCATGATCTCTTGCTTTCTGTTTTATATAAAGAACAGAAACAAGCAGAATTTGATAGGTTAGAGAAATCATTAATATTGAAAAAATACACAACCCCAAATCAGATAAAGGTGCAAAATATAAATCAAAACAGAATGCGATGATGCGCAAATCTCATAAACCCATATTTTATTTATAACAGAACAGAGCAAATGTGCCATTTAAAGAAAAACAAATATTTTGAAATGGATGGCGTGACAGAGTTAACTTATTATGAAATTAATGTTTAATACACATTGCTCATAATTAATCAACACTTTTTATTCAATACTTTTTACAACAACTTTTTGGTGAATACTGGTCTTTTCTTTTTCTAGCTTCGCTCGGTGTTTCACTATACAAAAAAGCTTTAGGCGTGACCAACCGCAGAAGCTCTTATGACATCACGTCTGTCTATGACATCACAGTTAGATATTGAAAGTGTCATTCGTGCTTTCTTCTCGTGGGAGACTACAGCAACTCTCTCAGCACGCCCTGAATCTGCTAAACTGTTCAACATGTGAACGTCATTGTAATACGCCACAGAATGTGAAGTTTGATTTTTAAGTGTTAAAGCAGACCTCATAGCACGGATGGCCATTTTATTCCTGCAGAGTCTCTGCTGCTGGAGAGTTTAGCTCCAACCCTAATCAAACACACCTGAAGCAGCGAATAAAGACTTTCTGGACCTGGGGTTTTCAACTTTAGTCCTCTGATCCATTACATGTCAGCAGTGTTGGGGAAGCTACTCTGAAACTGTAGTTTGACAAGCTACAAGCTACTCGTAAGTTAAAGTAGTTAAACTACAGTCAAGCTACCCTTTTGGAAAAGTAGTTAGCTACACTACAAGTTACTATCAAAAAGTAGCTAGCTACATTGAACCTACTTTTGATATTTTTGTACAACGTATATTAAAAATAACTGAATAAGTGTCTGAGGAATGTTTTAAGTAAAATATTTAGTGTTTAAAACAATGCAATACAATTATGATTTCAAAGAGTATTGTTTTATTACACACAACACTCAAATATCTCAGACTGTTTGTCAAAAGTGCAAAATTGCAACAAATACAACATTGCAAGAACAAAATATACATCCAACGTAAATTGCATGTAGAACATTTTCTCAAAAGTAGTTGCAGTAGACTGAAACCTCAACCAAAACATTAACCTCCAAAGGGTCAAAATGTTATAATTTGTAATATTACAAAAGCCTCAACTGAAGAGTAAGAATGCTTGGAAAATGTTAAGTATTTTAGTTGAACTGGCATAGTTAGTCACTGTTATTGTTATACCACTCAAGCAAAACAGGAATGGTTTCACACCATCAGTCGAGAATTGAGGTGCAGTGTCCTTCTAATAAGAGCAGGCAATAACAACATGTATAGGCAACTCAATTTGTTCTCTTAACTAAACTGAAGCAGAAGTGCCTGACCTGTTAATTCGACACAAGAGAAGTTTCTCAAAATGACTGTCGGAAAGACGGTTGCGTTTTGGCAGGAAAATTTCCTTTCCAACACTAAACAACCGCTCACATGCGGCACTGGCAGGGACACCAGTATTGCACTTAATGAAGACTCTCTTCATTTTTGATAGATGCTGGAAAGCACTATCAGGTGTGTTTGCTGTAGACTGTAGATAAATGTTCAATTCATCCAAAACATTCTCCTGGTTTCTGGAGAAGTAGTCCGTGATCTCATCGCTTTCATTTTCTGGCTTCCTTGAAACAATTGTCTCTGCAACATGTGGACTGTGTGCTGCTGAAAGCTCCTGTTTTAGTCTTAAGATGATGTCATCTTTTTGTTCATTTGGTATGTAAGACATACGAAACATAGGATGTGAAGCCGTTGCCATGAGATACTTTTTACCGGAAAGGTAACTGAACCTTCTGTTCACACCACTGATGATGGCATTAACTAATGGCCCACAATATTGGAGGTTTTCTTGCTTGAGTGACTGCAACTTCTCAACAAGAATGTTGATTGTGGGGACCAAGACTCCGAGGTATGCCATTGTGTCCGACTGGAGAACATCTAGGGCCTTGGACACTGGTGCCATCACCTGTGAAATTACACATAAAACATGGCTGTATGCATGAGTGCAAAAATACATGATGAAAATCACAGGATGCATAAGTCATGTTGATTATTATATTCTTAAGAGTTATTAATAGGTAATTAACTTTAAAATAATTTACTAAAGAATTAGGCTACTAAAGTCATTGGTTTTAATACAATTTGTATTTAACGTACAGTATATACCAAAAATATTTTTATTTTACAAATATGGGATTCTATGAAAGACAAAAAAATATTTACATAAAATGATTGATTCAATACATCTTAGACAGTTCAAACTCACCATGACATATTCTTTGATGAATGTAATCTCTGATGGCTTCAGTCGTGGAATGTCCATTTTCTCACAAACATCATGGAGCTCCTGAGGTTTCTTTTCAATGCAAGTTTTCAAAAGATCCATTGCATTATATGTAGAGTTCCAACGTGTTACATTAGGCACAACCAGCATGCATCCAAGTCTGTCTTTAATGTTGTCAGAAGCTTGGGTGCTTCTACTCTGCTTATTCCAAAGGCTTTGACATTTGGCGAAAGCTGCCCTTGAAATCTTTTTAAATGAAGAATCTTCCACAGCTGCCTCAGCATCTTTGGTTGCAACCAAGTGGAGAGAATGGCAGGCACAGCGTTGATGGGCTGCCAAGTGGTAGTCATCCTTTTTGGTCTCTTGCAGAAATGCTGCAACATCAGTGAACTCAACATCTGCCTCTTCATCATTTTCTTCATCATCTTCAGTCACTTTTTCTTCAGCTGCGAACACACTAAATGCTTTTACAAAATTTGAACCGTTGTCTGTAGTGGTTAACACAACTTTGTTTTGAATGCTGAATTCCATGTGGACACTTTCAAGCATCTCTGCCAGAGTGTCATAAGTGTGCCTTCCCTTGATCCTTCGGCAAGCTAAAGCCCCGGAAGAGATGGTAAGTATGTCTGAATCTATCCAATGGACAGTGACTCCCAGATAGCTCTTGTGATTTGTAGACCATGCATCTGTGGTTGATGCTACAAATTCCTGCTCAGACAAAACATTACACATATCTGTCTTCATGGAAATGTATTGATCCTCTAGCATTCTGACTAATGTCTTTCTAGACATCACATGCCTTGAAGGCAGTACCTGCTTGAATAATTCTTTAAATTCTGCCCTTTCAACAATACTGAGGGGATGAAGCCCCTGAATAACAAAATCCAGAACCAGCTTCTTGAATTATTCCTGGGAAACTGGTGCCACCTCCCTCATGAAATACTGAATTGGTCTTGATGAGCTTGAGGAACTCTGTTCTTGAATGGAGGGTGTCGTTATCTTTTTACTGAATTGTTGCTGCATTCTCAGTAACTCATACAGTTTAGTTGGATGCAGTCTCTGAAAGGCATAGGATAAAGGGAAAAAAAATAAAAATTAGAAAGAAAAACACATTTTAAATGCCATACTTTTAAATTACTATTATGCAAGACAGAAATATACAAGCCTACTAATAATACAATTGCGCAACAACATAAAGGAATGTTTCCTTTCTATATTAATTTTCATTTTACACTAAGGTAGCTAAATGATAACACTTGTCTTAATTTCGCCACTTGAAAGGATTAAACACTTGAGCTTTTATTTTGGCAGAAAACTGTGACGAGACCTTTACGTTTCTATAACATTAAAAACGCTTTTATATGACAAATCGAGTGAAATGCTGTAATTATCTGGCTGCCCACACAAATGTTGGAAGTTGACCTAGTTGGGCTCCAGGCATGCTGCCACACGACATTGAAGTCCAGTGGTTCCAGCGTTCTCATCCTCTCCGGCGACAGAGGATCCCTGAGGCCGCGGTTAAACAGAACCGCCAGCTCCCCCTCTCCAAAAACCCCCTCCTCTGCAGCACTCAGGAATTCCTCCAGGTAATCCTGCATGTGGGAATTCCCCTGGCGAATGCCACAAAGGCGGTAAGCCTGATGAGACCGTTGTACTCTCATGCTGCCTGCTGGGTTCTTTGTTGGCTCGTGCATTTTGTCAGAAACTGCAAGGGAGACAATGCAGGGAGAACCCAATTGCAGCCAGGACTCAGGGATGACGGGGTTAACAGATAATTTATTATACAAAAACAAGACAAAAAGGCAAAACAAAAACCCACGAGGGGGAAAACAAGACAGGGTAATATATATAATTAAAGACAAGGACACTGACTAACTAAACTAAGAACACGAACACTTGATACAAAACTAAACTAACACTTACTAGAACTCGGGATTACTAGAACTCGGGATTCAGGAACAAGATAACAAGGAAACAGCAACAGCAGCAGCAGCAGCAGCAACAGCAGCAGGAACAGCAGCAGGAACAGCAGCAGAGCAGGAGCAGGAGCAGGAACAGGAACAGGAACAGGAACAGGAACAGGAACAGGAACAGGAACAGGAACAGGAACAGGAACAGGAACAGGAGATACAACGAAGCATAACAGCAACAACTTACAAGAACAGAACAGCTACAATGCACGAGCAACAAGACAAAGAAACAAGAGGACTCTTTATGGGGAACAAACTCAGGATAATTAATAGGGACAGGTGACACAGATCAAACACTAAGGGGAGGCTAACGAGACTGAAAGAGCGGGAATACAGACGAGACCCGGGGAGAGTATGGAAAGCCACAAGTGTCAAAAACATCTCTCCCCACATGAAACACAGGATCCTGTATGATTCCACCTCTAGAACAAGACCCGACAAGGCGAGGTGGAATCTTGACATGGTATTTGAAAAATGCACGTTAAACTCGCTCACAAGCAGTGATGGAGCTCGCAGAATTTACTGTGAAAGAAGAACGTGAATCACAAGCTGCTTGTGAGCACAGTTCGGTTCGCTCTGAAACCAGTCACAACAAATCTATACAGCAATTTAATTAGATCAAAGCCTTTGTCGTGCAATAAACAAACTAAGATTACATTTTTTGTTCAACTGACAAACACGATGGCGCAAACGTTAGTGGTCTTTTTTGTTCATTACCAAACTGGCGGACAGATCATGGCGGGTCATTGTAATTAAATCAGAAATAGAAATTTGATGTAACATAGAGAGCAATAAAGCAGGATAATTAATACATTTAAAATGGCCATTACTCACCTGTATGTGCGTCCTTAAATTTGTGCTTGAGGTCTTCGACGAAGACAGCGTTTTAAACTTTGGTTTGGAAAGATTGCATACAAAAGTGTAACCTTTACTTGTCATTTCTTTGAGAGACATGAACTTGGACAAATAAGGCCATGGGTAATTAACGTTAGTTGTTTCTCCATCCTCCAAATCTGCCGCCACGTCTTGCTCCATCATGGATAATATGGGTGTGTCAACCCACTTCTGTACGTCAGTGAACCGTTAGCCGCAAGATGCGTGATTAAACAACAGGTGACGGTAATGGCTACTTGCTGCAAAAAGTTGTTAGCTACTGGAAAAGCTACACTGTTTAAAAAGCAACTGAGCTACTGCCAAGCTACTGAAAAATGTAGTTAAGTTAGTAGCGTCGCTACTTGTTGTTAACTACTCCCCAACACTGCATGTCAGCATTCTTTGACCCATCAAATTTACATTAAGATTTAGTTGGAACGGTCAAAGAAAAGAATCAACTGCCCAACTAAATCAAACCCGATCACAATAATGGTGTTTTTTCATGGTGGTTGCTTTCTATCAGTGTTACAAATGAAGAGTGAGTACAAGTTAATTGAAATATTAACGTACTCTTTAGCTGAGAATTTCTATTTAAAGTTACCAATAATTGTGTTTAGTTTTTACATGACAGCTCATTCAAAATGAACTGAAACATTTAGCAAATTCTAAATAAAGAAAATCCTACTCAACATTTCTATGTGAAACACCTGATTCAATCAGTATAGTGACATTTCAAACATTCTGTCAGTAAACTGATGAATTGAATCAGGTGTTTGATATAGAGACACATCTAAAACATTCTGTCAGGGGACCAGAGAACTGGAGTTGAAACCCGCAGCTCCTGACAGATTTGCTGCTTCAGGTGTGTTTGATGAGGGTTGGAGCTAAACTCTCCAGGAGCAGAGACTCTGCAGGAATAAAATGGTGCTATGAGGTCTGCTTTAACACTTAAAACACAAACTTCACATTCTGTGGCGTATTACAATGACGTTCCACCTGTGGTATAGTTTAGCAGAGTCAGGGTGTGCTGAGAGAGTTGCTGTAGTCTCCCACGAGAAGAAAGCACGAATGACACTTTCAATATCTAACTGTGATGTCATAGACAGACGTGATGTCATAAGAGCTTCTGCGGTTGGTCACGCCTAAAGCTTTTTTGTAAAGTGAAACACCGAGCGAAGCTAGAAAAAGAAAAGACCAGTATTCACCAAAAAGTTGTTGTAAAAAGTATTGAATAAAAAGTGTTGATTAATTATGAGCAATGTGTATTAAACATTAATTTCATAATGAGTTAACTCTGTCACGCCATCCATTTCAAAATATTTGTTTTTCTTTAAATGGCACATTTGCTCTGTTCTGTTATAAATAAAATATGGGTTTATGAGATTTGCGCATTATCGCATTCTGTTTTGATTTATATTTTACACCTTTATCTGATTTGGGGTTGTGTATTTTTTTCAATATTAATAATTTCTCTAACCTATCAAATTCTGCTTGTTTCTGTTCTTTAGATAAAACAGAAAGCGAGAGATCATGGGATAGACGAGGAGACAAGATTGACATGGAAAGTGCACTCAAATGGAAATGTTTTTCAGCAAAACATGATCAAAAACATGATTCCCTGTAAAAGACACGTAAAAAGAACATGTATTTTTATGATGAGAAGTGATGAGAAGTGATTTAAGAAGTGAAGTTATTTATAATATCATACATGTTTGGCTTTAAGTTGTTTAGAATGATAGATTTTAGGATCTTTGTTTCTTAAAAGCAATCTTTGTGTATGCTTGGAATTCTGTCTCCACAGATACATTTGTGTTGTATTTAATTTCTTATTATTTTATCTGTAATATTATTCTCTATTAATTTTACATCTTTAATTGATTAATTGAGTTATAAAAGATGTATTAATTTAATTATTTTATTTACTTTTCTTAAAGTAATACTCAGAAATGAATATTCTGTCTTTCGTCAACTCCAGGTCCTCCGTTTATCTTCAGAACACAAAAGAAGAGTTTTGTTGAGGTCTGTGACCTTCTGACGCTTGAAGCGCTCTTGAAGTTTGGTTCTGTTGCAGTCTATGGAAGAGATAGAAAGCTCCCGGACCTCAACAAAACTATCTTCACTTGTGTTCTGAAGGTAAATGGAGGTCCTATGGTTGATGAACGATTTTTCAGCAGAGTTTCCTTTCAATGTTGTTTAATATTATATTAAGTTCTGTATTTCTAAAGCAGTCATTTTCCACTGACATTGTTGGTTTACAGCAGTGGTTCTCAATCCTGGTCCTTGCGCCCCACCACTCTTGCATATTTTGTTTATCTCTCTTGTTTAACACACCTGATTTAAATCTCTAGCTCAGTAGAAGAGAGCTTAATGAATGAACTGCATTCCGATTGACGTGTTCCCTGAACTGTGTTCATTGCTCTCTACTCCCCGAACACAGGAAATCGGCTGACCTTATCTTAAGAACTCGAATTTGCGCAACACTACTACCTGCAGCGTCTTCACACAGACAAAACCTACTACAGAAGATTGAAGGGTTATTTAACCCTAATCTTGAGATTTGCGCAACCACAATTTAAAGTCGTCAGGAAACAGATGTAGCGATTGTCTTTTTTTCTGTATTGAGACGTATACCCAAGTGAAACTACTGAAATGAGAAAAACATTTAGGGCAGGACTTGATTTCATCCACCGACAACTGATTGGCTCAGGAGATCCATTCCTCTTGACCAGAAGTGAAGAGAGGTCATTTCGAGAGGTGGTGGAGGGTAATGTTTTTTGATTAAAGATTACAAGTCAAAATATTTTTTTTTAAATAATGACATGCACGAATAAATATTTTATAACAAATACTTCATCGCTGAGTAAATCAGTGCCAGCTGTCATATCATCCTGTAGCCCGAGCCTGGTTGCACACTGAGGCTAAGCAGGGCTGAGCCTGTTCGATACTTGGATGGGAGACCTCCTGTGAAAGCTAGGTTGCTGCTGGTAGAGGTGTAAGTGAGACCATCAGGGGGACACTACAATGAAAAAAGCATCGTCCTTCGGGTGAGACGTTAATCCGAGGTCCTGACTCTCTGTACTAATTTAAGATCCCATGACACTTCTCATAAAAGAGTAGGGGTGTAACCCTGGTGCCCTGTCCAGATTCCCTCCACTGGCCCTTGTCAATCATGGTCTCATAATATTCCCACCCTCTGAATTGGCTCTCCTCTCTCTCTCCAACTTCATTGACAACTTTAATCTCTTTTGGAGTCAAAGACAACTTTTTACAACAGATGGCCTCCACCCAAACAATCTTGGTTCAAGAGTGCTAAAGGACAATATCCTCTTCTCCCTTCTTCACCCATCAGTAGAGTGTGCCACTCCACTCCTAAATGGCACAAATACACCTGGCCATAGTGACCCACCTCAGCAGTTGGATGGACATTTGGATAACACCACTCAGGCTGTACCCTGCCCAGTGACATCACATCAGTTAGAAGATAACGAGGACTCGACACCCAAGGACGTTTCTGTGGATAACAACCGGGAGAGCCAAAACAACATACTTCAGTCTTCAGAAACACCAGACTTGCAGCCCCTCTCACTACACACTTTCTCCCTCTCTACCACATCATCTCTTTTGAGCTTCTCAGAGAAAATGGAGGAACTAGTATTTGCTGGAACAAAACTCTCCCACTCTATTGTCGCGAGTCCACAGGTTTCAACTAAAAAGCGACGGGCCCCACAACCACCAAAGACTCTGGGTCAATCTGGCCAACCTGTTCCCTCTGAAAGAGCTCTCCGTCCTCTGCCACAACGCCAGGGATCACACAAACCCCCATCTGCTGGAGATGGACTAAACAAGACTGCAAATAGCACTGGTAACTGATATGAATTGGGTCCCTGCTATGATAATACCAGCAATCTCAAATATTTACAGAACAAGTGGGAACCCATTGTTCCTTTAGCTTTCCCTATATCTGTCCTGACAAGTGATCGCAAAACTAAGGCCTTTTCCAGTCGTATGGCAAAGCTATCTAATCTAATACCTTTTAGACGTCACTCTGAGAATGAAAGGGGTAAAAAACTAAAAACAGTTACTATTCAATTAGCACTTTTAAACATCCGTTCACTAAAAAACAAATCCTTTTTGGTCAATGACCTCATCACCAGTAACAAACTGGACTTCATGTTTCTAAATGAAACTTGGTTAGATGATAGTTGTAGTGCTACAATCCTCAATGAATCTGCCCCCCCAAACTTTACTTTTATAAATGTCTGCAGAGCTGTAAGGAGAGGTGGAGGAATAGCTGCTTTATTTAAAGATCTCTTTGACTGCAAGCAAGTTTTACTTGGTGACTACCTGTCCTTTGAATACTTGAGTATTGCTTTAAAAGGTTCACCACGCATTCTGTTTACAATTATTTACAGACCTCCCAAATACTCCCCAGTCTTTGTTGATGATTTTTCAGAACTGTTATCAGCTATTTCCTCAGAATTTGACTGCTTTGTTATTGCTGGAGATTTTAATATTCATGTAGACAAGACAGAAAACAATAATGCAAATGAACTTTTAAATGTTTTAAACACTTTTGATCTGATCCAGCATGTGCACGGTCCCACACACAATCGTGGACATACTCTGGATCTGCTCATTAGCAAAGGTCTAAACATTTCATCCACTATTATTAGAGATGTGGCACTGTCTGATCATTTCTGTATTTTCTTTGATACATCAATTAGTCCTGCCACTGAAGATAGACCTGTCTCTATAAAAAAGAGATTCATAAATGAGAACACCAGAGAGCTATTTATGAATGCTATGTCTTTGTCACCGAGTATATCTGCAGACTCTATTGATGTTCTCCTCGATAGCTTTAATGAAAAAGTAAAAAATGCTATCGATGACATTGCTCCAGTAAAGGTCAAAGCGATAACTGGCAGGCATAAAGCACCCTGGAGAAACTCACCAGAAGTACAAAGCATGAAAAGAACATGCAGAAAAGCTGAGCGTATGTGGCGAAAAACCAAACTTGAAGTTCACTATAACATCTATAAAGACAGCCTGCATGCCTTCAATGTTGACTTAGGCAAAGCCAGACAGAATTTTTTCTCTAACATTATAAACAGCAAAATAAATAACACTCGCACCCTTTTTGCAACTGTAGAGAGACTAACAAATCCCCCTAGTCAAGTTCCGAGGGAAATGCTGTCTGATGACAAATGCAATGAGTTTGCAACTTTTTTCCTTCAAAAGATCAGTAATATCAGAATCGAAAGCAGTAAAGCTTCATGCGGCAGTCAGGTCAGTCTGACTTCAGTACATCAGAAATTAGTTACTTTGTCTGAATTTCAGACAATTGATCTCAAAACCCTGGAGGAAACGGTCCAGCATCTTAAGGCGTCAACTTGCAGCCTTGACACACTTCCCACATCCTTTTTCAAAAGAGTGTTTAACTGTTTGGAAGCAGATCTCCTAAAAATAATTAATACCTCACTGCTCTCAGGAACTTTCCCCGAGTCCCTAAAAAATGCAGTTGTCAAACCTCTTCTAAAAAAGGCCAATCTAGACAAAACCTTACTGTCTAACTACAGACCAATATCAAATCTTCCTTTTATAGGCAAGATCATTGAAAAGGTTGTCTTCAATCAGCTGAACAAATTTTTGAACTCAAATGGCTACCTGGACAATTATCAGTCTGGTTTCCGTCAGCATCATAGCACAGAGACAGTGCTCATAAAAATAATTAATGATATTCGATTGAATTCTGATTCAGGCAAAATATCAGTTCTGGTTTTACTAGATCTCAGTCCTGCTTTTGACACAGTAGATCACACCATACTCCTAAATAGGCTGGAAAACTGGGTAGGGCTTTCTGGATTGGTACTTAAATGGTTTGGGTCATACCTTAAAGGGAGAGGTTACTATGTGAACATAGGCAACCATAAATCTGACTGGACACCCATGACTTGTGGTGTTCCACAGGGCTCAATTCTAGCTCCGCTCCTCTTCAACCTGTATATGCTCCCACTTGGCCAAATAATGAAAAAGTACCAAATTGCCTACCACAGCTATGCAGACGACACTCAGATCTACCTAGCCCTCGCACCCAATGACTACAGGCCTATTGACTCTCTTTGCCAATGCATTGATGAAATTAACAGCTGGATGTGTCAAAACTTCCTTCAGTTAAATAAAAACAAAACTGAAGTCATTGTTTTTGGTAACAAGGATGAAACTAACAAGGTAAACACATACCTTGACTTAAGAGGTCTAAAGACACAAAGCAAGGTAAAAAATCTTGGGGTCATTTTGGAGTCTGACCTTAGTTTCAGCAGTCATGTCAAAGCAATAAGCAAATCAGCCTACTACCATCTCAGAAACATAGCCAGAATCAGATGTTTTGTCTCAAGCCAAGATTTAGAGAAACTAGTTCATGCTTTCATCACCAGCAGGGTGGATTACTGTAATGGACTCCTTACAGGTCTTCCCAAAAAGACCATCAGACAGCTGCAGCTCATACAGAACGCTGCTGCCAGGATTCTGACCAGAACCAAAAAATCTGAGCATATCACTCCAATCCTCAGGTCCTTACACTGGTTACCAGTTACTTTTAGAATCAACTTCAAAGTATTATTAATTGTCTATAAATCACTCAATGGTCTAGGACCTAAATACATCTCAGATATGCTCATTGAATATAAACCAATAAGACTTCTCAGATCATCAGGATCAAGTCAGTTAGAGATAACAAGGGTTCACTCAAAACAGGGCGAGTCAGCGTTTAGTCATTACGCCACCCGTAGCTGGAATCTGCTTCCAGATGACATCAGACATTCACCAACAGTAGATACTTTTAAATCCAGATTAAAAACACACTTGTTTAGCTGTGCATTCACAACCTGAGCACTTTGCTGGTTTACATCAACTGCACTTCTATTTATCATTTATTTTTATTTTGCTCTTATTCTTTTTATATACTGCATACACTCACATTTTTAATCAATTTTATTGGTGTTTTATTGTTTTAAATAATTTGCATTTTAAAGATACGTTTTATTCTTTCTGTCAATCATTTTATGTAAAGCACTTTGAATTGCACTTGTGTATGAAATGTGCTATATAAATAAACTTGCCTTGCCTTGCCTTGCCTATAGCTGGTGTGTGGTGAGCAATCTAGTGCTGGTTTACTGTGGCTGCCGTCGTATCACACACTGGTGATTAATGAGGAGAGACCCCCCTTATATGATTGCAAAGCACTTTGGCTGTACAGCAACACACAATAGAGCGCTATATAAATGCCTCATTCATTCATAAAACAATTAGAATGATACTTTTAAAGTTCATGTAAGAATCCTAACATTTGCTGTAAAACGTTTCCATTGAAACACAGGAGGGAAAGGTATATTTAAGTGTCGTCACAATAAAGGTGAAAGAAGATATTTAACAAGAGTGGAGGCCAATGGACAATATGACATCTGATAGGAGACCTCTGAGGATATTGTAAAATTAAGCATTCAGATTCAGGGTTTACAAATGGCCAATGGAGGTTAACCCTGCCCTGGCAGACAGCATCATCAAAGCAACATGCATCTTATTCAACTGCCTGGGCCATGAGGTAATGGGACAAGCCAGCCAGGGTGACACTTTTGACTTTGACAATGCTGAGAAAGGGGTGCTTAGAGGAGCTCCAGAGGTCAAGGTGAAACCGCGCGTCTGAAGAGGCTCTCCACATTAGAGACATATTTAGAAAATATTTTGTATCACCTGCTGGTGAGATACCGTGGCAGTACGACCGTGTGCGCCGTGGACTCTACTCTAGACAGACAGTTGTTTTGTAGACCTCAGTCAAGAATGATGTCTGATCTGTGTTCATTGTTTACACTACTACTGTGTGTGTTTTAGGGCTGACGAATGATTAATCACATCCAGAATAAATGTTTGTGTATACTGTGCATAATCATTTTATAATAATGTATATTTTTAATTTAAATTATTGGTAAATACAAATACAAAATTTATATGCACAGTACACAGACATAAGGCCAGACCTTCTCATTTCTGTTTGCTTCCTGGACTTCGTGGCTGCGTACTTAAAAACGAGACCTTAGAAAGTCGCAGCCTTCAAATAGGGACAGAGCTAAAGTATATGTAGTTCAGGTAATGAGTGAATGAGGAACAGGTGCGTGTGATCAATAGTGTGGCCAACTGAGGTCTGGTGCGGAGCGTCTGAGTCCGTGACAGAAATCAATATCAGACTTTTTATTCAGCAATTATGCAAAATCAAAAGAAGTTTAAGCTGGAATTAGACATAAGTCAACACACAATTCAGCTACGTTACACAAATACAATAACACAAACCCAGTTACACAAACTGTCTGTTAGCATATTTAAAGTCATAGTTCTACAATTACAATTGTGTAAAATACTTTGTTCTGCTGAACACAAAGAAAGAATTTGGAAGAATGTGTCTAAATAAACAAAATACTACTATAGTCAATGATTACCCAGAACTGTTTACTTTCCCACACTCTTCCAAATATCTTCTTTGGTGTTCAACAGGGGAAAAAATACAGGTTTAGAACAATTTAGATGTGAGTAAATGAAGACAGATGTTTCATTTTCATCATCACTAATGTATAAAATCTGATCAAATAAAGTTTGGTGTAATTTACTCATAAAGAGGATTTTATTCCTTTACTGCTGACATCACTGTGTCTTCTGGATGAGCGTTCTGAGTCCTTCTTCTGTTCTCTGAGAAGATAAAAGTCAATAAAAGTGATGAAGTTCTGCTGTTTGTTTTCTGGATTGTTTCAGGTGAATGATGATGATGATCATGATGAAAACTCACGCGCTCTTCCTGCACAGATGATCTGAAGAAGAATGACAGTAGGAGCAGCAAACACTGACACCTCAACAATCACTAGAATCACTAGAAGACACAAGAACACCATTAAATTCATCAAACTCTTAAACACTACACATGAGAAACAAACACAAGATGAGTTCAGTGAGGGTTTCACTCATGTACTTATGTAACAGGACACATGGATCACAATCAAGACTTCATACCTCTTATTATTATTGATGTTGTAGTTGATGCTGTAAAAAAACAAAGTTTAGTTTAGATGAGTCATAATGTGAAAACACACACACGCACAAACATACAGAATGTGATGAATGTTCAGACATCATACTGTAGAACATCACAACATATTTCATGTTTATGTCATTTCTTCATCATCAGTACAGCAACCTGATCGCACCCAATTGCGTATAAATAACACGCTATTGCATTATCGTCTAATACGTACGCCAAATTGCAATTTTGCGTGGATATGATACGCCAATGTTTGCTTGTACCTGGGTGGAGAGCAGCCATTTTAAAACGAACATGAAGAGGAAACACTGAAATAATTAAAATAATAAGGTTAGGGTTAGGGTAGAGGTTATAATATGCACGGACGCTAACATTAGGTTTAAGGTTTGGTTTAGGGGACAGGGTAATGAGACAAATTGATGTTTAATATGCAATCATGCTAATTGGCGTATCATATGCACGCAAAAAAAGGCGTATTTATGCACGCAAAATCGCAATTTGGCGTCCGTATTATACGATAATGCACAGCGCGTGTTATTTTTTACGCAATTGGTGCGAATGGGCTGAGTACAGAGTTTAATGACTAAAGTCACTTTGAGTTCAGGACACTCCTGTCAGAGTGATGTCTTACCTGTAAATCTGACAGTATATGTGACTGAGGTCTTGATGTCATTCTTGTGTTTGAGCACACATCTCAACTCTGTGTTGTCATCTTCATTCACAAGTGTTGTAGTCAGAGAGATGAGACAGAGTTCATCTGATCTAATCTGATATCTGGAGTCTGTCTGTAGATCAACATCAGTCTGATTCATCCACACCAGCTGAAATCCATCAACACTGAACACATAACCACAGTAATATGTAAACAGCTGACAGGAGAGAGTGACAGGTGTGTTTGATCTGATCTCCGTCTGTGATGATGATGATGATGATGATGATGAAGACACTGAAACACAAATCACACAACACACTCTCAGTACTCATGAGTTTCAGTGAAAACACAAGAGATAAAGAGAACTGTGATCTGAAGTTAAGTAACACTGACCATGAAGAACATGTAGAAAAACAAGTGAATAAGGTTCATGATGACTTCCATTCACATATCGTCTGCAGGTGTAAAGTCCACAATCATGTTGTGTTGTGTTATAGATGTTGAGAGAGCAGTCAGATGTCAGACTCAGTCTCTCAGATCTCTCTGTGTTATTCTTCTTTACAACTCCTGTAAACACTTCTACTGTAGATGATGTTATATATTTACTGTAGATCCATGTAGTTGAGGAGCATTGATGAAGAGCATCATTACAGGACAGAGACACACTTTCACCAGAACTGATGAACACATCTTGTGCTCCACTCACACCTGAAACAGCAGATGACATCATTCATATTAATACTTCAAAATATATTCAAACAGTTTAATATTTATCTCTCAATGACGGATAGATTTTTATTACTTTAACATCACATAAATCAGAAGATTTGACAGTAAATCATGTGATCTTGTTCCTCTTTCCCTTTTCACAGAGAAATTATGGTAAATTACTGATAAAGTCATTCAGGTAATGTCCTGTTCACACCAGCAATGGCATTCTGTTAATTTAACGGTAAGACAGCGTTCACACAGCCAGTAATATGACGCCATCAAGCTGATGTTCAACAGGAGTTCCCTTTCTGTCGGACTCTCGACGTTGTGTCGAGAACGACAGATGGGGTTCGCCCTTGAGAACCAATCAACTCTGACTACTATAGAAAAGGCCAATGAAATTTGGCAAATGAAATTTGCATGCCGGGCTCCACCCCCGGATATCCGGTATAAAAGGAAGCCGGCGTGCAGCATTCATTTACCTTTTGTTCTTCAGAGCCATCGCTCATGAGTACAACTCAGGATTCAAAATCCTCTACAACTACACCGCTGGTGCTACGACGTTTTACAGCGGATCGTCCCTTCCTGCAGCGACCTTCCCCTGGGCGTCTTGGCGGTTCCGGAGGTGTTAGCGATTTTCTCTAAAAAGTCCTTTTCCGAACTGACTGAGCATTCTCCAGCGCGTCCCGCTGTTCTCTTGGGTGCGGCACCCTCATTGAGGAGGGGGATGGACACGATCGCTGCATAAGTCGTCTGGGCGTCCAGCACGCTGAAGCAGCGTTCGTTGACACATCTGCCCGCATTGCGGGTAGATTGTCATTCAGAAGTTGCGGTCACGGGTGGCTGTCTTCCTATAGGAACCAGCCACCATTTCGTCTGCTACCTGGGCTGTGACATCTGTGGGTACGGCCACGATGACCACCCACGTTAGCAGCGTTAGTGATATGGAGAACTCTGCGAACGTAAACCCGCCAGCCAAGTGCTCACGGGCCGATCGCACCCCGATTCGCTCTTCTAAACGTTGCCCAACCGGCGGTGGCATACCGTCCGGATCCTCACGCACACACTCGGAAACGATGTGTGACGTAGATGAGATGTAGATTGCAGCATCGGAGGGAGACTGGCATCCGACTCTGACGAATCCGAGCTCCACCCCCAGCGGTCGAATTCAGGAGGATACGTGGTTCCTGAGGTCGGAGCGCGGTGCAAACCGCGCCCATCCCGGGTGCCATGTTTTTCCCGGAAGTGCATGAGGAGCTGTGTAAAACTTGGAACACTCCACTCACGGACCGTTCCAGTGAAGCCAGCTCCGGCTCCCTTAATTCCCTTGATGGTGGGGCAGCCAAGGACTACGTCGAGATCCCCCGGGTGGAACGTCCGCCCGCGGTGCACCTGTGCCGCGGACGGCTACCACCTGGGGGGGAATCGGCCACACCTACCGTCCAAAGCACATAAGACTTCGGCATCACTGGTGTCGAAAGCTTGCGATGCCACGGGCCAGGCTGCCTCCTCACTCCACGCCATGGCCATCCTGCAGGTCCGCCAGGCCAAGGCGTTGAGAGAGCTCCACGAGGGTAAGGCCAACCCGGGTATAATGCAGGATCTCCGTTCCGCCGCTGGCAGCGCTCTATGTGCGACCAAAGCGGTGGCACGGGCCTTTGGTCGGACGATGTCCACGGTAGTGGTCCAGGAGAGACACCCCCGGTTATACCTTGTGCAGAAGAGTGACACCAAGGAAGTCCGCTTTCTTGATGCACCCATCTCGCAGGGTGGGTTGTTGGTAACACCGTCGAGGACTGTGCTCAGCAGTTTTTTGACGGTGAAGCAGACAGTGACAAATAGCCACATTTTTCACGCCGCGACTCGGCCGCCTAGAGGCCTCCGAGATCCCGTGTGACGTCTGCTTCCCTTAAACCCAGGACCCCTTCGACATCGGCTCCGGTTCCTGTGCCCCCACAGGTGGCACCTAGGTAGCAGAGGTCGAGGGGGAAACCTCCACCCAAACAGCAACCCTCTAGATCGATTGGGATTTCAGGTCAACCGAGAAAAGAGCAAACTCTCCCCAGTGCAGAGCATCCTCTTCCTCGGTATGGAACTAATCTGTCACCATGACTGCGCAGCTGTCCGCAGCACGCGCCCAGTCAGTGTTGAACTGCCTGGAACACTTCAGGCAGTCGGCGGGCCCCCTGAAACAATTTCAGAGGCTCCTGGGACACATGGCGTCCACCGCGGGGATAATACCCCTCGGATTGATGCACATGAGACCGCTTCAACACTGGCTACAGAGTGGAGTTCCGAGGACAGCGTGGCACACCGGCAGCAGGCGCATGTTGGTGACGCCCTGCTGCCAACGCACCCTTACCCTTTGGTTTTCCATGACCTTCCTCTGGGCGGGGGTTCCCCTCGGGCAGGCTACGAGGCACGTCGTGGTGACGACGGATGCCTCGCTGCAGGGGTGGGGTGCAGTGTGCAACGGGCACGCAGTAGCGGGGGCGCAGGACGGGTCCCCGTCTGCGCTGGCATGCAATTGCATAGAGTTGTGGGCTGTGCTGCTTGCGCTGAGAAGGCTCCGGCCTCTAGTGCAGGGCCAGCACGTGTTGGTCCTCAGGGCCAGGGTGGCGTACGCTCACGGCAGCTAACACAACTTGCCCGACGCCTCCTCCTGTGGAGTTAGCAGGTGATCCACTCCCTGCGGGCCACACACATCCCAGGCAAACTGAACCAGACAGCAGACGTGCTCTCTCGTCAGTATACGCCTTGCGGAGAGTGGCGACTCCACCCCTGGTCCAGCTCATTTGGGTGCTGTTCGGACAGCCACAGATAGACCTCTTTGCCTCCCACGACACCACCCATTGTCTGCTTTGTTACTCCCTGACGAGGCCCCCCTCGGCACGGATGCCCTGGCGCAAAGCTGACCACGGGACGGGCGGAAGTTCACCTTCCCCCCCCCAGGAGCCTCCTTGCACAGACAGAGGAGCACCAAGTGTTATTGGTTACACCGCACTGGTTTAACCACACTTGGCTTCAGAGTTGATGCTCTGGAGAGCGACTCCCCCTGAACCATTCCCCTGACAGAGGACCTGCTCTCTCAGGGGAAGGACACGTTCTGGCATTCCAGATCAGACCTCTGGAACACCCATGTCTGGTCTCTAGACGGGACGAGAAGATCCTGAGATGGCTACTCCTCCTCTACGGCGAGACCATCACTGGCCGGTTACACGCCTCTTGACGGCGCCTTTTCTCTTCCTGGTGTCTTTCTCAACAAGAAAGATCCACTGAGGTTCTTGATCAGGATTGTGTTGTCCTTCTCACGAGACTGGAGACTAACATCTCCCTTCCACACTGAAAGTGTATGTAGTCGCAATCACCACTCATCACGACTCAGTTGATGGAAAGTTTCGAGGGCAACACGACCTGGTCACCGGGTCCCTAACGGGCGCGAGAGGGCGGAATACGCCACATCTCCGCTCCATACTCTCTTGAGAGCCCTTCGGAGGTTCTGATCTTCCTCACCTGAGTAAGACGGCCCTCCTGTTGGCGCTTGCTTCAGTCAAGAGGGTAGGGGACCTCCAAGCATTCTCTGTGTCCCCGGATTGCCTTAAATTCGGCCCTGGCAAACTCTCACGTTATCTTGAGACCCAGGCCCGGATACGTGCCCAAAGTTCCCACTTCTCCCTTTGGGGACCAAGTGGTGGACTTGCAGGCGTTCCCCATCGGGTAGGAAGACCCAACCCCATCAGTGTTGTGTCCTGGACCGCACGCAGAGCTTCAGTAGCTCTGACCAGCTCCTTGTTTGTGTTGGAGGACAGCAGAAGGGGAAGGCTGTCTCCAAGCAGAGGCTGCCGCCATACATGCCAACCCTCCCGATTTTTCCGGGAGACTCCCGAATTTCAAAGCCCCTCCCGAAAATCTCCCGGGCCGACCTTTCTCCCGAATTTCTCCCGATTTCCACCCGGACAACAAAATTGCTACACCATCCGTCACTGGGCACCGTTTCAGACCGAACAAAAATACAGGTTACATCTCGAAGTCAAGCGCGGCAAATTCAGAACGGAAAAGAAGCAGAAGAAGGAGAAAAGGAAGAAAGAAGAGACATGGCGAATAAAAAGAGAAAATATGCCTGCAAATTCCTAACTGAAAGGAAAACAGAATTCACTTTCATCCAGGACAGCTCGAAGGGGAAGGGATATGCTGCCTGCAAATTTTGTAGATCAGACTTCTCCATTGAACACGGTGGCCGAATGGATTTAATTACACACATATGGTCAGAAAAGCACAAGGCTGCGGCAATGCAGCACCGGTCAGAGCCCAGTATTTTGGGCCATCTTTACAAAGGTAGACCCGATCGTGTTATTTATGCCGAGACAAAGATGGCTATGCTGTTAGCTACAAACAACATCCCGTTGACATTTGCGGATGTTTTCAACAACGTTTCTTTTGAATATCTCCCTAATTCTGAGGTCTCAAGGTTGGCAAGTATGGCTGGCGCACTGGGTCGTGGATGCCGTTATGACGGCATTCCGATCTCAGACTCTCCCATGCCCATTGGCAGTGAGGGCTCACTCCACACGGAGTTTAGCCACCTCCTGGGCACTGGCAAAAGCGCCTCTCTAGCAGACATCTGTAGAATTGCGGGTTGGGCTATGCCCAAACACTTTCGCAAGGGTTAACAGCCTTCGAGTAAACCCGGTGTCAGCCCTCGTCCTGCGTGCCAACATGTAGGACTGGCATCCGGGGGGGCGTATGCCTGCGAAAGCACCTTCCCACCCTCCAAGAGGTTGGGTCAGTGTGCTATCTACCCTTTTCTTCTTACCTAAACACATGGCTAAGAAAATTGGTACCTCACCAACCTTCCTTCTTACCCAGACACTGGTTAAGAACAGGCATTCCATCCTTCACGAAGCAAGCACCCCATGGGGGTTGGCTGGGCAGAGCAGCCTTCCCCCTTAGGCCGGGATACCATATGACCTATCACAGATAGTTCTAACCCACCGTGGGCTGTTCCGTCTGTTATACCCTCATGACAATGGATCCCACTCTTGGTAACCCATGAGCTTCCCCAGGTGGACCTCCACCTCGCGGTTAACTACCCAGTCCGCACGTTCCATGCGTTCTCCTCCAAGGACGGGGCCATACTTATATCCACCATATTCCTCCCCACGGGTAGGAGGTGGCCTCTGCAGCGCTTCTCTGATTAAAAGTCTTGTCACCCGGTGTAAACCCGAACCGGACGGCCTCTCGCCTGTAGAGAGCTAAGGCCCCGTCCGTGAAAGGTTACCGGTCAGGGCTGTACCCATCTTTCTCCAAGAGAGCTTTGGAACCCCCCGACCACCACACTGGAAGGTTACAGTTCCGCGAAAGCATCGAGCTGACACGCCCAGGCTTGTTACCGTCGCTTCGCTGAGATTGTGACGCGATACAGCGTTGTGGCGTTTTCCATAGGTAACCCCATCTGTCGTTCTCGACACAACGTCGAGAGACCGACAGAAAGGGAACGTCCTGGTTACGGATGTAACCTCAGTTCCCTGATGGAGGGAACAAGACGTTGTGTCCCTTATGCCACAAACCCGTATCGTTTCTGTTGCAGTCGTGAGAGGCTATCAGGCTCTTCAGAACAAGAGGTAAATGAATGATGCACGCCGGCTTCGTTTTATACCGGATATCCGGGGGCGGAGCCCGGCATTCAAATTTCATTCGCCAAATTTCATTGGCCTTTTCTATAGTTGTCAGAGTTGATTGGTTCTCAATGGGGGAACCCCATCTGTCGTTCTCGACACAACCTCTCGTTCCCTCCATCAGGGAACTGAGGCTACATCCGTAACCAAGACGTTATGTTTAAAAATATGGTGGCGGTGGGATTTTATATCTGAGCATAAGAAATCTTATATTTACAGTTAACATGATCATTTTTCAACACTGGTGATTTTGCTCTGAACTAATGTGTTGTTGATGTTTTGGGTCAAACACTTGATCTTAACCCAACACTGCGCCCTGCTGCTCTTGTGCAGGTTGGACGGTGTACAGTCACTTTATTTATTTACTGTAATTAAGATCTGTGCATGTGAGACGACATGTCAAAGATGAAGGGGGTGAACTAACATGAGATGAGAGAACTGCTCCACCGCCTTCTGTTTCTGTGACTGAAGCTGAATACCTTTTGTGTTTTATCTCTTGAATGCTGATGACTGTGACGATGCACAAAGAGCCTTATTAAACTCAAAGAACTATTACGGCTTTTGATTCATGTCTGTCCTTTTCTCTGGTAATTATGTTAGCTTGACAGAGCCAACATTCTGTTCTTTGTTCTAAGCTTATTATTATTATTCTGGTTTTCGAAAACCAGACTCTCAAAACCACCAAATTTCTCATAGACTTAACATTGGGACAAACTTTGACGGCTCATAACTCAAAGTAAGGATGTCGTAGAAACTTACGAGTTAACACGTTTGAAGAGTCTGGCAAGCTCTATAAGAACCTATATCATAATGGGGTGTCAGTTGCACCCCTGGGGTGTAAGAGACCCCCAAAATCCCCCCTATACTTATAATGGAAGAGGAAATATGCCCATATAAGGCGTTATAACTGTCCCGTGTTGAATATCTTCGCAGTACAACCACATAGAGACAAGGGGGTGGGCTCAAGTTACTCAGGCAACCAATCAGTATCCCAGAAACTTCATAAAGTTACGAAGCCATGCCCATTCCAACCATTTATAGCAACCGCTCCCATAGACTCCTATTAGAAAAAGTCCAGATGGATATCTTTGCAGCACAGTGTCATAGAGACAAGGGGGTGGGCTCATTTGACTAGGGCAACCAATCAGTATCCCTGAAACTTCATTAAGCTACAAAGCCACGCCCATAGCAACAGAACATGTTAACTTAGCAACCATTTAACAAGACCTATAACTCTACATAAGAACATCGTAGAGACATGAGGGTTGGTTTGTTTCACGTGGGGCTTGACGCATCATCAATTGGCTTCTGCTAAGCCACACCCATAGCAACCAGACAGGTTAGCCTAGCAACGATTTAGCAATGCCTATATCTCTGCATCAGAACATCATAGAGAGACAGGGGTTGGTCGTTTTACTCACAGCTTAAGACTATCATCAAATGGCAGATGCTAAGCCACGCCCATAGCAACCAAACAGGTTAGCCCAGCAACCGTTTAGTATTACCTCTATCTCTGCATCAGAATATCATAGAGACACAGGGGTTGGTTGTTTCACTCATAGCTTAGAGTATCATCATCTGTAAAATGCTTAGCCACGCCCATAGTAACCAAACACGTTAGCCTAGCAACCATTTAGCAATACCTATATCTCTGCATCAGAACATCATAGAGACAAAGGGGTTGGTTCGTTTCACTCAGAGCTCAGCGTATCATCAAATGGTACATGCTAAACCAAGCCCATAGCAACCAAAGAGGTTAGCCTAGCAACCATTTAGCAATACCTATATCTCTGCATCAGAACATCATAGAGACACTGGGGTTGGTTCGTTTCACTCACAACTTAGAGTATCATCAAATGGCAGATGCTAAGACACACCCATTGCAACCAAACAGGTAAGCCTAGCAACCGTTTTGCAATACCTATATCTCTTTATCAAAACATCGTAAAGATATGGGGGTTGGTTCGATTCACTTATGGCTTGGAGTATCATACTAGCAGCATGCTAATTATGCTAGCGAACATGCTAATATTGCTAACAACATACTAAGCCCGGTTTTTACACACTGGGGTCACATCATTTTTTCCATCATGTTAGAATACATATAACAATAAAACATTTCAAAATATTTCAAACTCTTCAGGACAGGCTTTGTCAAGCCAACATAAAGTTTGTACTCAAACTTTACAATCTAGTTTTACATCTTTCTCTACACGTCCCAACCTTGCGGTACAACAGGGAAATGGAAAACTTTAAAACTGACCTGAACTATATGAGGACAAATGCAAAGAAGCAAGTAACTGCAAGCAGAAACAGAAATGTTCATACATACAGATACATCGAAAGTGCACAAGTGACGTGGGCAGTTTGGCAAATACAGTTTTGAACAACTTCAGTGCGTAAATGTTAGAGTGTTATGACTGGGCCAAAGCAGTCGGCGCGTCATGCGTTGTTTGTCCTGTGAACGGAAATCTTTAGTCTTCCTTCACACATCCCCACTTATTGGAATTTGCGGGTTATGTTACTACTTCTATTACTGAAAAATTGGAAGTACCGATTTAACGTAAAGGTCTTGTTCACACATGATCTGTTAACTACAATTTTCTTGCAATTAACCAGTAAAGGCTGTATGTGTGAAAGAGACTACTGACTCTTGATATCAGACTGCTGAATGTGACAATAAGACACACAAACTCTATGATAAATGTGACATGAGATGAAACTGAACATGTTCCTCAGAATGTCAGTTAGAGTAATGAAATGAAATCTGATGAAATAAATGTGTTTTATAGTTTACCTGTGAATAGTGAAGAGAGAAGGATCAGTCCCAGCAGACATATATCACTCTTCTCAGTCATGTTGTGTTTCTCTTACTGATTCTTTTCTCAACATCATCTACTTATAGTACTTTGTGAGAACATTTGTTGCTCTTCCTCTATTTTCTCATTTCCTCGTTTCTCATCGACTGAGTCATGACACTATTATAGACTAGAACACATTCTGTAGTTTAATGGTGATATTTGTAAAATACTTCTGTTGTCTTAAATAATTAGACACAGTGCTCAGTTATGACTTTTGTTGTCAGAGACTTTAACAGGACTAACATGATGAAGGTTTCTACAAATTCATTCAACACATTTACATTTACATTTAGTCATTTGGCAGACGCTTTTATCCAAAGGGACTTACAGTGCACTTATTACAGGGACAATCCCCCTGGAGCAACATGGAGTAAAGTGTCTTGCTCAAGGACACACTGGTGGTGGCTGCTGGGATCGAACCAGCAACCTTTTGATTACCAGTTCAGTGGTTTAACCCACTAGACCACCATCTCCACATGACTTTCCTGCCCGAGCAGAGCAGACGCACAGCCTTCATTAAAGCTGATCACACCTCCGTTCTTCCTCTGTCTCCACACACACACTCAAAAGCAGAACATGAGTGAGGTCATCTTCACACTTCTTCCAAACCACAGATCGGCAGTTTACCCATGATGCAGCAGACACAGACATTAATAAACACAGTAACTCTGTAACAAATTATATGTCATGGCTTGCTCGGGAAGACATGGTAGGAGAACCCAATTGCAGACGGTGACAGATGGCAGGGGTAAACAAGAGTATTTATTTACAAACAAGACACTATACAAAAGGTAAAACAAAACCCACGAGGGGGAAAGCAAGACTGGAAAACTAATAACAAAAACAAGAACACAGACTGACTAGACTATGAAAAAACAAACACTTGATATCAACACTAACTACACTTACTAAAACACAGGGTAACAGGAACAAGGCAAGACAAGGAATCCACATTCAGGAACAGAAACATGTCATACAATGAACGAGCACAGGACAATAAGCACAAGGATGTTTTAAAGGGTGACAAACACAGGATAATTAACGAGGAACAGGTGCTGGGGATTAAGCACTAAGGAAAGGCTGACGAGGAACGATATGGCGGGAACAATGACGCAGACCGGAGAGAGAGAGAGTATGCCGACTCATAGGTGCTACAACAGTCTCTCTCCCACCACATAACTAAAGGCTATGCCATGGCTCCACAGCAAAACAAGAATAAAACATGACATGATAGTGGAACCATGACATTATATCAATATGTTCACTGGTGTAGTCCTACCAAAAAAAGTGGTGTACAGCGATGTTACCGCCGATCCCGAATGACCAAAAGAAGACAGGTTTGTTTTTCAGGTTACATGATAATTAAAACAGTTAAATAGGCCATTTATTCATAATTATGCAAAAATCTTCAGTTATTCTTTAATTATGAAGTTACAGCACTGGAAGATAATAAGTAGTAGGCATTTTTTAACATTTTTTTCACATACACGAGATTACGTAAAACATGTAGGATTTTACTTTGTACAAATAACATTACAGATGAAGCCTAACTGCCAACACTGACATTTCGTTGGGAATACTTGACAAAACATACTTGATATAAAATAAAACCTTATTTTAAATGTAGAAATGAATAAACGCAATGAAGATGTTTAAAACAACTGCAGCTTGGAGACATTTTAAGCAGGAAAACAAGCGAGTATAGGAAGGGTACATGCTAATATAGATCTTTAGAAGTCGTTATACACAAACAGCGCTGTGGAAAAAGTAAGCAAATGTTGTATACGTGCGTATGGCCCCGACTACACAACTGGTCGACTGATTATAACATCAGGAAAAACCCTGGATGTGGAATGAATGTGGAACGGTTTACACTCAATCCCAGACTACATATGTAAAATGTATGAAAAACCCTGTGACATCTCAGATAGCAAACTGACATTGAATCAATGTTGATTTTTGGTTAGAATGGTCAGTATCGGTCGTCAATCATATATTGATGTTGATACAACATTCACTATTTTGACTGTACATCGACTTTAACTTCGGAAGTAAAACATAGATTCAATATAGAAACGATCTTATCAATTCAACGCATCTGATCGAAACCATAACCTAATTTGGAAACTTGGTGGGAGGAGTCGGAGTTCTGCGCATGCACACTTTACGGCTAATCATCACGGGAGTAACCATATGAGGTAAGCAATATACATAGTTCTTTATACAAAAAGGTAAAATATTGTTGATGTTGGAATGTGTTATACTGTTTAAGTTTTTATACACTCTTACATTGTGTACTTGTAATTTATCGTTGTGTTAGCATACGTCCTGTTTGAAGTGAGACGCGCTAATCTGTAAATAACGTTAAATGTTAAAAGCATGTTAGTTGTTTAAATTCGCCACTTGCTGCATCATTGAAATGTTAAACATTATAATGGTCGAACTTTTAAGGTAGGCGTGTGGTTATTTTAATTAGAAATAAAACCACAAAACAGTTTGTTCAATTGAGGATGCGATGGGGTTTTACATCAAACGATTACTAAATGATATCTTGTTTTTTTTAACAAAGCCTGTACGACTGTACGCCAAGTGGTGAATTGAAAAAACTGAATTGGTTTATTAGGCTGCATTAGGCAGGTTTATTAGGATGCATTTACAATTTAAAATCATTATTATTTGTACATTATTATACCAAGATCAGAATACTAAGTGGGTTTGACCTGATTTTTTTAAATGTTCATTGTAATCGTTATACTTCATTTAGGAGCGGTTTCCCAGAAAGGGCTTAAGCCTAGTCCTAGACTAACTTAAATGTTAGAGGTGTCTTGATCGAAAACAACTTGCACTGACATAACTAAAATATATGAGTGTAATTGTTTTATCTCAAGATGCAGGCCTGTAAAGTTGTTTGTAAAATACTTTTTTTAAATTGACTTAAATATCCTAATGTAACTAAGGCCTAGTCCTGATTTCAGATAATCCTTGTCCAGGAAAACCACCCCTTTAAGTTTAGAATGTTATAGCAGTGTTACTCTAATGTGGCTCGAGAAATCCACATTCCTGCCGAGTTTAGCCCCGACCCAAATAAAACACATCTGAACAAGAATAAACATGGACTTAATGCAGCGCTGCACAGATTGATTGTGTTAAGTAACGCGAGAGTGATTCAAGTCCAGACCCCTCGGTGTGCTTTACAATCGCTCTGGCGATACTATATTGTCATATTCAACATGACCAACTGCTTGCAAAAGAAGCCTTGCAACCATGGAGACATTTGTGAGAGACGATTCAGAAGATATTTACTTTGGTGCAGATCCTGAACCGTATCTATTGATACACTGAAGATGAGGTTTTGTAAAATTGAAACACAGGAAAGTGTGTCTGAACTTCCTGTGTCAGAAGGGAGGAGGAGAGCAGATTCAAACTGGTGGTGCAAGTGTGTGGCATTCTGACTAAAAGCAAGTGCTTTTTTTGTTTTGGCAAGCGTCCATCTAGATGAAGAGGAAGTTGCATGTGTCACAACATTGGACGAGTTCTTAGCAACGCTGCATCCTGCAGTGGCAGAATTTATAAACTGGAAAAAACGTCCCATGCAGAGTGGATCTGATGTGCAGCTGTCGCTTGAGTAAGTGATTCCTGAAATCACTTCACTATATGCTTCAAAGATTTTGAATTCATACAGTCAGCTTGTATTTTCAAGCTTATATTCATGATGTGATATCTTCTCAGTCAATACAGATGGGTGTCACACCGCATAATGATGGAGGGGCCCTGAAGAGAGAGACTTAGAGCAGAGGAAACCGAAAACCATTGTCATCATGTGTGGTTGCTGCTATTCGCCAGAGACACCATCAGAGTCATGAGTTTATGTAGGATTTCAAGCACAAGATGCTAAAAATATATGGTTCCCAACCTTTTTTCCTTGGGCCCCCACACGTACATATATGACAATCAGAGCCCCCCCAACCCTCATACGTGTGTGTGTGTGTATACACACACATAATTGCTACTCACACACACATATATAGATATTAAATAAAAATTAATGAAATAAATTAAATTAAATGGTTAAGATAGTTAATTTAAAAGGTTTTAATGACGTTTTTACTTAAATACTCAAACAAATGTTCAGGTTATTTTTCAGGCTACATTCAATTACTGCTTATTTTAAAAGGCTTCTTTTCATTTTGCTTGGTTTCATACTGTCATTTACCGAGTCTCTAGCATCTATACCTTTATTTATTTCTACCGAAGAATCACCGCATTAACGTTTGTCACGAGCAAGGCGGGACGAGAGCCGTGTCAGCTGCGCATTGCACCGGTCTTTTCTATCTCTCACGGAGGAGATCTTAAGCATAAAAGGACCAGTGATAGGAATCTACAACTAGAGAAGACCTGGGGCCCGTTCTTCGTACGTCGCTAACTCGGTTAGCTGGATTTGATTGTTGACGATTTGGCATAATCTTGGATTGTTTGGTTCTTGGACGCTCATCCTGGACTTGCTGTCATAGCAACAGGTCCGTAAGCTTGAACCTGCTCGGGAGCAGGCTTACTTCATGTAAACAGGATTAGATTGCGGCTTTATAAGAGGAGGAGATAGGTAAGTCTGTCGAACCCATGTCTTGTCCGTTTTCACTTCAGGAATCCGTTGCTTAAGGTGCCAGAATAATTCGATGAGCTTTTCAAATTAATCGCGTTTTGCGAGATCGACAGGATCCTTTAGCGCAGCGCGATAATCTACTGATTGAGAGATATCGTTTTTCTCGGGAGGGTGTATCTACATTATCAACTTGATGGAGCCACAAGTTAAATGTTCGACTCGTCGGAGTCGGGCTTTAACAACAGCACAAACAGTTTGTTTAGCTTTGCGATTCTTTGCGAGTGGCACTTTCCTTTACTGGAGAGCTGCATTGCTGTATTGGAGATACTGTATTGGAGATGCAGAAAACTTGGGTAAAAGTGCTGTATGTCGTCCCATTCGCAAAGTTTATCTGTCACTCAAACAGTTTTTAGGAGGCTTTGTGGTATTTCCAAGCCACTTAAGACCGCATGCTGTGAAGCAGATTTTTTACGCCATTACAGATACATTATAATTGTTAATGAAGATCATGGAATCATGATCATGCCTAAAAGTAGCCTAGGATTTACAGTATTTGTTCCTCAGCCTTCCCTAACGTTATTGGTGCCATAAACTGCACACACGTCCCCATCAAGGGGCCCCAATGAAGTGGATTTTGTGAACCGAAAGGGATTTCACAGTGTCAATGTGTAAGTAAATCACTATTACAATTATTAATATTCCAGATAAGCAAAATATAAAGAAAAGTAATGTAATCAAAAAGTATGCAGTTGAATGATTACAAATATTTTAGATGGTGTGCGACTCCATGTTCCACATCACAAATGTGAAGCCACATGGCCTGGTTCTGTGCATGACTCCAGGATTTTCAGAGAGTCACATTTATGCACATTATTTGAATGTGGAAGGGAAAAAAATATTTAAAACTCACTGTATTACATCATTTTATTCTGAGCCTAACAAAACTGCATTTCTCCAGGTGCTTACAATGGGATCCTGTTTGGTGACAGGGGCTATGCCTGCAGGCAGTACTTCATGACGCCATTCCCTGACCCAAACCCTGGACCACAAACCAGTTACAATGCAGCTCTAGCCAGGACAAGGGCACGCATTGAAATGACCTTTGGCCAACTAAAGGGAAGATTTCAGTGTTTTAAGGGTCTCAGGGTTGCACCTGACAGGGCCTGTGATATTATTGTTGCATGTCCCATCTTCCACAATATTGCCACCATCAGAAAGGAGAGGACCCCTGTGGGGGAGGTGCAGCCTGATGATGACCTCCAGCCAGTGCACTTGGACCAACCTAGTGGCAGAGCTGCACGGGACAGAATTGTGGAACACGATTTTATGAATTCTTTTTTTTTACACATAAACTTTCATTAAATGAATAATAGAAGACAAGACAACATGCTTAGTTCATGGAGTTTTATTTCAATGATTGTTTCTGAAGAAAAGCCAGTGATGGTCATCTTTTGCCTGCAATAAGATATATATATATATATAGTTATCCATGCAGCAATGGTGCTCTTTGTGAAAAATAGTGTTTTAGCACTTACTCTGAAGTTCCTTTTGAAGCAACTCAATCTCTAGTGCCAGTTTTTTCTTCTTTAAGGTGTCAAGCTCAATTTCTCCCCTTAATTTTAGTTTTTTTAAGAGCCAAATACTCCATTTTATGTTGAAGATTCCGTTTATATAGGGTACGGATATCCCCCTGTGCCATTAAAAAAAACTCAACACAAGCCTCATGCAACAGAAAAAGGAAAAGTAGACTACCCACCTCTGTATCACTTTGTGCTGTAGGCCTGTCTGTAGGCGTTTCCTCCTGCAACTCATATTGCAGTCAGAAATAATATGTACACACCTATGAATTAAATAAAGTTATTTGTGCACTTACAAGTACTTCCTCCAAAGGACAGTCATCTGAGAGGGTTTCTTCACTGTCCTGTGCAAAAGAAAAATGGGTATTACAAAGTGTTGCAATTTCTGCCCTTCTGATGTAAAGTTAGAAATGTCCACTTCCCTTTCTGTCGGTCTCTCGACGTTGTGTCGAGAACGACAGGGGTTCGTTCCTGAGAACCAATCAACTCTGACTACTAAGAAAATGCCAATGAAATTTGGCGAATGAAATTTGCATGCCGGACTCCGCCCCCGGATATCCGGTATAAAAGGAAGCCGGCGTGCAGCATTCATTTACCTTTTGTTCTTCAGAGCCTTTCGACTCATGAGCAAAGCTACAAAGAATCTTCACTCTGCTTCTGCTTCTACTGCCGGATCTACGACTGTTCCAGCGGATCATCCCTCCTGCAGCGATCTTCCCCTGGGTGTCTCGGCGGTTCCAGTGGTGTCAGAGATAATTCTACAACAGTCCTTTTCAGGACTCACTCTACAGCGTGGCATGTCCCGCTGTTCTCTTGGGTGCGGTACCCTCATCGAGGAGGGGGACGAACACGAGCGCTGTGTTAGGTGTCTGGGCGTCCAGCACGCCGAAGCAGCGTTCGTTGACACATCTTGTCCGCACTGCGGGCAGATTGTCATCCAAAAGTTGCGGTCACGGTTGGCTGTCTTCCTACGGGGACCAGCCAACATTTCGTCTGCTACCCGGGCTGTGACATCTATGGCTACGGCCCAGATCTCCGGTCCGGTTAGCGGCGTCAGTGATTTGGGGACTTCTGTGACCGTACACCCGCCAGCCAAGCGCTCACGGGCCGGTCGCACCCCAATACGCTCTTTTGATCGTTCTCCAACCGACGGTGGCACACCGTCCGGATCCTCCTCTGCGCGTTCGGAAACGGACCGCAGAGCCGATGAGATGTCGATCGCAGCATCGGGGGGAGAGATGCCGGTATCCGATGATGAATCCGAGCTTCCCCCCCCGGGGGGTAGAGCTCAGGAAGAAGTCGAGATGTCGGCCATGCTAGCCCGGGCTGCCGCGAGCATTGGGCTGCAGTGTACGTCATTGCCCCTCCCCCAACGCTCGCGGTTGGACACTTGGTTCCTGGGGTCGGAACGCGGTTCCAAACCGCGCCCACCCCCGGTTCCATTTTTCCCGGAGGTGCATGAGGAGCTGTGTCGGACCTGGAGCGCCCCCCTCACGGCTCGCTCCACGCAGTCCAGCTCCGCCTCCCTCACCGCCCTCGATGGTGGGGCAGCCAGGGGCTATGTCAAAGTCCCACAGGTGGAACGTGCCATCGCGGTGCACCTATGCCCGCAGACGGCTGCCACCTGGAGGACCCGACCTCGTCTCCCGTCCAAGGCCTGTAAGACTTCTGCTTCCCTGGTGGCGAAGGCTTGCAGTGCTGCGGGCCAGGCTGCCTCCTCTCTCCACGCCATGGCCATCCTGCAGGTCCATCAGGCTAAGGCGTTGAGAGAACTCCACGAGGGTAGGGCCGACCCGGGTGTCATGCAGGAACTCCGCGCCGCCACTGACCTCGCTCTAAGGGCGACTAAGGTGACGGCGCGGGCCCTGGGTCGGACGATGTCCACTCTGGTGGTCCAGGAGAGACACCTCTGGCTCAACCTTGCGGGTATGAGTGACGTCGACAAAGTACGCTTTCTCGACGCACCCATCTCGCAGGGTGGGCTGTTTGGTGACACCGTCGAGAACTTCGCGCAGCAGTTCTCGGCGGTGAAGGAGCAGACGGAGGCGTTAAGCCATATTCTTCCGCGCCGTGAATCGACGGCCCCCCGGCCTTCGACTTCCCGCGCACCGTCTGCTCCCCAACAGCCCAGGGCCTCTTCGACTCCGATTCCGGCTAGAGTTCACCCCCAGGCTGCACCCCGGAACAGGACCCCGAAGCCTAGGCCCCCTCCTCGTCGGCAACCTTCCAGGAAGCGGCCCTGACGAGACGACTCCGGGAGAGACAACATCTGGCCCGACCGTCACAGTTCCACCTCTGACCGGTCGGTATGGGACGCCGCCTGCCTCGTTCCCAAAGCCGGGCCCTTATCAGGGCCTGGCGCCCACTTGCTCACAAAGAGAGTTGTTTCCCCCGGACGTTCTACCCAGCCGTTCGCACACTCCCCCGGACTGTGCGCGGCGAACCGACCTCACACCCTGGCGAGGTGTGAGGCCGCACTCATTCGACAGCCGTCACCACTCTCGCTCCGACAGTGCGTGCCGTTGTCCCGCCAGGCAGGCAAAAACGTGGAGCCAACCATCCCTCCGGGGAAGCCCCGGCGACATCCGGTTGGCTCCACCCGCCGTCGAACCACCCTCCGTGGGTATGGTGAAGCAGGCCGTCCCCTTGGTCCCCCTGTCACAGTCCCTGGGAGCTTGGCAGAAGTTGCCCACACTGTCTCGGTGGCTGATGCGGACGGTCCGTCTCGGCTACTCGATCCAGTTCGCCAGGGCCCCTCCCAGGTTTCGGGGCATCATCTCCCCCTCTCTCCGAGGCAGAGACGCCTCCGTGCTTCGGGTAGAGGTCTCCACCCTCCTGGCGAAACAGGCGATCGAGTCCGTCCCCCCAGCCGAGATGTTCAGCGGGTTTTACAGCCCCGTCTTCATCGTTCCAAAGAAGGACGGAGGGTTGCGCCCCATTCTGGACTTACGTACCCTGAACAGGCACCTCCACAAGCTGCCTTTCAAGATGCTAACCCAGAAGCGCATCCTGGCATCTATCAGGTGTCAGGATTGGTTCGTGGCAATCGACCTGAAGGACGCTTACTTTCATGTCTCGATTCTTCCTCGACACCGACCGTTCCTACGGTTCGCTTTCGAGGGTCGGGCATATCAGTACAGAGTCCTCCCCTTCGGTCTGTCCCTGTCTCCACGAGTCTTCACGAAGATCGTGGAGGCCGCCCTCTCTCCTCTCCGGGAGAGAGGTGTGCGAATACTCAACTATCTCGACGACTGGCTTATCTTGGCGCACTCGCGAGATCTGTTGTGTACCCAGAGGGACATGGTGCTCCGGCACCTAGATCGACTGGGTTTTCAGGTCAACCGGGAAAAGAGCAAACTCTCCCCTGTGCAGAGTATCCTCTTTCTCGGTATGGAACTCGACTCTGTCACTATGGTGGCTCAGCTGTCCGCAGCTCGCGCCCAGTCGGTGTTGGATTGCCTGGAACACTTCAAGCAATCGGCGGTCCCCCTGAAACTATTTCAGAGGCTCCTGGGCCACATGGCATCTTCCGCGGCAGTAACACCCCTCGGACTGATGCACATGAGACCGCTTCAACACTGGCTACACAGTCGAGTTCCGAGGACGGCCTGGCACACCGGCAGCAGGCCCATGGTGGTAACTCCTGTTTGCCGACGCACCCTAGCCCCATGGTCTTCCATGACCTTTCTCCGAGCGGGAGTCCCCCTCGGCCTAGCTACGAGGCACGTCGTGGTGACGACAGACGCCTCGCTGACGGGGTGGGGTGCAGTGTGCAACGGGCACGCAGTAGCGGGGCGCTGGACGGCCCCCCGGCTGCGCTGGCACATCAATTGCCTAGAGTTGTGGGCTGTGCTGCTTGCACTCAGAAGGCTCCGGCCTCTAGTGCAAGGTCAGCACGTACTGGTTCGCCTGGACAGTACCACTGCCGTAGCGTACATCAATCGCCAGGGTGGCGTGCGCTCACGGCAACTATCACAACTTGCCCGACGCCTCCTCCTCTGGAGTCAGCAGGTGATCCGCTCCCTGCGGGCCACACATATCCCAGGCGTATTGAACGAGACAGCCGACGCGCTCTCTCGCCAGTACACACCCTGCGGAGAGTGGCGACTCCACCCTCGTGCAGTTCAGCTGATCTGGGTGCGGTTCGGACAGGCACAGATCGACCTCTTTGCCTCCCGCGACACCACCCATTGTCCGCTTTGGTACGCCCTGACCGAGGCCCCCCTCGGCACGGATGCCCTGGCGCACAGCTGGCCACGAGACAAGCGGAAGTACGCCTTCCCCCCAGTGAGCCTCCTTGCACAGACCCTGTGCAAGGTCAGGGAAGAGGAGCAACAGGTGTTACTGGTTGCGCCATACTGGCCCAACCGCACTTGGTTCTCGGAGCTCATGCTCTTGACAACGACTCCCCCCTGGCCCATTCCCCTGACAGAGGACCTGCTCTCTCAGGGGATGGGCACGCTTTGGCATCCCAGGCCAGACCTCTGGAACCTCCATGTCTGGTCTCTGGACGGGACGAGGACATCCTGAGTAGGTTACACCCCGCTGTGGCTGAAACCATCCTACAGGCTAGGGCACCATCCACTAGGCGGCTTTACGCCTACAAATGGCGCCTCTTCTCATCCTGGTGTCTCTCCCTCGGAGAAGACCCACAGAGATGCTCGGTCGGGATCGTACTGTCCTTTCTACAACAGAGGTTGGAGACCAACATCTCCCCTTCCACACTGAAAGTGTATGTAGCCGCTATCGCCTCTCATCACGACTCAGTGGACGGAAGGTCTCTAGGGCAGCACGACCTGGTCACTAGGTTCCTAAGGGGCGCGAGACGACGCAATCCGCCTCGTCTCCGCTCCATACCCTCTTGGGACCTGAACGTGGTCCTAAGGGGCCTAGCCGAGCCCCCCTTTGAGCCCCTTGAAGCTTCCGATCTTCCTCACCTAACGAGTAAGACGGTTCTTCTTGTGGCGCTCGCATCCTTCAAGAGGATAGGGGATCTCCATGCATTCTCTGTGTCCCCGGACTGCCTTGATTTCGGCCCTGGTAACTCTCACGTTCGCCTGAGACCCAGGCCCGGATACGTGCCCAAAGTTCCCACTACTCCCTTTCGGGACCAAGTGGTGAACTTGCAGGCGCTCCCCACCGGGGAGGAAGACCCAACCCGGTCCGTGTTGTGTCCAGTACGCGCACTGCGCCTCTACTTGGACCGCACACAGAACTTCCGCAGTTCTGATCAGCTCTTTGTCTGTTTCGGAGGTCAGCAGAAGGGGAAGGCTGTCTCCAAACAGAGATTAGCGCACTGGATCGTGGATGCCGTTACGACGGCATACCGATCGCACAATGTGCCATGTCCATTGTCGGTCACGGCTCACTCCACTCGGGGTCTAGCCACCTCATGGGCACTGGCCAGAGGCGCGTCTCTGGCAGACATCTGTAGAGCTGCGGGTTGGGCTACGCCCACCACCTTCGCAAGGTTTTACAATCTTCGCGTAAACCCGGTGTCAGCCCACGTCCTGCGTGGCGACATGTAGGACTGGCATCCGGGGGGGCGTATGCCTGCGAAAGCACCATCCCACCCTCCATGAGGTTGGGTCAGTGTGCTATCTACCCTTTTCCTCTTACCCAACCTTGGCTAAGAGAATTGGTACCTCACCAGCCTCCCTTCTTACCCACTCCTTGGTTAAGAACAGGCATTCCATCCATCACTAAGCACTTCCTCGGGGTTGGCTGAGCAGAGCAGCCTTCCCCCTTAGGCCGGGACATTCTTGACCTACCACTTAGTTCTAACCGGACCTGTGCTTTCAGACGCAGTAACACCCCCTCCGTGGGCTGTTCCGTCTGCTATACCCTCATGACACTGGTTCCCACTCGGTAACCCATGAGCTTCCCCAGGTGGACCTCCACCTCGCGGTTAACTACCCAGTCCGCACGTTCCATGCGTTCTCCTCCTAGGACGAGACCATACTTTCTCCACCAATTTCCTCCCCACGGGTAGGAGGTGGCCTCTGCAGCGCTTCTCTGCTTAAGAGTGCGCTTTCCCGGTGTAAACCGATCCGGACGGCCTCTCGCCTGTAGAGAGCTAAGGCCCCGTTCGTGAAAGTTACCGGTCAGGGCTGTATCCATCTTTCTCGAAAGCTCTGGAACCCCCCGACCACCACACTGGAAGGTTACAAGTTTCGCGAAGCTTCGAGCTGACACGCCCAGGCTTGTTACCGTCGCTTCGCTGAGATTGTGACGCGATACAGCGTTTGTGGCGTTTTCCATACATAACCCCATCTGTCGTTCTCGACACAACGTCGAGAGACCGACAGAAAGGGAACGTCTTGGTTACGTCTGTAACCTCAGTTCCCTGATGGAGGGAACGAGACGTTGTGTCCCTTATGCCACAAACCTGTATCGTTTCTGTTGCAGTTTGAGAGGCTCTCAGGCTCTTCAGAACAAGAGGTAAATGAATGCTGCACGCCGGCTTCCTTTTATACCGGATATCCGGGGGCGGAGTCCGGCATGCAAATTTCATTCGCCAAATTTCATTGGCCTTTTCTTAGTAGTCAGAGTTGATTGGTTCTCAGGAACGAACCCCATCTGTCGTTCTCGACACAACGTCTCGTTCCCTCCATCAGGGAACTGAGGTTACAGACGTAACCAAGACGTTACTGCAGATATTTCAGCCACCACTTTCTTGGGAACAGGTAAAAGTGTTGGTGTATTATGTAAAACTACACAAAAGAGGAGAACTCAATGGCATTACAATACACTAGGAGAAAATATGATCAATAACATTGCAAAATATTTTTACATTTGTTATGCAACTTTCACCTTCACAAGTCAAAGCAATTGACTCAATATTTATCTGTTGAAGTGACTGTACAGGCCATTTGGAGTATAGACATATTTTAATGCAGCAACAAATTGTTTACGAAAATTGAAATATATATGAAATATAAAATTATTAAAATAAGACTATATACTGTAATAATAAGTGATATAACCATAACATGGAACACTTAAGCATTTAATTTGTCTGCTACTTTTTGCCAGCCCTCTACCCTGGCGTTTTAATTATTTTTTCAAATTATTACTGGAAGGGTAATAATTCTTGCTCTGTCGCGTTGAAAAACTGAGCGCGCTCTTTTGCCATTGTGTGCAGCCATTAGCAGCGCTGCTGATCAATGTTTCTACTATCGATACATATCCCCTTTTAAACAAGCGCATGAACGCGCAATTATCTCAGATAACTCAATCCAGCGATACTAATCATAAACCGCAGGTGTGTTCGAAGAACCGAATTAGCCGCATCATGATTAGCACGATGATATCATCATGGATGTGTCATTTGATCTCGGATGTAATAAGCGACGTACGAAGAACGGGCCCCTTGTCTTGTGATCGAGTGATTCTGAATTTATTGGTATGGTTATTAAAGGAGTCAGATCTGTCAAGTACTTTACAAAACTATCTTTAGTAGTTGAGGTGATTGTTCTACCCTGTCAATAATGAGTAATATGGCTGATTTCTGCAGTGTGCAGTGTACATGTTATAAGATGGTGATCATTGACATCGTCGCTTTGAGGTATAATTTCTAATGGTTAGATCGGTCAGTAAGGCAGAGTTTATCAAAACTGAAGTCTGTGATCATTTCATTTACAATAACTGACTTTGAATTTGGTGAACGTATATTAAGTAGCCCGAACTTGAGTTGAGTTGAGTATGAGTTGATTTGCTCATTAATTACATTGTCTTCAGTTTTATGATGTTTTTGCTCTGACTTTTACTGAAATTATTATTTAGTTGTATTATTCGGGGGACAGACACAGTCTCAATGCATTTGGAAGCAGTAAGAATTTTTAACAGTTGAGTGGGAGGAACACAGACTGTGGTTAAAGTTTTTACTTACTAGTAAAATGATGGGTAGCGTCTTTGTGATGTTGTCAGACAGGAGATCTGCTCCGATGCTGCTGGGGTGCAGGCCTTCGGGACGGAAAAGCCTAGGTCACTCCTAGAACAGACACAAATTATTAACAAAGAGCAGCATCTGTTCAGTACACCGTGATGTTAACCATTGATCAAGCATAAAAGACTCTACTGAACCTTTCATTCCCTCATCGCTAGGTAAGAACGGCCCAAACATGATGATCCTCGAAGTGGGCGATGCGTATCATCTTGATTGGACTGCTGAAGTCCCTCTTCCTGCCGCATCCTGATGTCGTTCACCCCTGCATACAGCACGACAGCTCCGATGCTAGCGTCGTCCTTCAGGATCGCAGTTACCTGCGCAGAGACATCAAGAACACAGGCGCCAGGAAAACAGTGAGTGCGCTTCTTACCTTGAGTGGAGGAAGCATGTACATTCCGGACGATTGAGTCTCTGATGACCACAGCATTTCATTCCGTCTCGGCGGCAAAGCGTTTTCTGATCGGGATCTCGAAGACCAGTGGCGGCGGTGGGGGAGAGGTCATCGCTTCGGTTCTGGCTTGCGCCTTTCGCTGTGGGTGTGCCGGTGCAAGAGTGCAGTTCATTTAGACCACATTCCAACTAAATTATTAAAAGAGTTACTACCTGTTGCAATTGACATTATCAACTCGCCAATTAATCTAGGCCATGTCAATGGACCCTTTAAACTTGCCGTCATTAAGCCTCTAATCAAGAAACAAAACTTAGACCCCAATGAACTTGGGGCCCGTTCTTCGTACGTAGCTTATTACATCCGAGATCAAATGACACATCCAAGATAATATCATCCTGCTAATCATGATCCGGCTAATTGGGTTCTTCGAACACACCTGCCGCTTATGATTAGTATAGCTGGATTGAGTTATCTGAGATAATTGCACGTTCATGCGCTTGTTTAAAAGGGGATATGTATCGATAGTAGAAACATTGATCAGCAGCGCTGCTATTGGCTGTTCAGCATGGCTAAAGAACGCGCCCAGTTTTTCTCCCAAGCAGAACAAGAGCTTTTAATAGAAGGTTATGCCGAATTTGAAAATTTAATTAAAACACCAGGGAACACCTCAAAGTCTGCAAAAGCCAGGAGAGAGGGCTGGCAAAAAGTAGCAGACAAATTAAATGCGTAAGTGGTGTCCATGTTAGATGTTTCTATCACTTTCTACTGTATGTATTTGTGTATTTTTTATTTTATTTCATAAACTTTGATCTTTTATGTCAGAGCCACCACGGGAGCCACTAGATCATGGGAACAAGTAAAAGTGAAGTACAAAAATATTCTACAAAATGGTAGCCTTTACTTCTTATACAGTCCTTATTTTAAAAAGCCACTTTTTTCCTCTTTTTAAAAGCCACTGTTAAATGATGTGTTTCTCTATAACAGCCACCAAGAAAAAGGCTGAAAGAAAAAAAACAGGTGGTGGTCCTGCACCCCCACAATATACCCCAGCAGAAGAGCTGGCCCTTGGGTTGAATTCAAACCGACCCATTGAGGAGGGCATCCCTGGGGGCAGCTCTTCCTTAGACCCAAAGCCAGGGACCAGTAGCAGCCACACCTTCATTACTGGTAGGCTAAATGAGCTTTTAATTCTCTTAGTACACTGTGAAATGGTTTGTTGCTGCATTAAATGAAGTATAATCCAAATGGCTGGTACAGTCATTTGAAATGTTTGTGAAAGTGAAAACTTCTAAACTTTTAGTTCATATAAAATATGTTGCCATGAGTTATTAATCACAATTTTGTTTAGTGTAGTTAATTGTAATGACATTATCCCCCCCTCTTTTGTGCAGTTTTAGACAATACACCAACACTTTTACCTGTTCCCAAGCAAGTGGTGGCTGAAGCATATGCAGTAAGTTGTGTTTTTCTAACTTTTACATCACAAGGAAAGAGTGCAACACTTTGTAATACCCATTTATTTCCATTGCACAGGACAGTGAAGAAACCCTCTCAGATTGTCCTTTGGAGGAAGAACCTGTAAGTGCATAAATAACTTTACCCTCATTTGTATATACTTGTGTACCTATTCTTTCTATCTGCAACATGAGTTGCAGGAGTCCACACCTAGAGAAAGGCCTACAGAAAAGCATCCAGAACAGTCTGCACAAAGAACTGCTGACACAGAGGTGGGGCAGTGTTGTACTTTTACTTTTGTTGCATGAGGCATGTTCTGACCCTTTTTTTCACGAAATTACACAGGGTGACATCCGTAGCCTATATAAACGGCATCTTAAACACAAAATTGAGTATTTTGAGTTGAAAAAAGAGAAATTAAGAGGAGAAATAGAACTCGACAACTTGAAGAAGAGAAAAATTGCACTGGAGATAGAGTTGCTTCAAAAGGACCTTCAGAGTAAGTGCTAATACACTATTTCACACATAGTAGTATTTCTGACTTAACATAACTATCTCTTATTGCAGGCAAAAGATGACTCGCTGGCTTTTCTTTATAAAGAATATTTTAAATAAAACTCAAGGAACGAAGCATATTTGTCTTGTCTTTTATTATATTGAAAATGGTGTTCCACAGTTCTGTCCCGTGCAGCTCTGGCACTAGGTTGGTCCAAGTGCACTGGCTGGAGGTCATCATCAGGCTGCACCCCCACCACAGGGGTCCTCTCCTTTCTGATGGTGGCAATGTTATGCAATATGGCACATGCAACAATTATGTCACAGGCCCTGTCAGGTGCAACCCTCAGACTTTTCAGACACTGAAATCTTCCCTTTAGTTGCCCAAAGGTCATTTCAATGCGTGCCCTTGTCCTGGCTAGAGCTGCATTATAACGGGTTTGAGGTCCAGGGTTTGGCTCAGGGAAGGGCGTCATAAAATACTGCCTGCAGGCATAGACCCTGTCTCCAAGCAGGATCCCGTCAAAATCCCCTGTATAATGGAAAAATGCAGTTCTGTTAGGCTCAGCATAATGCTGTGTATAATACTGTGAGCTTGAAATGTATGTTCCCTTACCACGTTCAAATAATGTGCATAAATGTGACTCTCTGAAAATTCTTGAGTCATGCACTGATCCTGGCCATTTTGCTTCCACATTGGTGATATGGAACATAGAGTCACACACCATCTAAGAGATTTTAGTCAGTCAACTGCATACTTTTGGATTTCATTACTTTTGTTTCAAGTAATATATTACTAATCAGGAATATTATAAATTGTAATCGTAATTTACCTGCACATTTACACTGTGAAATCCCTTTCGGTTCACAAAATCCCCCTCATTGGGGCCTGGTGGGGCCTTGATGGGGACGTGTGTGCAGTCTATGGCACCAATCACGTTAGGGAAGCCTGAAGGACACATACTGTTAGTCATACTTATTGGTATGGTCATGATTGCATGTCATTAACAATTATAAATGTACCTGCAATAGCAAAAAATTTCTGCTTTACAACCTGTGGTCTTAAATGGCTTGGAAATACAACAAAAAACCCTAAAAACTGCTTGAGCGCCAGATAAACTTTGCGAATGGCACGACAGACAGCACTTTTCACCAAGTTCTCTGCATCTCCAATAGTGTAAAGGAACATGCCACTCGCAAAGAATCTCAGGCCAATGCACAAAGTCTGTGCTGTTGTTAAAGCCCGGCTCCTCCGTGTTGAACACGTAATGTGTGGTTCCAACAAATGAATGATGTAAATAACACCCTCACGAGAAAAACGATATCTCTCAACAATGACGCTATCGCACTGCGCTAAAGGATCCTGTCTATCCCGCAATACGCGATTAATTCGAAAAGCTCTTCGAATTATTCTTGCACCTTCCGCAACAGGTTGCTGTCCTACAAATGGACAAGACATGTCTGCGAAAGACTTCCCATATCACCTCCGCTTATAAAGCCGCGATCTAATCCTGTTTACATGAAGTAAGCCTGCTCGCGAGCAGGTTCAAGCTTACGGACCTGTTGCTATGACAGCAATTCCAGGATGAGCGTCCAAGAACCAAACAATCCAAGATCATGCCAAATCGTCAACAATTAAATCCAGCTAACCGAGTTAGCGAGGTACGAAGAACGGGCCCTTGGAAGCTATAGACTGATTCCAAATGTCCCTTACCTGTCTTAAAGACTAGAAAAAGTAGTGTCCACTCAGTTGTGCTCTTTCTTAAAAAATAATGACATACACAAACAAATTCAGTCAGGCTTTAGATTGCATCATAGCATTAAAACTGCGGTCATTAACATGACAAATTACTTGCTAATAGCATCAGATAAAGGTAAAATCTCACTCCTAGTCCTTCTTGACCTTAGTGCTGCATTCAATAATGTAGACATTCTTTTTGATCGCTCACACATACACTCAGCCAATTTTGATAGCTGGAGGGAATCATCTGGTCTTCATGAGATATATTGCTGAGTAAAAGCTGCATAACAGTGGAAGCTAATTCCATGATTTCTAATAATGTTGCCAAGGGGCAGTATGTATATGGAGAATAGGAAGGGTCCTAAAACCGATCCCTGAGATAATCCATAATTTACTTGCGTTAGATTTAACGATTCCCCATTTAAATGGACAAATTGATATTTGTCTGATAAGTAAGATCTGAACCATTGTAGTGCCTGTTTAGTTTATGTCATGTAAGGCTATGGCAGAAGTCAGTTGTAGTTCTTGTGTTTCTCTTTCCTTAAGTGATTCTGCTCATTATTATCAGGTGTTCACTAATGCTAAATCATCACTTCATTAATCACACTATTATCTCGTTCACGTTAACTCTGAGTCAGAGTTACTTTAACACTCTTTAGAGAGGGACCAAATGTTCTCTGAGAAGAGTTAATTTTACTCTTAGGAACACTAGTCAGTCTGTGCTGAAGATATCCACTTCAGATCAAACACAGATACAGAGATGAAGGAGGAGAACAGGAGACGAAGTGATGATGGAATAAAATGAGTTTATTTAATAATCTTCATCTGACTAGAAACAGAAGCTTATTCAAAAGCTTATAGCTGTAAACCAACAACGTCAGTGGAAAATACAGCTTTACAAATACAGAACTCAATATTATATTAAACAACATTGAAAGGAAACTCTGCTGAAAAATCGTTCGTCAACCATAGGACCTCCATTTACCTTCAGAACACAAGTGAAGATAGTTTTGTTGAGGTCCGGGAGCTTTCTATCTCTTCCATAGACTGCAACAGAACCAAACTTCAAGAGCGCTTCAAGCGTCAGAAGCTCACAGACCTCAACAAAACTCTTCTTTTGTGTTCTGAAGATAAACGGAGGACCTGGAGTTGACGAAAGACAGAATATTCATTTCTGAGTATTACTTAAAGAAAAGTAAATAAAATAATTAAATTAATACATCTTTTATAACTCAATTAATCAATTAAAGATGTAAAATTAATAGAGAATAATATTACAGATACAAATAAGAAATCAAATTCAACACAAATGTATCTGCGGAGACAGAATTCCATGCACACACACACAGGTTGCTTTTAAGAAACAAAGATCCTAAAATCTATAATTCTAAACAACTTAAAGCCAAACATGTATGATATTATAAATAAGAGTGTCAATCTTATCACTTATCATCATAAAAACATGTTCTATTCACATGCCTTTTACAGGGAATCATCTTTTTGATAATTTTTTGCTGAAAAAACATTTCCATCTGACTGCACTTTCCATGTCAATCTTGTCTCCTTGTCTATCCCACGATCTCTCGCTTTCTGTTTTATCTAAAGAACAGAAACAAACAGAATTTTGAGTGATTATTAATACTGAAAAAATACACAGCCCCAAATCAGATAAAGGTGTAAAATACAAATCAAAACAGAATGCGATGATGCTCAAATCTCATAAACCCATTTTTTATCTATAACCGAACAGACCAAATGTGCCATTTAATGAAAAACTAATATTTTGAAATGGATGGTGTGACAGGGTTAACCCATTATGAAATAGATGTTTAATACAAATTGCTCATAATGAATCAACACCTTTAATTCAATACTTTTTACAACCTCTTTTTGGTGAAGACTGTGCTGTTCTTTTTCTAGCTTCGCTCTGTGTTTCACTTTGGAAATTGCTTAAGACGTGACCAAATGCAGAAGCTCTTATGACATCACGTCTGTCTATGACATCACAGTTTGATATTGAAAGTGTCATTCTTCTCGTGGGAGACTACAGCAACTCTCTCAGCACGCCCTGACTCTGCTAAACTGTTTTCTAGTTGCAATATGTCCATAAAATGTTTTTTTTCCAACACAGATGAGACTTCGCCTCGTTCTATATTTGACATGAACTATTATAACAGCATTTTGAAACCCCAGAAAACTCTGAAACCCATTACATGTAAGCATTCTTTGACCCATCAAATGTACATTAAGATTTAGTTTGAACGGTCAAAGGAAAGAATCAACAGCCCATCTAAATCAAACCCAATCACAATAATGGTGTTTTTTCATGGTGGTTGCTTTCTATCACTGTTACAAATGAAGAGTGAGTACAATTTACTTGAAATATTAACGTACTCTTTAGCTGAGAATTTCTATTTAAAGTTACAGATAATTGTGTTTAGCTTTTACATGGCAGCTCCTTCAAAATGAACTGAAACATTGAGTTAATTCTAAATAAAGAAAATCCTACTCAACATTTCTATGTGAAACACCTGATTCAATCATCAGCTTGTTGGTGTGTTCAGTATAGTGACATCTAAAACATTCTGTCTGTAAACTGATGAATTTAATCATGTGTTTGATATAGAGACACATCTAAAACATTCTGTCAGGGGTTCTCATAGTTACAACAGCTCGAGTGCTCTTCCAGGAAGAGAAGAGTGATAGAGGGAAGATGGCAACCACCAGGAGAACTGAGTGAGAGAACAAGGGGGTGTGGCACTTTTTCTGCACTTTTTTGCACAAGGGCACAGGCGCACACGCGCACACACAGACCTCAAGCATATTGTGAGCTGTCAAGACAAAAACACAGTGATACAGAGACAGCAGAGGATACAAACAGCTGATCAGACCTAAAAAACCTGAGTTTACGTTAAGCAGCCAATCATTATCTTGGGGGAAAATATTCAAAAATATTCAACAAAAGGGTTTCATTCATTATGAGCAATTGTGTATTAGGGAAAAACATTTAATTCATGATGAGCTTCTTTCTCAACAAACAAAAAGCCAGAATGCCGTTTAATGTTTTAATAGGAAACAGTAGGTAAATGAAGAAATAAACAGAAATAACGTTTTAAAAATGATAATATGTAACATTCCTCACTGCATGAACATAACTTTATTTTTAACATTATTCAAACAAACAACAACTGGACACTATAAACGTAACTTAATGTGAGGTTTATCCTCAGGATAACTGGCGTAAATCTAGGGGGGGATCGATCAATTAAACTCGCATTCTCTATTGTCATAAATATATTTATGTTTACCTAAACTAATTGTGTAATTAGAAGAAAATACAAACGCAAAAAAATGCGCTGAAAGTTTAGAAACTGTTGAGTTCCCCCTCCCCTGCCTCTCACAATGGTTTGGCCCAATGCCTTATCTCCCCGTTCATCTCACCTGCGCTTTGCGCAACACAATCAAGTCAGGTATGCGGCTCTCAGTTCATCAGTGGTTGTTGATCTCCAGTAAGAAAGCTATTTTATTCACTTTAAATGAAGTGATTCTCTTTAATGTAGTTGATGCTGATTCATTAATAAATTAGTAGATGCAAAAAAGCTGATTAGCGTGTATTTTTACATGAATCTGCTTGTTAGCTATTAAATCGTTACTTAGCTAGTAAACGTTAGCTTGTTACATAGGACGTCACACACTGCAACTATCACGCCAAAGCCGTGTCTCATGCATTACTTTATTTTTGGCGACCTGGTATGATGTGAACATTAACCGCCACAAGTAGCCACCGATCCTGCCATTCAGGTCCCGTGTCACACTCAGCCGCGCGCATACCGGTTACAGTTTTGTGACGTTGGCACTTTATCTTGCGTCCAAAAAAGGTGAACAGCTTTCATTCAGTTGGAGAAGGTCGTTTTCTCAAGTGTTTAAGTGTTTAAAAAGTGACTCAGTGTTAACATGTAGTATCATGGATAGTGTGTTTTTATATTTGTTTCCTGTCTTCACAACAAAGACAAAAAATATATAAATGGAAAAACGTTTTATTGTTCCCTTGTATTACAGTATGTGACAGTTAAGTTATAATATGACTAAAAGTCTGCATGATAAACCTATGAACCTAATGCATACCGTCGCTTAGTGTTGTAGTAAGTATAATTTTGACTGTATTATTTGTGTCCCCTTCAAACAATGCTCTAGAATATTGTATATGTATTGTCCTCCCCTGCTGTTAAATGAGATGTATGCCCATGCTCAGGATTATATGTGTTGTAGTTTAACACAAACTCTTACAGTCACAGTTCAAAATACTTACAAGCTGCAAGATGGCCTCCATCACCACAGAGTCATTTAGATTCTTTCCAGATTTCACCTCGACTCTCACAATCTGTTTCCTTGAATCTGTCAAAAATCATTTAGAAGGTTTATTTAGTATTATCACTGACTATTAGAAATGTAAAGAAGGAAAGTTAAACTATGATTTACTCTTAATGTCCATCTGACCAATCATAGACAATAGTGATTTTATTTTAACATTATAGAAAAAAATAGTCACATGTACTAATAATAATAGTGTATGTATGTACAGTATTTAAACGCTGTTAAAGGAATTTATTGACACAACGTAGCTTGACTATCTATTAATTCTTTTTTTCCACTGAGGGGCACCAGACCATGTAAGTGGACGCACACGTGGTGTAAAAAAATATGTAATTGGGTCAGTCGTGGCCTAATGTTAAAGACTTAGACTTGTAACCCAAAGGTTGCCAGTTTGAGCCTCAGTACCAGCAAGGATTGTAAGGGGGAGTGAATCATCAGCGCTCTCCTCCACCTTTAATACCACAGCTGAGGTGAGACCCTTGATCAAGGCACCATTGCCTCTAACTGCTCAGCGAGCACCACAGTATTGGCTACAGATTCCGAGTATGCAACACCACACATGGCCTTACATCACTTTCACAATATGTTTATGTAAATGTAATGGGGTAGAAGATATAGGGACTACAAATGAGATGGACTACAAATCCCACAGGTCAGATTGTTATAAAAGGAAGTCCCATTTTAGGGACTTCCTTTTTGAAGCACCATGTGATGTGGGAACTTAAGGCTGTGTAAGAGCTGATGATAAGATCATCGATTAACAGAACTGAATTGGTGAGTGCCCTGTCAGAAAATGTTGTTTGTTGCTTCAAAGAATAAAGCAGACCTATTTTAGAGCATACATGGTCATTTTAGTCAAATCCTTTTTGCTATTGCGAGTTTGCTTGGTTTTACTATTTATATCTGCCTTGTGTTTTAGTGCCTGTTTGGATCAACGTGTTTCAGAGAATTAAGCATGTAAATACAGGTATTAGTCCGTACTAAATTCTTGGATTGAGTTTAAACATTTCATATTTTAATTTGTTTTATACTTGATTGTAAATGTTTTTAATTATAGTAACTTTTTATATAGCGTTTATAAATTGTGTTTCTTCTTTTGCAGAGAATGATGGTGGCTTAATGGGTATTTTGGTATGATCCAAATGTTAAACCGGGTCCTTTATGGCCACGAGATTTGAGTCCTTGTTGAATGTTTCTGCTTACTTTGTTTGTTTGTTTGTTTTTTCTTTGTTTGTTTGTTATCCATTGTGGACCAACGAACTGTGAGGTTCTGCCTTTGTATATGCCATGTGAATTACTCCGCCAAGGTGAGGGAATATAGGTGTAGTGATTTGATTTTGGGTGATTATCGTTGTCTGGAATTTTAAGTGAACTTTTGTTTTCTCTTGTGGTGTAGTGTGAGTGTGCACTTATTGGTGGAGTATTCGCTATGTGATATAACCAGTGGGCACTGTGGTCTGCAGGGGCCCGTTTCAGAAAGCAGGGTAAGTGCAAACTCCGAGTAAGTCAACCCCAGAAAACGGAATACTCAGGGTTTTTGGTTTCAGAGCGCGAGGTTGGTCAAACCCGCCACCGCGGGGCAAGTCATGCCCATTTCCGAAATCGAGGTATCTTATACTCCGAGTGAGTAACCAGAGTTACCTACTCCGTGAACCCAACCTGGTCGGAAGCAGGTTTTATTCCACAAACCCAGGGTTTGTTACAATCTCCGCCTCCTTTTCGAAGCGTGAGCGGTGTTGAAATTGCATACGCCGTTTGTTTATTGATTCATGTTCCTAATCGCGCTCAATTTAGTCACACAGACCTCAAAATGGCATGTCCGATTATTCAGGAACCCGTAGATGAGGAAGCTGCATTAATTCGCAGAGAGTTATTTATGTCGGGAGAGAACTGAGGCCCAGTTTGGACGTTTTATCTTAACGTTTAAGGCCAGTTTAAGTAATATATTTTATTTCTTTAAACTTTCCTGAATGAATTATTTTATTGTATTTCATATTCAGCTGCTGCCTAGATCTTTTTATTGCAGAAGGATTGCACCTGCGAGAGAGCGAGAGAGTGGCTGTGTTTCTCTTTTTCTAAATAAGTCCTCATATTCACCGTACGCTTGTAACAGTACCTTCAATTCGATTGGCGAGAAATGAACAGAGCACTTTTTGTCACGCGCCGTTGCCATGGTGAATCGTGCTATCTTCACTCAATTGATGATGGCTTTTCATCGCCATGCTGCACGCGCATAACCTAGAGTGAACTTACTCAGAGTGGATTGAACTAACTCAAATCAGCTGATCTGAAATTGAAAACTCAGAGTAGCGATTCTCTGAGCAAATCAACTCAGAGTTCAGATTTTAACTCTGTGTTGGTTGAACTTCCTTATCGAAACGGGCCCCAGGTGTACTAAAGTGTCTCGTTGTTTTTGTATTCAGTTTCTTTGCCAATTTCATTTATCCTTGAGATATTCATATTATTGTAAAAAAATACATTTTTGCAGAGAAACAGACTGTGGTTTGTGCTTGGTGTTGAGTCCCCTTCAACTCTAATAAGATGTCGGGGTTACATATACGCGTATCCCTCAGTAAGGTAATAGGTTTAAGTGGACAGTTCACCCCAAGATTATAACTCTGTCATCATTTCCTCTTGTCATGCTAAACCTGTATGAGTGTCTTTCTTCAGCACAACACAAAAGATATTTTGAAGAATATTGGTAATGGAACAAGGGCAGTACCAATTCACTTCTATTGTATGGACACTAAAGTAGTACAGGTCAATACTGCCGTTGTTTAGTTGAAATATATATTTTTGTGCTTTTTGGAAAAAAGAAAGGTAAACAGCTTTGAAATGACAAGAATGATAATTTTTTTTAGGTGATCTGTCGCTTTTATCTTATTCACTTCAACACTGAATCAGTGTCACTAATGGACACAAACACTGAATAGTGCAGTGTTTCCCCTAGGTTTACAGCTTTGGGGGGGGTTGGTTGGTTGGGGAAAATTGACGATAAATAATTTCCTTGTCTGTCTGTCTGTCTGTCTGTCTCTCTGTCTGTTTGTCTGTCTGTCTGTCTGTCTGTCTGTCAGTCACATAAATTGGTTGTCTGGGAGGGTAATGCTTTGTAAAAGTTAAAAAATGTTAACATACGTATTTAAATCTTTTTAAAATTGACTTTTGCAAATAACCTTTGTTAAATTTATAGAAGTATTTGTTAATATTAATGGGCCAGAGCTTAAATAGTTTTATTTTGTAACTAACAACTAAAAAAAGATTTATAAATACTAACAAATATATTGCTCATTCATTGTTCGTTAATGTTAGTTTATACATTTATATGATAAACAAATTTTAAATGGGCTTTTTTTGAGAGAAGTTTTTTTTCTATGATGCATTTATTGGAGAATAATCCTGTCAGACGCATACGCTGTTCTGAACATCATCACGTCACTGTTCAGAACGTCATCACGTGCGCTGTCTGAACGTCATCACGTGCGCAGGACTTTCCCATACAACACAGAGCGGCCTGCATAGCTTATTAAATATCTCTTGTCTTATTTAATCAGCAGATTTACAATGTCCTGACTAAAAACATTTTAAACACACATATGTAAATAGTAAGCGGCATGTAATTCATTAATATACATTTTACCTGTCATCCGGTGATGACTGGACTTTTGATCCTTGTCAGGGGCAGGATGCGCAACACTTAGACCTGGAGCAGGAGACCTACTCCGCCTGCTACTCGCAGTAGAGAAGTGTTGCCATCTTCAGTTCCCTGTGAGTGTTTTAAAAAACGCAAATGTTTTCATCTGATTGACGCAACATATTTCCCGCCGCGCGCTCTCTGTCCGCTAGTGTTTGTTTGTGTGTGAGTGTGCGCGCGTGCGTGCGCACTCATTGGGATAATTGTAAACGCGCAAACACAGACAGAAAAGACATGCCATCGTGGAAATAAGATAAATAACATATTACTTAAGGGCTATTTAGTTTGTTTAAAAAAATAACAAATTGTAATCTGGCGCTATAAAGAAAATCAAATCAAATTTACTTGACGTTCAAGGGTGGCGGGGCGAGCCGTTAGGAGGGCGGGGCGCCCCCCTTATATAATGGTAGGGGAAACACTGATAGTGTAATAATTTGACTGATGACTCAACTGTGTCAAGCTGAAACGTTCACAGCGTACCTTTTTAAAGACACTTTCTCACTAAACTGACTCACAATAAAGTGTGTATCTGGTGGTCATTACCTAAGATGATTAGCAAAGCATTAAACATCAAACTTACAAGTCAAACAGATGAAAGGAAGGACATGTGAGCAAAGCCCATCCTCTATCAGACCATCAGCTCGTATAGAGCCACAAGGTTGGTTCAGCCCAGTAAGATCAGGTTGTCCAGTTAACCAGTTAATGGAGGAAGTGTTGACCTTTGACCCATCTGACCACATCCACGAGTCCCTGTACAGACCAACCCATGCAGTTCTACCTTGTGTCATTGATGTCAACTGGTCATTCTCAGATAGACTCTGAATGATGGCCAGATCTGTGTAATGCTGTCTGCAGTAGCTCCGAGCCTCACGCCAGGTCGTCCAGAGATGAGAGATAAAAATAAACTTATTTGTTCCAATTTCTGTAATAAAATGAGAAAGAGAGTTTATTATTGTAGGTTTGAACACAGTTAGCTCTACACTGTATTTATCAAGTCTGAATTATTTAGTTCAAATATTGAATGATCAGTTATATTGGCTGAAAAAATTGAAATTGGTTGATCCACCTGATGTCAAACTCCACAAATGAATTTATTCAGAGATATGCACATTTTCTGTATTTGAATAATTTTATTGAATATTTCTTGTCTTGTCCTTTTAAACTTTGTCGACATACAGAATTGTGTCTATAGATCAGTTTTCAGAAAGGGTATTACATTTCTTAAAAGAAAACAATGAAAGTTCTCTCATAATTGACTCAATCTGCACTAGGTATCTTCTCCAATGATATTGATTCATGGTGGTTAAGTAGTGATGATGGAAACACACACCTGGTTGGGATGCTCAGACAAAGCAACATTATACTAACTGAATTACTGTGTTTATACCAGCTTGAGAAAACAAGCAACAATGACGTGCGTTTGTATTTTTTCTTACCGTTGTAACAAACAAAGCGCAATTTATATTCGCACGGATAATCACTCCATTTGCCACCTTCCAATACAGTACATTCCTCTTTTCCATTTGTTGGCTCTCCAGTTGCCCAAAGCTTGAATGTAATATACTCATCTCTGTAACTCCATCGCCAGCTATTGATGTCATTGTATATTCCAATCCAGGTTTTTGAATTCAATGAAGACTCAATAGTTTTGTGTACTTTTGTCCAGTCTTCAGTGCTCTGAACAGTGGCCAGGTCAATGTGATTCTGTCTGCAGTAAGCTTGTGCTTCATGCCAGGTCTTCTTCTCCTGAATCAGAACATACTGACTTGATGTTGCTTGGGTGAGCAGACAAAGTCCTGTTGAGGGGAACGTGCTGAGTGTTCAGAAATCGTTCCATGTAAAAACCTTTTATTCCTATAAACCCACAAAGTTTATCATCTGAATACGTGACATGTCACAAAAATCAAAGACACACTAATCCAGTTCAGGTGGTAAATCCTTTTCCTATCTAGTGCCTAAACTTTGGAATAGTCTTGACTGCACTGTCCGGGAGGCAGACACACTCTGTCAGTTTAAATCTAGACTAAAGACGCAGGGCTCGCAAATGCGACCTTATTTCATGGTGCGACTTAAAATAATCATATGTAGCACCAGTGCGACCAGCCGTTCGAGGGAGAAAAAAAGTCTCCGCAGCCCTGAAAGTCTACTTGTGATTCAACAACAGACACATATTAGGCCCATATTGTGGTCTGAACCAATCAGAGATAGTGACGGGCGGACCCCCCTCTGATTGGCCGTGGTCCAGATATTCCTGTACGTGTCTGTGCCAGAGGTCGTGTTAACCGAAAATTCTCTGTCATTTACAGATTTTTTTACCAGTGACAACGGAAATATCTGAAGGCCAACTGTCATTTTGGCGGATTACAATGAGGGCAATTTGAAAATCCCCATCATTAGAGCGTGACATGCTCGCGAAGCGACCTGCGTGTTTTCCCCTGACATTGTTACTGACTAGACATATGTGATGCGATCTGGGAAAACTAGATGGGACGCTGGAAAGACAGTTCACCTATCAAAGTAAACCACATTACATGAAGAATGAAGGAGTATCTATGCACATTTCCCGCCAGTCCTCAGTAAACTATGGCATGGAAAGTAGTTTCATAGAATGTTTTATTGAGATGACAGAGCTACCACACTGAAAAGAATGATTCTTGAGAGTTAGTAAACATTACTTATGCAAATCAATTAAATTTTACTCACATATACTAGGTAGCAAAGTTAACTACATTCAAACTTCCTGAATCTACACAACAAAATTGAAGCACGGATTTCCACTCAATTAGATTGAGTAGATTTTTTTTAAGTAAAGAGTACCTCAATTTATCAGATATGAGTCATGACACACTTAAAGAAATTAGACAAAGTCTACCTAATACTTCTCAATATCAATTACTTATAAAAATTGAGTCATATTAGTTTATATAACCAACAACAGTTCATCTACTTATTATGAATGATAAATATTGAATAAATAAACACTAAATATGACTTATTCTGAGAAGCTTGAATTGACATATAAACGGTCAGAAAAATAAGATCACGTCGATTGCTTTTATTGATCAAATAACAAACGCCCTTTTTGACAATGAACACAAGATTCATTTGATGTCACCATTATTGTGATCAGTGTTCACTTTAGTTTATCTCTTGACTCTAACATTACATTAAACTATGCATTGTATCTGAGTATGTGCAATCCTTTGGGATTGAACCCATCACCTTGGCGTTACCAGTGCCATACTCTTACCACTGAGCCACAGAAAAGCACACATTGAAGGCTCACACTTTAATAAGATGCGATCATCTCTGACTGTTTAGATATTATTTAGATAAAACTGATTTGCTGTAGCAAATGAAAGTGTTAATAGACAAGCTGTTGAGTTGTGACTTTCTGAGCATGACGGAATGGATTTTATATTTGATTATTAGCTTTATTCCTGCCACGTGAATTATAATTGACTTTGAGAAGTTTAAAGCTGCTGAATCACACAGATGAATCAGTGTAGAATGAAGAATCAGTGTATGAAACTCATGAAGAATCAGTGTATGAAACTCAACATTGGTGACAATCAGCAAAAGAAAGCTTCATGCATTGCAGTTTACCTGAATTAATTTGTTGATTGTCACCCTTTGTTGAGGCGTTTATGATTAATGTTGATCTCTAAGTGTAATCTGAAAACAAAAATTTTTACATGGCACATGTCGAGGTAACATCTTTTTGTCATTGCGTTATAGAATCTTCCTCAATCCCATAACTCTTTAAATAACACTTAAATATAAAAAAATTGCAAACTTATATTATGTATCATATTCTACTACTGCAACAAACTCTTTTGTAAGAAACACAGGCTCAGTTGTGGTCTAGTGGTTAGAGAGTTGGACTCGTAACCAGAAGGTCACTGGTTCAAATCTCAGTACCACCAGGAAATGACTGAAGTGCTCTTGAGAAAGGCACCTTACCCCTGTTTGCTCTGCAGTGATAGTTACCCACTGCACCCTACTTGTAAGTCGCTTTGGATAAATGCCAAATGAATAAATGTAATGTAAATGTAACACAGAAGTGTGATGCATGAAACACAGCTGTGATTGATAAAAGAGAAGTAAGTTAACCACCTGCAAGAGTCTAGAGCTCAAGTAAAGTGAAAACTGATCACAATAATGTTGACATCAAATGAATCTTGTGTTCATTGTCAAAAAGGGCTTTTGTAGACGTTTGTAATTTGGTCAATAAAAGCAATTGAAGTGATCTTCTTTTTTTGACCATTTTTAGGTCAATTCAAGCTTCTCTGAGTAAGTCATATTTAGTGTTAGATTATTCAATATTTATCATTCATAATAAGTAGATGATCTGTTATCGGTTATATAAACTAATATTACTCAATTTCATGTAATTAATATTGAGAAATATTAGTAAGACTTTATCTACTTTTATTGTGTCATGACTCATATCTGATAATTGTAGGTATTCTTTACTTAAAAACATAGAATAAAATCTACTTAATCTAACTGAGTGGAAATCCTTTCCTCAATTGTATTAAGTAGATTCAGGAAGTCTACATATAGTTTAATTTGCTACTTAACATATAGTTTAGTTTGCTACCTGGTTTGTAAATTCAATTTAACTGATTTGTATGGGTAATATTTACAAACCCTCAAGAATAATTTTTTTCAGTGCAGCCGTTTCCATTCTTGCGTGATTAGTTGTGAGGATCCAGGAATTTTTGCTCCACTTTGACTGGGATTCACATCTGCATAAAAAACATTAATTCATGGTCTGTCTCGTAGAAATTTCGACTGACATCGTGGGTGTGAAAAATATTCATCAGGGTGGGTTTAAAAGCATTTTGTCGCTTCTCTCAGAACGAGGACAAAGTTGGTGAACTTTACAACAAGATTGAAGCACTGGAACAAAAATGCAAACTCTCACGTATAGAGCGGAGGATGTCGAAAAATCGTAGCCGGAGGGACAACATTCATATCATTGGACAAAAAGAAGGTGCAAAGGGTCGTCAACCTTTTAAGTTCTTCCAAACCGGGCTGCCTTAGCTGTTAGAAATGGAAACAAAGAATGTTTTTTTTAAATTGACTGGTCGCACAGGACACTCGGTTCGCTTAATCCTAACCAGTTCTGATTAAACTCCATAACTACGTGAATAAGAGTAAAATTTTGACGGCTGCCAAAAAGAAGGATCGCCTCATATAGAAGCACAAAGACATCTTCTTCACGCAGGTCCTGTCAGTTAAAGTTAGGGAAGCGAGACGAGCAGACAACGGCGTCTGCGATCAGTTTATCAAAAGAGGAATACGCTTTGTTATGCGCTTCCATGCTTACCTTTGTTTCAACTTTAAGAGAGTCGACCATTCCTTTCATTCAGCTCAAGGTTATTTGAATGGACTGGAATAATACATCTGTCTGCTTTTGGAGCGGCAGGATGGATACGGCTGACAGAGAGCTTGAGTTTACATAGCCAATGAGCGTTAAAGTCAGTTTGCCTCAGTTTAACTGTGTTGTGATGTCGGTTATTATTATCTTATTTTTATCTAAGTTATCTCTGTCGTTGCACTAACGGCAATGATAGCCACTTGGTTTGTTTGAATGTGATCTTTATGTGATGGAAGGGGAATGTTGGACTGAGTTGATCTCTATCTATCGGTGTAATGCGACTGCTCTTTTGTCACATCATCAACTTTCTCGTATATTCATTTGATTTGAGGGAGCGATTTTCTGTTAAGCCCAGTTTGCAAGGTTATTTTTACTCTATGTAATGTTCTGTTCACTGTTAGGACCATTCTCATTGTTCTAAACTATAACATAATGCAACTCAATTATTATCTGGACCGTTTTATTGATGCATTAATAGATGTTTATAAGTGATCTTAAATTGATTTGTCTTAATGTAAAAGGTTTTTCTCATGTGGTCAAAAGGAAAAAGCATCTCTATTTTTTCAGAAGGAAAAATGTCAGACTGCCCTTCTCCAAGAAACACATCTCTCTGATATAGAGCATATGAAACTACGTAATTGCTGGGTTGGGGAGGTTTTCTTCTCTTTTTATATAGAAGATAAATCTATTTCCGATAATGAAGGTGGTTTTGTTTTATGCATGCCCCAGTTTTTTTTCTAAACACAAGTAAGTCGAATCGATTTATATCTAAGTTGTATTCTTTTTTATAATATCAAACCTCAGGACTTTTGAATACAATAGCTCGCAAATGGAGGGATGATCTATGCAATGAATATATAGATGACGACTAGCAGGAGGCCATTGAGTGTGTGAGGTACACTTTCATATGTAACCGGCTCAGGGAGACTCAATATGAAATTTTACATAGATTACATATTCCACCAGTTGTGATGAGCAAAATCGATCGCAACACATCAGCTCTTTGTGTTAAGTGTCGTTCAGACCTAGGGACATTTCACTGTTTTAGGAAAGGCAAATACATTTCCCGATTTTGGAGTTGAATTGCCTTGTGAAATTAGCTATATTATTCAGATAAAACTTATAAAGGACCCTGGTCTGTTTCTCTTAGGGCTTTCTTCCAAAGCACTGGCAAAGACATTAAAGATGCACACAATATGTTATAAACTGCTGGATAAACCGTTGATTGTTGACAGGAAGTGCATCCTGTACTTATGGATCAAAGAGGACCCTCCCACTGTCACTCAGTGGTATAAAGAGATGTTTGCTGTACTTCCTCATGAGAGAATGGTGGCTTTGAGAATGTATAGTCCCCATCTAAAGACCACTTACCCTTGGATTTGAGAAGAATAGAATTGTTTATATAATAGGGGTCCTTGGTGCATTGAATATTTGTTGCCATATTAAAGTGGACATCAAGAATTGTCTGTGTTCCTTTGGGGTTCTCTGGATTAAAATGACTTGTTAGTACTCACAACATAATTGTTTGTAGAGATTAATGTGACTATTTATTCCCTTAATAATACACAGGGCTTTACACTGTCGTTTTTGTAAAAAAAAGGATTTTTTATTCATATACATAAACACACTTTGCTTAAAAGGAATACACAACTTCAATTAGAAAATTGAAGGCAATCAGTTTCCTCAAATGTTAAATTGAAGTCTTAAATGTCTTATTACACATCACAGTTGGACAGAGCAGTTCATGTTACTAATTATTGTAAATCAGATTAAATTTAAAAACAACATTTGTAGTTTTAACTTATTGTTCAAGTGTATCTAAGTACAGCTAACTCAGAACCAATGTTATCGATCAATGTGAATTGCATTGAATCAGTATCATCTTAATACCTGCTGTTCCCTTTCATCAAACCAGCATTAGTGTTATCAGTGTTTGCTTTATGATGCCACTTTGACTCTTGACTTTCATTAGGTTGAGTTTCTTTTCTTTTGTTTTGGTTGTTATTTGTTGGACTTTTGTGACAGCTAACAAGCTAAAATAAAAATAAGTTGTTGCTTTAAGTGAAATTGAGTTTTTTCATGATTAAGGTACATTTTCACCTGAGCAACAGAACTGTGAGCTTTACTTTCTATTCATTCTTCATATTTTTAGTTGATATTTGAAAGGTATACATCTTGTTACTGAGACGATAACACTAAGGTTTGATTATCTCTACAACCTGTTTTTCAATGCATTTTGTCACCATGATGAAACCGTCTACAATAATAAAGGCTTCATCAATTGCCACAACATGAATGCTGATACAAGCCTATTTGCAACAAAGAAACATTTGAAAAGCGATTAATAAAATGTAACTGAATTTAAAAGTTGTAATACGTTATATTATTTATTATATATATATTGTAAAGAATTAGAACTGAATTTAAAATACAACAAATTTATTTAAAGGACTTTTAAGAGTTATATGTTATAAAATGTAAATGCAGACTTATGATACAGTTTGAAGAGATTAAAGCAGCGTTAAGGACGACTAACAGAATAAATGACTTTCACACAAAAATAACCTGAATCAGTTAGACATGAATAATCAGTGTACGAAACTTCATTCTGAATTGCATGCTGGGTAACATCATATTACAAACTCGTTCATGATTCCCAGCATTCATTTCAGTTTATCTGAATTAGTCTGTTGATTGTCAACATTGTTGAGATCCATACACTAATTCTTGATGTCTGTGTGTGTCGCAGTTATGATGTAGATTAAGTTTCTTTTCTGTCCTGTTTTCGCAAATGTTTCAATCACAAAGCACTCAACCTCTCTCATCTTATGGTGTTCTCTCAGGATCAACAGCACAGCACTAAACAAGATGAAATCAATGAATTAAACCACTACACTTGATTAGTTTCTCACTGCTTTGCCAAAACAGATGTACTTTAAAAGCACACAGACACAGCATACTAACAACAACCTACATAAGTCAAGGGTCAAGAGCCCAACTCAAGAAAACACTGATCACCATGATGCTGACTTTTGTTAGATGGAAACGTTCTTAAAACAGAAAAAACTGGACACTGAATGTTTTTAAAACGTTTTCAAAAGCATGAAACACCTCTCAGGCAAGTTCTTACAACAAACACTTTTTAGCTGGTATATGTTTTCTGTGCTGTTTATAGTGTATTACTAGTTGTTTTGATGAAATCGCTTTTTTAAATGTTGTGTCTTCTTGTTTCATCTGGTTAGGTCACAGTGTTAGAAGGGAAGGAATTAATTTGTTTTTATTCTTATTTACGGTGTCATATGTGTGTTTCTATGAATGCTTCTTTCATTTAATGTTTCTGTGTTTCAGACTTGTTTTTCTTAAAGTTTTGACCAAGATAAACTCATCTCAGAACCTATTGTGTTTGATCATTTTAGGTAAACTCTACCTTCTCTGAATAGTATTTAAAATTGAATTATTCTTTTTGATGATCTGTTATTAATTTTTAATTAAACAGACCTTATAACCTTGAATACATTTTATTTTGTCACTATTTGCATTTACTCAATTATATTGTGGACTTTTGAGCAATAAATTGATTGAAATCTACTCATTTCTAACAAGTTGCTTTTAATTCAAAAAATCGCTTGTAATCTGTTGCCATAATTTTATTGTGTAGATATAAGGTATTACATTTTACAGTGTGGCCAATCAGAACCAAGTATTCCGGAAATAAGCTTCATTCTGCAATGAATGCAGAGAAACATTATAATACACAATTTATCTATGGGTTACACATACATTTACATTTATGCATTTGGAAGAGGCTTTTATCCAAAGCATTATACTATACATTTGTTTTTTAAGTATACTTATATAAGTTAGCTCACACTTTTCTAATGGAACCGTGCCCGCTCATGTTTAACACCTAAAGTTTACCACACTGCGCCCACAACTACTCCAAATACTGGGTCATCATAAGATGATCTGTGTGCGCAGCGAGCACATGAAGTTAAAAACAAACGGAATGGTTCAGATGGACGCCTTCACAAATCATTCATAAATCAACACTCACAATCATTTCATTCAAAGCAGTCAAACTTCAGACGCTTTCATGACAAAATACTAGTGCAACTGATATAAGAATTTATGTAACACACGTCAAGAGCTCTTCTGAGACAGAAACTAATACTTGGTGGCCCACAACTGAGCCAGAAAAACTTGGGTAATCACTGAGGTTCACATGGGTTTTCAAGATTGAACACGCACCTCACAGACCGCCGTGCCACATTTTTGCTGAACACAACGGTGTTCTGAATTCACACTGGCGTCCTTGATAACTGTGCACATTGTTTTGTTTTTGACATTGACTGTACACAAAAACACCACCTAGCTCTTGCCCAGACCGAATTACATTATGGCCTACTTGTTTCATATTTCATATACTAACTGATCAACCTGTATGGACCATAAAATAAAAAGATAAACTGCTTTATTTTTATGCCTTTTAAATGTTAAAATGTGGAAAACACTCACTGCATCTCACCCTCTCCTGACGGCATTTTAGTTGTCAAATAGAGACTTTATGGACTATGTGCATACATGTAATGTGTATGACAGTTAACATTAAAAACAAAGTTTTATTTATTTTATATATATTTCATTAATTTAGGTGTGGTGAGGTTCAATGAATGGAGGGAGATAGGGTCGGTGTGGCTGAGGAGATTCTTATTTTATTATCTTTCAAAACACAGATCAAAAGTAAATTATAGTTAAATATGGCCTCACGGCACATTCAGTGTCCTCCGTCTTTTCCTCTTTATGGTTCTCTCTCTCCAGCGTACATCCTCTAGTCTCTGTTCTGTCTCAACCACTCTCTGTGTCTCTCTCTGTGTCTCTGTTTCTCTCTCTCTCTGAAAACACTGATTGAATGAAGGAAATGCTCCCAACTACTGCGAATACTTCAACAGTCATTCCTGAACATCAGACATGTGTAAAGTTAAACACTGACCTGAGAACAGCAGCACATGTATCAGTCTTTCCATTGCAGATGGCTTAACAGTATGAAATTAATCTGAAACAGTAAAAATATTGAATAAAAAGTAAATATCATTGGAAGTGTAAAAGGCAGTACAGTACAAGACACACTCTGATAAATGATAGTATGAAGCAGTCCAGTTTACCTGTAACAACAGTCAGAGGTGAAGATCAACATGAAGTGTCTCTGTTTGATCAAATCTAATATATTTAGTTTGTGTAGGTACGTCCTTCATTGCCTTTATTTACCTACACAAATGTAAATGAGTCATCCTCATGCAAAAGTGTTCCCAGTGTACTAGAACAGATGCTGATTTCCATTCAAACTTTGCAATGTTATTTGAATGAAATGCCTCAAATCTTACACAGTGTGTGGAAATATTCACCACTGCACTCATGAATCTCAAAGACGTGTGTTAAAAATAAGCTTTTTAGAAATATGTGCAAACATTTCATTAACATCCTCATAAAGAGCACTGACACGTTTCAAGAGGACGATAAGGAAATGTAAAAAATGCGGAGGAGTAGGCAGGATTTTGTAGAACTTTGTACCATCAATACAACAGATAACCTTGTGTGGTGTTTGGATCTGTGGGTCATTTTTCTATGTTTACTCAAATAAAAATGATATGATTGTTTTCCAGCCTCATATTTATTGACTCTGGCTCGTTTTCTTCGAAGAACATTTAAATAAAGACCCTAAATAAACACTGAACATCCCCCCAGAAACATTATGTTATGTATGTTTTATTTTTCAGCTAAACACAACTCAAAGGAAACACAGCATCTGAGTTACTGCTGCAAGGCATGAACGCTTTGTTGACAAAGCTTTAAATGTACTTGTATACCGCCTCTCCTAAAAGACTCTGCAAAGTGCAGAGATGCAAATGTATGGTAAGATATTCAGGAAAATTTAATTTAAAAGTGAAAGTGACCTATTTGTCAGATATGGTAACCCATACAGGAAATGTGACCTCTGCATTTAACCCATCCAGTGAGCAGTGAAGACACACACAGCAAGTGATGAACACACACATACACCTGGAGCAGTGAGCAGATCACAGCAGGGCCCGGGGAGCATTTAGGGGTGAGGAGCCTTGCTCAGCTATATCAGCTGCAGGTCTGAGTCTGGCCGTGATGTAAAGATCCCTTCAACTGACAGTGAACGCTGAGATTTAACACGACCAGCTTACATCCTCTACCATCACTAAAAAAGGATATTTATTATACAAAAAACAGCCTTATCTGATATTTGTAGTTGTATATTAGCAGTTATTAAGATTTGATATCATTCATTTTGGGTATATCTTTGGGACCATTTAGTCTCATGTGTATTATTTCTTCCCGTTTTTAGTATGGCGAAAGATTAGTTTCAAACACAGACAAGACTGACCTCTGTAAACTAGACAAGTGAAGACATGATCCCTCACATTCCTGGACTGTTCTTCCGTCAGTTTCAATGTTGTCTTCCTGTTTTGATGGACTAGGTCAGACAGTCCCTGGATGGCAGTGGCGCCTCAGATATTTTTACAAATAATAATTGATATTGATAAAGGGCTATTCATGATATGAATAAAGTTTGCAAATGTAATTAGTGTAGTATTTGTTGTGATTTTGTTTTGTGTTAGCCTTGCTCAGCTTTATCAGCTGCAGGTCTGAGTCTGGCCGTGCCGTAAAAGTCCCTTCAACTGGCAGTGAATGCTGAGCTTTAACAGGACTGGCTTACATCCTCTACCATCACTGTGAAAAAAAGGAGCTGTGACAAAGAAGGAAACTACACGCTGGATAGTATTAAAGAACGATTCATTTATTAACATAAGAATAACAAGTATATTAATCGAAAGGGAAAATAACTAAGACGTAACCCGTCGAGAACGCATTGTTTAAGCATAGGACTCTTGTTGTTTACGAGTCAAATACGTGTTGATTTTTTAACACGTAAACAACACGTATTCTACGCACAAACAACACGTTTTCTACACACAAAAAATGTGATTAATGATCAATTAAGAGATGACTAAGCATTAATGATGAACACCTGCTGTCAAAAAGCAGAATCACTGAAGGATTAAGAAACACAAGATGAAATCAATTAAAGATAAAAAGACAATAAATCTCACAAGGTCAAGAACTGCTTTTTAACAGCAGGTGATCATCATTAAAGCTTAATCATCTCTAATTAATCACTTCATTAGCTCATCATCTTCAACACTACATCAGTGTTACTTTAACACTTTTGTAGAGTGGGACCATATGTACTCTGAGCAGTGCTGAGTTAACACTGGGGAAGAGAAGTCAAACACTGTAGAGTCAAGAGCTCAACTAAAGCAAACACTCATCATCATAATGATGACTTCAAATGACAAACCAGTCACATCTAAACCTCTAAGATCACAGTACAAGAGTAAGATCACAGTTTGAGCACACAGTGAGTTTGATGTGAGGTTACATTTTGACCTCATGGTGAGTATTCTGGAAGCTCATGGTGACATCACTATGACATCATCTTGTTGACTGGGAAGATTGAATGTTGGAAAAACACAATCTGTGAATCAAGTCATTTCATGATGATTAAATCATCTAATATCATTTATCAGGTTACAGTCAAAGTTGACTTTTAACAAAAAAATCAGTAAGACATTTTATGACTTCTGTGATGGAATATTTAGGTGAGGTGATGTTTTTTTGTTTTGTGTTGTGTTGTGAAGACTCATCATGTTAACATGGCAGGAACGTTCTGTCCTTTTAACCCAAGAACAACGACTCTTTGTTTGGTTTGGCTAAACAAAAATGGCACTATGTTCCTCCCAGATGATTTGTTATTTGAATACAGAGCCTCATATTAAAAACAACCTGGAAAAGGTTGCCAGGGTTGGCACGAAATGTAATTCAGGCAGATTTGCATGAGGATTCATGGTCAGGATGTACAGAACATAAAACATTCATACGAAAGACACATCAGAAGTCAGTAGTGTTTCATCTTCTGTCTGTTCATACAGGTAAACAGATTTATATTCAGATTTTTGTTGTTTTATAAATCATTTTTCTAATTTAAACGTTTGTCATGATTCAATATTCCTACTGTTTCAGTTTTATTACACACTTTAAATTCATCAGAAATGGGAAGGCTGTCTCACTTGTGTCTTCTGTCAGGTCAGTGAGCGTTTATTCCTTTATTTACACTGAAAAGGATTTTTTTTGATGCTGTTCAATTTACTTTACTTACAATTTTAAAAATGAGCTCACTGTTTAGAGATACCCAGCGTCCTTGACTCTATGCGACAAACCAAACTTATCTTAAACAGTTAAGATAAGATGTTGGTTGTTCATGCAGGTTTTCAAGAGCTCAAACTTATACATGAGGCCCAATATTATTTCATAAAAATACATGAAAACTATAACTAACTAAATGTTTCATTTTATATAAGAAAACTCAGTACTATAATAGAAAAACCACCATATATGTAATAAGAAAGTTTTGTAAATCTAATTTGATTATTCTACATAAAAATAACTTGGAGTAATAAGTAAATAGAATGTGTTATTATTGTAAATGTCAGATTTTTTTTACCATTGTTGTTGGTAAAAAAAAAAATACTCAACTGTATCAAAAAGTATTTATTAAATTCTTACAGTTTTTTCTGATGGCTTAAGCACATTTTTTGTAACTATTGGCTATATTCGCAAAACTCTACACAGAAATAAGAAAACCCTTCACCAAATCAGCAAAACATTGTAGTTTTCTTGCAAAAGCTAATAAACCTTGCTTAACTCTTCAAACCTTCGTAAAAATGGTATGTTCGTATCAAACAGTTAACACAAGCCATCACATTAATAAACACACAACTACACACTGATGGTATGAATAAAAAACACATCTGGCTTTTGCTTTCTCTGTGCACAAGGTAGGCTATGTCAGTTTGAGGTCATACTTTTGTCTAAGTTCTGTAAACATAGAGGGATCCAAACTTCAAGTACTGGTGTTTATTTACACACATCAAAACAAACACAAGTGTTTTTTTCCAAGTCAAAACAAAATAGTAATTTCACTGAGGAAAAAAAAGAAATCAGTCTACATCATGTCGCCTCTCTGGGTCAGGCCACAAAATTTCGCCTACATCACATGAAATGTCCTCTAGTCCAAGGCACCGGGGAAAATATCTTCTGGAATGGCGTATCCAGGCCTGACATGATGCCTCCTCAATTGCCTGTAAAAGGGCTTTGCGTTGATGGGGATGACGGTCATAGACCTTCAGGAACCAGGCAGAGAAGAACTCTTCAATTGCATTCAAGAATGGAGAGTATGGGGGAGGCTGAGTACAGTGAAGTGTGGGTGATCTATAAACCAGTTGCTGACCAAATCAGCCCTATGGAAACTAACATTGTCCCACATGATGACGTATCTGGTCTGCTCAGGTCTCTAAACATTAGTGAGCATGTCATTTAAGGTGTCCAGGAATGTAATAATGTGGGCAGTGTTATATGGGCCCAGGGTTGCATGATGGTGAACAACACCATTTTGACTTATAGCTGCACACATTTATGTTACCACCACGTTGTCCTGGGAAATTGATTATGGCACGGTGTCCAATAATGTTCCTGCCACGTCTCCTTGTCTTAGTGAGCTTAAAACCAGCCTCATCCACAAAAAACTGCTCATGACCCATGATATCTGCCTCTAGCTCCATCACTCTCTGGACAAGGTAAAACAAATTCAGAACAGCAGGCCCATGCACAGCACTACAGTATGCTCTTCCAAATTCAGTACCAATGATACTATAGCTTACCTGCACATTGTCATATCGCAGCTGTTTTACACGTAACTGTTTCTTTCAAAAGGTACTCTGTAGATTTGTTTCATTCGGATTCTGTTGCGGGCAAGTACGCAACCTAATACAGAAATGCTCACATAGTGTATGTTTTGGAAGGTGGTGTCATCCTCAATTATGCGCTGCTGAATTTCGCGTAGCCTTAGGGAATTATTTGCAATCACCATATTAACTATATGGGTTTCTGGTTCTGCAGTGAAAATTCTTCCTCTGCCCCAGCATCTGGTCGTCTAGCAATTCTGTAAAGTAACAATTTCAGTATTTTAACATCTATGGTATTGTTTTGTTTCTCATTAGAATATGGCAGTGCTACAAATCTTAGTGCAAAGTGACTGTACTAACCGATTTTCATTTTGAAATGTCCTTATGATGGTTGCTACAGTGTAGCAGCTCAAGTTAGGCTGAACCCCTTGGCCAGCTTCCCTCAGGGTCATTCCATGGTTGATTACATGGTCCACTATTGTAGCTCTGATGTCATCAGTAATTATATTTCATATTCTCCTTAACCTTCCTCTTTCCCCTCCTTGTCCCCTCTAGCTCCTCCTTGTCCTCTTCCTCTAACTTCACCTCTTTGTCCTTGTCGTCCTCTTCCTCCTACTTCTTCACCTCCACGTCCTCTTCCTGGGCCTCCTCTATTTCTCACCCTTCTCACTCTTCCTGCTCCCTCCAATGTACTCCACACGGACAGCTTACCTGTAGCTTATTTATAGTGCTTAGGCTGATTGCAAAGTGAACTAATTATCTAAAACAGTTTTCACAAAATAGTGTAAATAATAACCATGAATGTGTATAGTTTGGCTAGGAGTGTGTTGATCATTTGGAAATTGAGTGTAAAGCAGTCAGTTGTGTTTACAGTTCCGCAAAAAGAGTGCTGTGCAGTGGATTGTACCTACAGTTTTGCAAAGTGTGTGTTACAAAATTGCAAACTGAGTGCAAAGCAGTGTTTGTGTTTTTAGTTTCCAAACTCAGTGATTGGTTTTGCTATAAGTATTAATAGTTTTAGAAATTGTGCTAAGAATCACAGTAAGGTTTTAAGCATTCAGAAAAAAAATGTAGTTAATCATTATTGCAACGTTAAGTCTGTTTTATGCAGACACATAGAAAAACAAATCCAAACACACAACATCAAGGTGCTTATTATAGCAAAATAATGTAACCAATTAAATCAATCTTAACACAATATTACAAGCATCAACATTGGTGGCTATTATAGCAAACCATAAAGCAAGCAAAACCAATCCCAGAACTGTAACAGTGCATGTGGAGTTGTGCTCTGCGCATGTGGAGTTGTGTTTTCTGCATGTGTGTGCATGCATGCGTGCGTGTGTGTGTGCGTATATTGTTCTTAGTGCATGTGAAGTTGTGTTTTATGCATGCGGTAGTGTATGAACCTGTGAGCTTGTCTGTTTTTCGGTGTGTGTGTTCACTTGTTCTTGTTTAAACTTGTGACTTTAATGTTTTGCTTATAGTCGTATGTTTCATGTACAGCTGCTTTGTAACAATGAAAATTGTGAAAAGCGCTATATAAATAAAGTTGACTTGACTGACTTGATATGGTTTTGCAGTAATAACCACCAATGAAATCAATCCCGACACAGTATTTCTGCTTCATAGTATTATAATACATCAACATTTCAACATTAGCTTATCACACTATTCTTTTTCAACTGTTGATGAACTAAAATGCTTCAAAAGCTGCAAACATTTTTATGCCGTAAAAGTACATGCTTTGCATGGCCACACTGTGAAAAATGTTCCGTAAATTTTACGTAAAAATACCGGCAGCTGTGGTTACCAGGAAAATTCCGTAAAAAATACAGGAAAAGAACGTAAACAGCTTTGCAGTTTAAAACTCAGGGTACAAACTTCAAGCTGTGTATGAACTTAATACATTTGAGTCTTTTACATCAACAGAATTTCTTAATATAAAATTGAAACTTGGTCCAAATGCACAAAAGTGAAAACATTACATTTACTTAATTTTCTTCTTTGTAATTTGTTATTAAAACATCAAAGTCACTTTTAAACAAAGCAACATGCAGCATGACATCTGCATCTCATTGCCTGACCTTGACTTAAACACAGACTCCATTCTTCAGCATAGTGGTGACCCACAAAACATTAAATATCAGAAAAAAAGAGAGAAAATACAAATTCCGTAGTTTTTACGGAAAAATACCGGCAGCTGTGGTTGCCAGCAAGCTACCGTAAAATTACAGGAATATACTGTTTCTATTCATCCAATCAATTCACAGTGGAAAACATGAGCCACACCCACTATTCATCTTGGAAATATGTCAGAATACTGAAGACGATCATCACTTCTGCTTCACAGGGACTGCAGCATAACATCCATGACTTGATGCTCTATTGTTGTTTAAAGTCACCGTTATTGTGATCACTGTTTGCTTTAGTTGGCGTCTTTCAGCCGTCATATATAAATTTACAGTTTTCTTTGGGCTGCTATGACAATGTTTTATATAAAACATAGTTTTGTAGCAAATGACATCAAGTGAAAATGTGATAAGATTTTTTCAAAAGCTAATTCTACGATGTTGTTTAATTACTTTTTTTTTTTAAACAAACGTCTAAATTAATTTACATTTAAAATTCACATTTCCAGAAACAATCAATATAAAAGTTGATTTTTTGAACTACAAAAGATTTGCATTTGGTCTTTGACTCACACATCAAGAATCAGAGTATGAATCTCAACAGTGGTGACTAACAATTGAAAATCTAACAGCCGCAATGCATGCTGGGAGTCATTGATGAGTTTTGTCCTTTGATGATACCCACAATGCATTGCGTTTCTCTTTAGAGGTTTTTTCTGTTGTCACCATTGTTGAGACAAACTGTTATATTCTTGATGTCTGCTAGAACATTTATTATGTGTCACATGTGCTGTCAAAGACTTTCAGTATATTATTTAATTTCATACAATATCATAAATGAGGACAACAAATAACTTTATAGCAAAACCTAAACTCGCAACCATTTATTTACTCTCCAACCTAAAGAAGTTAATAGTTAGCTTTGTCTGAGCTTTTACCCATCTGTTTCGGTCTATGTTTCAACACATAGATATCAAAACTGGGGAAAGACTTCTTCACAAAAGAAGTAAAGGGTGAAGATCCCAACTAAAGCAAACACTCATCACCATAATGGTAACTCAACTAAACCATTAACATGTAAACTTGTGTTAATTCTTAATTAGAACTTTTGTAGACATGCAAGAGAAATAAAGTGACAGTGGTGTCTGTAAGTGAAGGTGATAATAGTGTTTGTGGAGTTAAAAACTCCAAAAGTTGTGAAAACTACAGAATTTAACTGTTAATTTCACAAGCACTTTAACAGGGTTTTTCCGTAAAAACAATGGATTTTTCGCTGTTAATTTTACAGACAATTTTACAGTGTTTTTCCATATTTTTTACGGACGCTTTCTGATAACAGGTTTTTTGTTTGAAATCAACAGAATTTTACCGTAAACTTCACGGGCATTTTTTACAGTGCACCTCATACAGAAAGAACTGGAAAGTCACAAGTTGATTCCTGAGTTCTACCTAATAAAGTCTGCCACAGTCACTGATGTGCTCAACTGACAGCTCTCGGTCAGTATTCAATCCTTCTGAACTCCTCTCCTCAATTTCCTGCAATTAGAGAAATAAATATTAGTAAAGCTTGCATACATACATTCACAATAAAACAGTAGCTAAACATTAAAAGGATAAATGTGAACTATTGACCCTCCAGTTTTTTCCCCAATCAAATATTTTCCCTTTAGGAGAGAAAACTACACATAAAATCATAACAGGTCATTTTTGCCGTATGTAAAAAACTGTATTTAAGATAATTTTATTTCTAAAGTATATTTTTGAAAGATAAGACGTGCAAGAATGAATACATGAGCATCCATAAACATGTATAAATGACATACAAGGCAGATCTACACGGATTACAGAACTTCAGATCAGACTGTAAATGTAACAGGTGCTTTACGTTTCAAAGTAGGCCTATGTCTCTCTATGTCTCTTTTGAATGCTAAGACCTGAGACTTACGTGTGCCTTGAAAACAATGACTTAGTCCCACCTCTGGTGAACCGCATCAAAAAATCATTTTTTTAAGTACATCACCTGCTTTACGGCATACGGCAAGTTTTAATTGTAGCCTGGGAGAAGTTAGCCAACAGCAGAGCTAACAGTACAACGAAACGACCCAAAACATCACCATGCACATCCATCCAAAAAAACAAAGAGGGTTTAACTGTCGGAGCTCTTTTTGAGCCTACATAAAAACACATGTTTGAACTAAAATGGCAATAACTCATGAATTCTTTGGAAAGAAGACTTACGGTTGGTCTTGGTTGAAATAAGAAAAGTAGCTGATTATTGCAAAAAAAAAAAAATATCACACACAAAAGAAAAATTAAATCTATGGTGGTAGGTTTATTGTAAAAAATAAATAAAAAAAGTTCATGCTAAAAAATCTAAGCACACTCTTTATAAGAAAGAATCAATTACTCTCCCTAAATAAGTTATTTAAAAAACACCAAATAAATCTGTATTCTAGAGTCTTCCATGATTTATAGTCTGTAAAGAATTCGTTTTTCTACATGTTTTTATATTAATAAATGTAGCTTCAAATTATTTACCCTTTTATCTTTTCTCATCACTTGTTTAAACTCTGAATTTCGTCAACAGAAGAGAATAAAAATGTCACTGCTTTATTGTTGTTATGATCACCAGCTGTAGTGCGCTTGTCATCCACTAAAGGTCAATTTCCAAACCGTTGTCATTCACAACGGACTACATATCCCATATGTCTTTACTCCAACTCATTTAGCGCAATCATATTCACAGGCGTAACTTTTCAAGTCTGGTATATTTAATTCACAAATGTAAAGTGTTAAACTCAGTTCTATCATGTTGTTTTAATGTGTCTTAGTCTGCAATGGCTTATAATGCATGTGTGCGTTTCCACATTATGACTCATCTAAACAAAGCTTTGTTTTTTACAGCATCATCTACAACATCAATAATAATAAGAGGTATGAAGTGTTGATTGTGATCCATGTGTCCTGTTACATAAGTACATGAGTGAAACTCTCACTGAACTCATCTTGTGTTTGTTTCTCATGTGTAGTGTTTGAGAGTTTGATGATTTAATGGTGTTCTTGTGTCTTCTAGTGATTCTAGTGATTGTTGAGGTGTCAGTGTTTGCTGCTCCTACTGTCATTCTTCTTCAGATCATCTGTGCAGGAAGAGCGCGTGAGTTTTCATCATCATCATCATCATCATCATTCACATTCACCTGAAACAATCCAGAAAACAAACAGCAGAACTTCATCACTTTTATTGACTTTTATCTTCTCAGAAAACAGAAGAAGGACTCAGAACGCTCATCCAGAAGACACAGTGATGTCAGCAGTTATTGAATAAATTCCTCTCTTTATGAGTCACAGCGAGCTTTATTTGATCAGATTTTACACATATGTGTGTAATGCTTTTAGTAGAAACCGGGAATCTTTGCTGATTTGATTCCTTTGCTGAGATTTACATTATTTGGTTAATTTAGCTTTCCTTTAGTTTTGATTTCAACTGTATTTGTTCATTACATTTTGATGTGTTTAGTGTTATGTGGTAAATGTAATGTGTGTTTGGTTGTCCCCTCTTGTTTAGAATGGATCCATCTTTTTCTTTACAAGGTCTGTGTTTGTTCATTTGTGACTCTGGATCACAAAACCAGTCTTAAGTAGCACAGGAACATTTATAGTAAAAGACTAAAACACATTGTATGGGTCAAATTATTGATTTTTCTTTTATGCCAAAAATCATTAGTATATTAAGTACAGATCATGTTCCATGCAGATATTTTGTAAATTTCCTACCTTAAATATACAAAAAACTTTATTTTTGTGAGTGGATGGCCTGCCACAGTGCCTCTGATTAACAACAAGACAATTTTCTCAATATTTAGTTTTTTCGACTCTCAGAATCCTACAAGACTGGTTTTGTTGTCCAGGGTCACATCTGTGGAAGGTCGTCCATGCTGGGCAGTTTCCCCTTTGTTTGACGTTATGTAACTTTTATTTTGTTGCAACAAATTTTTGTTTGAAATTTTGATCCGGGATCAAATAAAAAAAATGACTATCTTCATAGTAAATCTGTTTTTTCCTTTCCTTGGCCTCTCAGTCCCTCACAATTATGCATGAATCATCATTGAACTTAAGCTAATTTATTGATCATGCTGTTAAAATGATGCGAAGTCTTTGTTTTCTGATGTAAGCAACATTTAAAAATAGTCAAAATGCAAATGATACCCAATCATAGTATTGGTGAAGAGACTTTATCTTTTTTCTCTTGGTCTCACTGCTTCACTTCTCTCACTTTAATGCAGGATATCAGAGTTATTGGATGGAAACATCTCATCTGCCTCAACCTTGTCATAGATGCGGTTACGGCGTGAGAAACCTGCTACAGCATTTTAGGTAAAATATATGAATTAACACTTGAATTAAGATCAATGTGGCATGAAGTGCAGGCAGTTGTTTTCATTTGCTCCCTTGTTATCAGCACAATCTTCCAAGATCAGATGATTTGAAAATCTACATGAGGTTAAAAATAAGCACACAATTCAAAACACAACTTTTCATTTGACAAAACTCCTCAAAGCTTCAGAACACCTCACATCAAGATGTTTAAGTGCATCTGTAAATGCAAAAAATATATAAAAATCTGTCTTGTAACCTTGAATACTACAACTGTGATTTCACAACATTAAAACCAAAACTGACAGCACAAACTTTATTCTTTAACAAACATGTTCAGCCTATTTAAGTAGTCAACTGAAATCCGACGTTTGTGCTAAACAAGACTGTATGCACCCTCGCCCAACCCCAATCCCCCCAAAATAGTCTTTAATGTTACTTATTAAATGTTACATGATTAAAACCAGGAAACTATTTGCCAAAAATATATATTTTTCACTTAGCTACACAAAACCAAACTGTTATAATCACTAAATTCTGACTGGCAATTTTGGAAATATCAGTTCAAATGTTTATCAGTTTAACAGTCACCTAAACAATATTGAATAAAATAGGTTGATGCTTTGTGCAAATATCTTATGCTCATGTGTGGCACACCTTGAATAGTTTATACTACGCATAATATACATTTTATTGTAATCAGCAATAATTCATCAAACAATTGAACAGAAAATGTAAAGAATAAAGCGCCCTCAAGAGACTACCACACACATCCACTAGATGGCGCATTACGCCATTCGTACAGCGTTTGTCCAAATAAATCCGCATGTAATAAAAGGTATTTGCAAACGCTTCATATTGCAGTATTTATAAATCTAAATGTATGCATTCAGTAGAGACTTCGACATGTTTATATTAAACAGTGACTTGTTCAGGTATTTGTATAGTTTTAAGCCATTAAATGGAGGAATGGCCTATTTTAATCTCTGTATATAGATAATATTACGAATATCACATAGACGTCTCAAATTCTTGACTCGGATTTGCTGTATACGTAACAAAACCCTGTTAAGTTCCCCACTTAATTAAAATGACATCTCACGCTATTTTGAGTACCAAGTATGTTTATACTTCTCACCCAACCACAATCAAATTCACTCTATCCGGATGGAGCGAGGTTTTTTTTTACGATGACAAGCCGGAATGAAATATGAATAATGAGGCTGTTTTTAAAATGGAAGGAGTAGAAGTAAAAAGTCGGCTGAAAAATAATTACTCCAGTACAGTTTAGATAACCAAAAATGTATACTTAAGTAAGGTAACAAAGTATTTGTACTTCGTTACTTGACACCTCTATAAACAATGACAGTCAAAGCTGTTCCGTCACACCGCAATATTACAACAACAACATATCTTGATATGTTAGTATGTTACTCACATACTGATCCGAATCAAAGCAAACCTCCTCAGGGGTGATTTCAAGACCATCTTTCTCTTCAACATCTCTCTCCTGGAAAGTATCTCTTTAAGATATCTGTGAGTATCTCTGCTAAAAGCCTTAGTGTCACGGGTCCTAACGCGTTCTGCTGGAAAGTCTTTATAATATTAAAGCAGGTCCAACATTCTGTCAGTTCTTTCTGCTCATCTGATATCTCTTGTTCTTCAACCAACAAACAGTTACCTCTAGTGGAGGAGTTACCAAAGTCTACTGCAGGGGTTCCCCGGGGGTCACAAGATGATTACCAGAAAGAAAAAGATAATATTAGAAAAAGCGTACCTAATCAAAAAGTGTAACTGTGAGAATCTGGATTTCGTTCTGTCCTCTTTAAATATATCATCTGTGTCTAATAGAACATTTGTCTATCATATGTATTCATTAAGATTAGTATAAGCTTCCTTCACCCTAATATGGGCCTTACTTTCCTGTTGTTTAAACCTCGTTGAGAGTCGTACTGACCTGAGTGACTATCGGTCTCCATCTCAAGGCTCCTAATGATGTGAACTGATGTGTTTTGATGCTTAATACGTACTTTGTAATCGCATCTGATTGTTTCAGGTGGAATAAGACTAAACATAAAGTCTGGTGATTTTCCACTCTCTAGTGGTTTTTTATGACACCTCCTTTTAATCTTATAAATATTAGTCCTTATACAAATAAACATTGGACTCTGATTGAACAAGCTCCTGGTGTCTGTGTCAAACTTTGTCTCCAGCGCTGCAACTCTGTGTGTTCCGTCGACTAGACTTTTCAACCATAGAATAATATTTTGTAGGGGACATTGAGAATATTACATTCTAACAGTAACAAAATATAAAAGAATATTAGTGAAGTTAAAAATAAAACCAGCCAAATAAAAAGTAAAATACTGTATGTCGCTCAGTAACATGACCTCATTCATTTTGTCGAACTGAAATGTGTAAATCAGTAGATCCAAGCCTAAGTTATTTGTTAATTCAGTCAAGTGTTCTGACTCTGTACGTCTCACTTGTGGTCTTTATGTAAGTGCCCTTCAGTCAATGAATTATTACATGAGCATGTTTACCTCTCAATAATGCTCACAAATAGACCACAATAGTCAAGTAATGTACTTTTTATCACTGCACTTTGAGTCGTTTTTTAGCAAACTACTTAGCTACTCCTACTTGAGTCATATTATTTTTCAGTACTTCTACTTGTACTCGAATAAATTTTAGTAAAAAAAGTAACAACACTTTTACTTAAGTACAATATTTCAGTAAAGTTTCCACCACTGATGAGAACCCGTGTGCCTTAATACTTGGACCCAGTGAGGTGCTGTCTATTGAAAGCAGAGTGAGTAAATTCCTGTCTGTCATAGGTTTTCAACAACAGGCAGGACAGCAGTCTCAGTACAATGTCAGTGCAAAGGAGTTGAGAAGATATTGATACTTAATGAGGTCAACAGGATCTCTAGACTTGCACCACTTCCTCTCCTCAGCCCTTAGCTTGATCCAATGGTCACATAGTCTCAGACAGCAGGGCAAGAGGGTGTTATACGTGCAGGCCTAGATGTGAGAGGGCAGACATTATCAAGACAGGATGTTAAAGTTGTACAAAGACTATCTTGTACACTGGTTCTGGTTGAGGAGAGACCCGCCTCATGTGATTGTAAAGTGCTTTCGGTGTACAGCAATAAACAATAATACGCTATATAAAACTATATAAATGCCTCATTCATTAATTCAACATAAATAGATCAGGAAAGGGTTGTGTGGGTAGGGGGGGAGGAGGCTACCATGGATGCAAAGCAGGTGGGAGAGAGGAAACAAATGTTATAACAGAAAGAAACAGAGTTAAGGGTGGATGTTGAGATTACAGGGGGAGTTACTGTGATCTGGATAAAGAAATGATCAGAAACATGCATGGAAGTTACTAGAACATGTAGAGATAGAGGGTGTTCTGAAAGTGACACTCACTGTTTGCACTGCACAGTATGAGGATCTTGCTGCTGGTTGGGGTCGCAGCCCCAGATGAAAGATCACGACTACATATATTGCTAGAGTGCTGTGACCACCTTACATGCTTTTTGAAATCTGTCGACTACGGTGTTTAAAATTTGTCAGATGTCTGTATATCAGAGAGGTTACGCCATAGATGCCTCTCAGTGACAACAAATGCTGCAATAGGCGAAAACGGTACCTGGCAGCCTGACCGGTTCATCCACAGCAAGACATCCGTGGAAAGTTTCAGAAGGGAAAACAGAGGCTTAATATATATGGAGTTATTTTTGTTCCAATAAACATTAATGTAAACAATCCTGTATTTACTCGACATTGGCTTATTGTCACATAGTGATAGAGCCCGAAAGTGTGTGTCTAACCCACTCTAGATGTGTTAGAGTTGACAACCCTGCTAATACTTACAGAATAAGAAAGTGATTTAAGTACAAGCACTAAATAAAAAAACGATACAGAAAACTGCATGCAGATCTGTCTTCAGTATCGACTTCCTGGTTCCTGAACTGCATATTTAATTGTCTTTCTGTGAGGATTGTTATCACTCATATTTTCAGTGAAAGAGTTGCTGGACTTCTCACTGTATTTAATATTTGCAAAACCAGTGAAGTTGTCATTAAATTGCTAATCAGGTTTTGAGATAAAATCTTATCAAAATATCACATGTTTAGGTTATTTGAAGTTGAGCAATTGTTTATCAGTGGTATCGATCTTTAAAGACATCTTCAAAGCATCTTTAAATTAAATACATATTATCAATAGTATTTTCAAGTCAGAAAAGCATGTACATTTTTCTATCTAAAGACTTCTGATTGTGTTTTACTGCAGTAAGTTTTACATTATTGCCCGTAATGCACGAAAATTAATTCTACGATTTTAATAACTTTGTCACACTAATTAAATCCTTATGAAAATCAACCATGGCTATTTTATCTAAGGGAAGATCAAACAAATGTAAATATATTTAACATTAAATGTTTCATATGAAATCATCTTTGGCACATTTACACTTCAGAGATCTATAGAATAAGAGTAAGTTCTGCACACGACTGTTTAGTTTTGTATGAAGATCAAACACAAGAGCAGCGAAGAGAGATCTTGATCATAAATACTATAGATGACATGAATGTGTGTGATGATAAAACACCTCTATGACTGTAATACACTACAAGACTTTAAAAAAACAACAGATTTTGTCTAAACTGATGTTAGACATCAAACACTTGCAGACTTTTTGATGAAAGTTTCATAAACACACTGTCAGTCTGAAGATTTGACAAATTACAGACTTTCAGAGACAAGTTTAGACTGAAGATCTGAGCAAAAGTCTTTGTAAGATTATTTCTTACTGTCCCGTAAAATCTAAGTTTGATTATTCTAAGTCGAAGAGTCTAGTCGATTGAACCTTCAGAGTTTCTGGATCCAGGAGACCAAGAATGACCAGACACAGAGATGTGCAGTTCAATCAGAGTCCAACGTTTATTGAATATAGGTCCAATATATATATGCATAAAAGAGGAAGTAACTTTGGTCATGGAAAATAACCAGACATTGGTATCTCCTTATTAGGGTAAGACAACATATGTCTCAGTTCCCTGTTCTCCATCATCTAGAACATTCAAAGACAGTATGTCATCAAGGTTATCACTTGACTGGATTCATGTCATCGTGACCGGTCGGACATGTCCCATGATCATGAGAAAGCTCAGCTACGTTATTTCACAAGGCCTGGTATACATTGAGTGGGAAGATTCGTTCCACTAGGTCCATACTTGACCTTATGTGACCTTAGATATGATATATGCACAAACATCATTAAAATACATCCGTTATGATATGAGTTGTAAACAATAATGCATTTCACACAATAAGCATGGGACACAGACAAAACCCAAATTCTCACAGTCTTGTAGTGTATTTCAGCATTAAAACAGGTGAAGACCGAACTCTGATAGTTTATATCCGGTAAAATACCGCCATCTTCTGAGATAATCCTGCAACCAGTATGGAGTCAGACCTTTTCATTTTATATTAACTTTAAAACATGTTTTATTTTTGATGAAACGATTTGTTGACATTTTTAACGCCGTATGTCGCGTCTCAATTTAAATCATAACCATAATGAAAAATACACCGCACAACTTAAACATGCGAATCTCTTTTAAAGGATAAAGTGTGTGGCTCTTAAAAGAGCCTTTGTGTGCGACAGTTGAAAGCGGCGCTTTACTTGGAGCTGGTGTACTTGGTGACGGCTTTGGTGCCCTCGGACACGGCGTGTTTGGCGAGTTCACCGGGCAGCAGCAGACGCACGGCGGTCTGGATCTCTCTCGACGTGATGGTGGAGCGCTTGTTGTAGTGCGCGAGACGAGAAGACTCACCGGCGATGCGCTCGAAGATGTCGTTGACGAAAGAGTTCATGATGCCCATCGCCTTGGAAGAGATGCCGGTGTCGGGGTGGACCTGCTTGAGCACTTTGTACACGTAGATGGCGTAACTCTCCTTCCTGGACTTTCTGCGCTTCTTTCCTCCCTTAACCGCGGTCTTGGTGACGGCCTTCTTAGAGCCCTTCTTGGGCGCGGGTTTGGCTGGTTCAGGCATGATGCTGCTCGTTTGGAGTTATTATGAGAAGTGTGTGATAGTTACTGCTCAGGATTATTTATTCACTCCCGCATGCAAGTGTTTGGGTCACGGGCGCGTGCTCTGATTGGGTGTCGTCGTCTGCCAAAAACCCTCTATTGGTCAGCTCATAGTTTGACGGGTCGGAGAGAGAGCCAATGAAAGCGTTTCCCGTCCAAGGTCTAATGTTTGAAGGTGCCCCTCCCACAAGTTATTAAATTTCCTTTATCGGCACTTCCCGCTCTTTTTCGAGTTTGATTTAAAAAGACGTGTATTTCTGTATTAACTCTAAATTATGGCATAATCACGTAATCGTGTCATCACAGTCACTCAAATATTTCGTACAGAAAGCATAACATCCTTTTATACATTATTAACGTGTTTATGTTCATATATTTATACTGTACTGATGGTGTTTCTTTTTCGAGCGAGAGAAGGGAACACTGAAACATTTGTAAAAGTAGGAGTTCACCGAAACGTCACCAGTAATATAAATCTTGTATTTCTTAGTAGATCTTTCCATGTAATATAACTTCAGAAATTCAACTCTGTGAGTGAGACAGTGGGTGGCTCTTAAAAGAGCCGTTGTGTTCAATGTTTTACTTCAGAAAAACACGTTTAACCTCCGAAGCCGTACAGAGTGCGTCCCTGTCGCTTCAACGCGTACACGACGTCCATGGCGGTGACGGTCTTTCTCTTGGCGTGCTCCGTGTAGGTGACTGCGTCACGGATAACGTTCTCCAGGAACACCTTCAACACACCGCGAGTCTCTTCGTAGATGAGACCTGAGATACGTTTCACTCCGCCGCGTCGAGCAAGACGACGGATGGCAGGCTTAGTGATGCCCTGGATGTTATCACGCAAAACTTTACGATGACGCTTCGCTCCTCCTTTTCCGAGTCCCTTTCCACCTTTGCCTCTTCCAGACATGATGTTGACAACTAATATTAAAGTTTATCAATGAAAGCAAACCGTGAGTGGAGGGCTTAAACATGTGCTTATAGGACCTAGAAGAAACATGCACACGAGGGCGGGACCAGAGCACGTAATTTACATGCTTTTCTTCGCGCCTCTGCCCCCCAAAGCTTTCAGTAAATCTCTTTATAGTGTAACTTTAAAAAGCACGATGTTTAAGATATTCTGAGAAAATAAACAAACTTTAAGTGATAGTTCACCCAAAAAAATCTGTCATCATTTATTCTGCCTCGTATTTCATACCCGTTTAAATTACTTTGTTCTGACGAACACAGCTAAAGATATTAGTAAGAATGTTAGCAATTTTCAATTCTCTGAATTCATCGACTGCCACAACATGAACAATTAAATTGTAGACAAAGGTGCACTAAAGGGTTTGTTTTCCTAAATACTTTCAAAATATCTCACTTTGTGGTCAACAGATATATTTGTAATACTACAGTAGTGATTAGATCAGATAGAATGATAGACGACCCCTAGCCATAATTCGGCTGCTTTTTATCAACTAGCAAAAGGAGTATTAACAGTGTGTTTGAGGAAGGGAAGTGTAATTTACATGTGATCAGACGACTTTAAGAGGAATGATTTAGCGCAGACTAATGGGAACAAAAACGCGGGACATCTCTTCTGCTTGAGGGGACACTGATAAGAAAGATAATTCTTGATATTGAGCAATCAAGCTAACCACAATAATATTAATCATTGGCTCTACTTACGTTTCTATTTATGTTTGTGAAAACGTTGGAAATCATGTCGTTCAGTTGATGTGGTGGCTCTTAAAAGAGCCGTTGAGTTGTTATTATAGCGGGATTTAAGCGCGTTCTCCGCGAATGCGGCGGGCCAGCTGAATGTCTTTGGGCATGATGGTGACCCTCTTAGCATGGATGGCGCACAGGTTTGTGTCCTCGAACAGACCGACCAGATAAGCCTCGCTGGACTCCTGCAGTGCCATCACGGCGGAGCTCTGGAAGCGCAGATCCGTCTTGAAATCCTGAGCGATCTCTCTCACAAGGCGCTGGAAAGGCAATTTACGGATGAGCAGCTCGGTGGACTTCTGGTAGCGGCGGATCTCTCTCAGAGCCACGGTCCCGGGCCTGTAACGATGAGGCTTCTTCACGCCGCCGGTGGCAGGAGCGCTCTTGCGGGCGGCTTTGGTGGCGAGCTGCTTCCTCGGGGCTTTGCCACCGGTGGATTTACGAGCGGTCTGCTTGGTTCTTGCCATTGCTGCTGAATCTCCTGCGATCTGTACAGAATATGTCTGCAGTGTCGGAGTGCCTGATTTTATAGGCTAGAACGGGCCGCACGTCGAGGGCACGGAGACACTCGATTGGCTGATGTGTGACGTATGATCGAGACAGTGAGCCAATGGCCGCGCGATATGCGTTCAAATGAAAGTGGCGGGACACTGCGTTTCCTTTGTTCAGATCACGCGTCACGTATACAAATCAAGATCATCATATAGTTGCTCTTTTTCTCTTTATTTAATACTATTATTCCTCTGATCAGACATCTGCACGTTGCTTTTTAACAAAGTTCAGATAGAAAGGTCTTCAACTACAAATCAAATAAACAGAAGCGTTCAGCTTTCCCGCGCGTTTACTTCACTTAAACCCTTTAAAACAAGACGCTGAACAATTATTTTATTCTGATAAAACGTCAAAGGCATATTGTTAGTTAATGTCCCAGTAAACACAAGCATATCTTGTACAACATTTGGGGCAGTGGTCTCACATGCTGGCATGAAGTTAGTTTGACGTTGGACGTTCGATATTCGTGAATCTCTAAAGTTACATACAGTAACAGCTTAATAGCATTCAAAGGGAACGACTAACAGACACATGAGTGTGTCAGCTGTAATATACACCTTTTAGATTTTTGATATGTATTATAATAAACTGTCAAATCATACTCAAATATTGCCATTTGTTTCACTACTGTATTCACGAATATATATTTTTAAAGCTCAATAGCATTTAAAGAGAATTATTTAGACACAAAACTAACCGTACATTGTTCATGAGTGGGTAAGCTATAATGCACACCTGCTTGATTTTTATTATAATAAATTGTGAAATCACATGCAAATATTGCTATTTGTTTCCCTACTGTATGGACTCATATTGGACATACTGATCTGGAGAATGTGACTTAATTTGTAGCAGTTCTATGATAATACATTAATATAGAAGTTCGTTGCATTAAAACAGAAATCTCATCGCTCTCTTGGTGATAATGTGGGTGGCTCTTAAAAGAGCCTTTGGTCTAACGATACGAGCTGTCCCCGTTTACTTAGTCTTAGCGGGTTTGTCGGTCTTCTTGGGCAGTAGCACCGCCTGGATGTTGGGCAACACACCACCCTGAGCGATGGTCACGCGGCCCAGAAGTCTGTTCAACTCCTCGTCGTTACGCACGGCCAACTGTAGATGGCGGGGAATGATCCGACTCTTCTTGTTGTCCCGAGCGGCGTTTCCGGCCAACTCCAGGATCTCAGCGGTGAGATACTCGAGGACAGCGGCGAGATAAACTGGCGCTCCGGCACCGACGCGATGTGCGTAGTTACCTTTGCGAAGTAACCTGTGAACACGGCCGACGGGAAACTGAAGACCCGCTCTGGATGACCTAGTCTTAGCTTTGGCTCTTGATTTACCGCCGGTTTTACCTCTTCCACTCATTGTTGCTAAAGCTGAATACTGCTCACAATTATAGTAACTCGAAGGAAACATAACATGGAAGGGATGTTTTTCACTCCTTATACGTGCCTATCGTTTGCCTATTGGTTGGAGTCTGTGAAAAGTTCTAACCAATCACTGAACTTCCCTCCAAATATCAAAGCCCGCCCATTTCTTCGCATCTGCCTGGTTTTGTTTCAGTTTTTGATCACGTGATCTTTCACTACATTAAATCTTATATATGAGGTCTTTTCAGACGCGTCTATTGGACACTATAGTGTGAACAAAAGCAAACATTTATACTGAAAACACAACTTCAGATGTTGCGCTGATATTGAATTAAAATGCTCTTGACGATCATAACTTGTGTAATTGATTTGAAGCCGATTTCTCAGCGTATTCACTTGTTAAGAACACAACCATGATAATATCAACGTATCTCTGAAACACTTCTCTTTAGTGGGCTGGTGGGTGGCTCTTAAAAGAGCCTTTTTTAATGGAAAGTCTGGAGAAGGAATCTACCTCTTTTTCGGGGCGGCCCTTTTAGGCTTAGCTGCTTGGAGCTTTGTCGTCTTGGGTTTTGTAGCCTTGACCTTCTTGGGGCTTTTAGCTGCTTTCTTCGGACTCTTGGCTGCTTTCTTGGGGGCCGCTGGCTTCTTCGCCTTCTTGGGGCTCTTCGTTGCCTTTTTAGCGGCGGTGACTGCAGGTTTCTTGGCCTTCTTGGGAGATTTCTTTGCGGCGGTCTTCTTTGCCGCTGCGGTCTTCGGCTTCTTGGCAGCAGCAGCAGCGGCGGGTTTCTTCACTGCGGGCTTCTTTGCTTTAGGAGCGGCTTTCTTCGATGGCTTCTTAGTCTCGACTTGTTTTTTGTTGAGTTTGAAAGATCCTGAAGCACCGGTTCCTTTGGTCTGGACCAGTGTGCCTTTAGTCACGAGGCTCTTGATGGCGAGCTTGACGCGGGAGTTGTTCTTCTCCACATCGTATCCTCCGGCGGTGAGAGCTTTCTTCAGGGCGGCCAGAGACACACCGTTTCTCTCCTTGGAGGCCGTCACGGCTTTAACGATCAGATCACTCGCGCCTGGACCCGCTGTCTTGGGTTTGGCTGCAGATTTCTTCTTGGGCGCTTTAGCCGGAGCGGATGCTGGAGCTGGGGTTGTTTCTGCCATTTCTGAGGTAAAGTATTTACGGTCACAGTCTATTCTGATCAGTAATGCGGAAGGTTTGAGCGGCGCTGCGATCTTAAACATTACATGAGAACCATATAGACTCAGCTCGATCTGTCAGTGCCTGCGCGCCTCTGTGAGCCGCAAACTCTTGTGTTTTCTCCTGTGACATTTCGAGTAAATATCAGAGTTTTAAAATAATTGGACGGAGTGAAAACAGCGTGAACACAGAGCAGAGATCCAGAGCTTTATTCAGAGACTAAACTACACGACAGTAAAGGCTTTATTATTTCACTGTTACATTAAAAACACGACCAGCATCGATCTCTGGAAAAAGCTGAGAACGATTTTCATGTGATTTGTTTGTGTAAACATTGATGAAACATTAAACATGTTTTCCTTTTATTTAACATACATGTAATAAATGACTTGAGTTAAGTTAATGTCATTCAGGAACTTGTGAAGTGTTGCATACAGAAGTTGTTTTGATCTGATTGAAACACACCAACACTCTCAAGGTATTTGTGTGAATGACGGTTAGATATTATTTTCCCCATAGATAAATAAGCCCACATATATGCATGAATAAGTGTAGCCTATGTGTGTTTTTAAGGCTCACAGAGAGGATAGCTGCTAGCTGAGCAAACAGCTGGCTAAGTGTGGAGGAAGAGGATCTACTTAAAGCTAAACATTCTTTGACTGACATGCTATGTTTTCTATACCTTATTAGGTATAACCAGTGTCCTAAGGCACACTATATAAAGATGTTTCTTCCATATAGTTTCTATACCTTATTTGTTATAACAGGTGTCTAGTTGTACACTATATAAGTATTTGTCTTCCCTGAAATAAATGAGTTCAAAAGCTGGATGCCTCTGTGTCTAGTTCTTGTGCTCCCAGATCTGCAGAAGAATTTACTCACAACAACCAACCTATTTCTGATGTGATCTATGGGTAATCCAAAACTCAGAAAGAAACTTAGTGTTCGAATGGAACCTGTAGTTTAACAATGACACAACGCTGTTTGTTTAAATGATGTGTAAATTTGTTATATTAAAAATGACGAAACGATAACACGGAGATTAAATATGGATTTAATATAATAAAACTAAATCTTTGCGTCCAGTATTGACATGAAACAGCTGATAGATCGAATGATCTGAATTTCTGTGTGTGATTTCTAGAGATGCTGACATTTTTATACTGAGACTTACTGTTGTATTTATCTATTTGTTTTTTTCTTACAGACAAGGAAGTTTGCTGCAGTCAGTCTTGGGTTCTGTATGGTTAAAACGTTAAAGCAGCTATTCTTATTACTTTATTTTAGTGTGTTATGTTTTTTTTTTTGCAGAGTTACTGAACACAAGTACTTTTAACTTTAAATTAAATTCTGTCTGTCTGTCACAAAAAGGGGAAAACTGTACTGACTTGATGTCTTTGGCATATGTACATAAACGTACTTGTTTTAAAGATTAATCTTTTATTAATTAAACTGCTTTATTCAGTCACTATACACTACCAGTCAAACGTGTTTGAACACTTGAATGAAATGTTTCTCGTTGTCTTAAAAATGCTTTAATCTGAAGGTGCTTAAATGTCTGAAATTATAGATAAACAGAAATATAATTGTGCAAATATAAACTTCTTCATTAAAAAAAAATTAATATATTTTATACGGTATAAACATTTTTTTTAAATGGATGATTTTGACTAAATAATGAAAAAGAGCAACCCATAAGATCTCAGATGAGAACTTGTTTAGTGTTGTTTGAAGACCATTTAATAGGTGAAACCTCAAGCAGTTGAATGATAAAATGAATTTCTGCAAATGTTAGGAAAAAATTACTACATTGAAGATGTATATAAAAAGTTTATAGCAGATACATAACAGGTTTTATTTAATTGTTCAGATTTTTTGTCACAACATAGTCCACAGTTGTATTATTACTTAATGTGTAAAAAATAAGAATAAATGAGTGATTTAGTGTTTGAAAAACTTTTGACCAGTAGTGTACATTGCTTTTTATAGATGTGTGCTTACATTTAATCATTTAGCAGACACTTTTATCCAAAGTAACTTACAAATGAGGTGAACAATAGAAACAATTGGTACAACATCAGGGGCCTGTACCATGAAGCCGGTTTAGGTGGCTAGCCAGGTAAGTTTAGGATTACTTTGCTCCAACCCTGGGTTTTAGGTACCATGAAAGTAACTCAGCTTTAATCGGTGTTCATCGCCATGGTAACTTACGCTGCACGGCTAACCTGCTCCGGAGCAGGCTATGATCTAGATTAGAGATCTCAGACTGAAGTTTGACCAATCAGCTGTGAGCAAAGAAACATATAGGTTCCCAGCGGCTGTTCTCTGTTGCAATGGCTTCACCTTTTCTCCCAAATCCTGTGGACATCTCCGCGCAAATTGTTAGACGAGCACTTCGTAGAGAAAGAGTTTTTAGGGACAGACAAAATCCCCTTGACTTTCCTGATAGTTACTTGTACGAAAGATACAGATTTTCCGCGGAAGGAATGTCTTATCTTTGCGAACTTCTTGAGCCGCACATAACAAATGTGACTCGTAGAAGCCATGCCCTTACTGTACCGCAAATGGTATGTATTGCGTTGCGTTTTTTTGCAAGTGGTACATACTTGTACGTGGTCGGTGATTCAGAGAATCTAGGGAAAAACACGGTCTGTCGAACCATTCGCAAGGTGGTCCTCGCTCTGCAGGGGTACATAAATAGCTTCATTGTGTTCCCTGGACATTTATCCACCATGTCCATAAAAGAGGGCTTTTATAAAATTGCCGGTAAGATATCTTGATAGGGTGACATCACATGAACAAACTTAACCTTTCACGCTAATATTTTTGAATGCTCATATTTCACACTCAGAAATCTATTATACAATAGTATGCGGTACCTGTTAGGAATGGTTTGAAATATATATTTTTCATTCCTATGATAGGATTCCCTAGAGTGATAGGAGCAATAGACTGCACACATGTTGCAATCTCCACAGCGCTATAGGAGAACATGAAGCAGATTATGTGAACAGAAAGTCCTTTCACAGCCTTAATGTTCAGGTAGGGCTACTGTACAGCCTATGTGAAATTATTTGTATTTGCATTGAGATCAATCTTTAAATAAATAGTAACTAACAGATAGGACAATTATTTATTGTACATTTCATCTGCAGATGACTTGTGATCATGAATGCATGATCACAAGCTTGGATTCCAAATGGCCTGGCTCAGTGCATGACTCACGCATATTCCGTGAGTCTATTTTGTGTCAGCGCTTTGAGGAAGGCAAGTAAAATTTGGAACAGTACACTTTAAAGTTTAAAATTTAATAGCAAAACTTATACAATTTTCCCATTTTCTGTTCTATGACAGGGCTTTTTGATGGCCTGTTGGTAGGAGATAGAGGTTATGCATGCCAGAGGTTTTTGCTAACCCCCTATCCTGACCCTCAGACAGGGCCACAAAACCACTTCAATGTGGCCCTCAGTAAAACCAGGGTCAAGATCGAGATGACCTTTGGCATCCTAAAGGCACGTTTCAACTGCCTTAGGCGTTTAAGAGTGTCACCAGAGCGGGCATCACAGATAGTGGCTGCATGTGCCATTCTGCACAATATAGCCACTATCAGAAAGGAGCGAGAACCACCACAAAACCAGCTTCTCCCTGATGAAATTGACCCCATCACACTTGACCACCCAGCTGGCGCAGCTGTCAGAGATTCAATCACAACACAATATTTTACTTAATAAAAGCACACTGACACTGCAGATAGGTCTCAAACTGTTTTATTGGTCATGTGGAGGAAGAAAGAGAGCAAGAGAAAATTACATTAATAAACAATCAAAGTGTTCATACTAAAGGGTTACTTGGTTAAAAAAAGTTCACATACTGAGATCAGTTTTTTCCAGCTGTTTGATCTCCAATTTAATTTTTTTAATTTGGAGCCTCCTCAGCTCACAGTCCAGCTCCTTCAGTGAACAGTCTAGTTCTAGACTCCTTTTGTAAAGGGCCCTGACCGAGTCTGTTTCCACCTGAAACAATTCCACCACAAACAATCATTACACGTTTTCTGGAGGTTGATCAAACCACAAACAGTGGCATGACTTTCTACAAACATAGGACTGACTGTAATTTATGTCAAAGGTTTAAAGCATTACCTTGTTCACATTCCTTCTGTAGCCCATTGAGGTAGAGGCTTCAGTTTCTGGGGCAGGTTGTGAAAAATCCTACAGTAAAAGAGATGTGTAAGGGCCAGTCACTTAATTATGACATTGAAATGTGTGCCATAATAAAAAGCCCAGTGCATTCACCTCAGCAACTGTCTCAGAACACACAGACAGAGTGTCTTCATCATTTGGTTCACCCTAATAAATAAAAGGCCAATGTACAGCATAACTGTTATAAAGCAGGTTATGTTCATTGTGTTCTGTCTTCTGCATTCTGACCTCTGTGCAGGAGACTGTGTGCATGTGTGCTGGCTTCAACAGAGACACTGTATTTCCCTCTACTGCAGAACAGAGTCAGCCATATTTAACTCTTTTTAAAACATTAGTAATGCATTGCACACACATACCCAGTGTCACTTGCTTAGAGGAGCCAGCACCAGGGTCAGACTGTACAGCACTTCCAATCCCATCCATAATCGGCCGCCCCTTATTATTACTCAGCGCCATCTCCTCCGCCACAGTGTAATCTTGAGGAGGTGGCCCTCCCCCAGTTTTCCTCATTTCACACTTTTTTCTGTTTGCTGCAAACAAGCGTTTGTGACTAAATGTTCACAAAAATAATAAAAGGTTGTGGTAAATACTCACCACTTTGAATTATATTCTTATATTTTGTCTTGATCTGCTGCCAGGAACGTTTGGTGTTGGGGTTGCATCTAAAAATCAATGAATATCAATCTTTCTTAGGATGTAATAGCTTAGCCTATACATTCACATTTTACATACATATGTATGTATGTATGTATGTATGTATGTATGTATGTATGTATGTATGTATGTATGTATGTATGTATGTATGTATGTAGACTATGCATTAATGTATGGATGTATCGCCACAAATACACATATTTTCATTTTAGCATTGAATATATTTTTTATAAAGCCTAATTAATTTTACATTAATTGTTTAACTTACGCATTAACGCAATCAGCAATTTTCCTCCAACATTGTTCTCTTGCTTTGGCAGCAGATACAGTGTTACTGCGTGCTTGAAAAACACTTCTATATTCTTCATATTTTTGAAGAATAATGTTTTGCTCCTGCGCGGAAAAATACATCGCTCTCGCTCTATCCATATTGAACGCGATTGGTTGTTCAGTGCCGACGTCACTGTTTTATGTGCACGCGCGCGTGGAGTAATCATAGCTTAAGGATCAAAGCTTGAGTTGACAGAGAAAGTTCATGAGCTGCGTCATGGTACCAATAAAGCCTGATTGCATCAATTTGGTTTTGTCGACTCAAAACCAATCCTGTAACCCAGAGTTTGTTCAACTACTATCATGGTACAGGCCCCAGGACAATAAAAAGCATAAGTGCAGTAAAATTGGGGCCTGTGTGAATGTTGCTGAACAAACTCTGGGTTACAGGACTAGTTTTGGGTTGACAAAACCAAATCAATGTGATCGAGCTTTGTTGGTACCATGAAGCAGCTCATGGAGTTTCTTTCTCAACTCAAGCTTTGATCCTGAAGATAACATTAGTTTGCAAATGAATGATGGACGTCGGCATAGCAACACCAATTCAACATGAATAGAGGGAGTTCCTTGTGTTTCATAGGAAATAATTATGTGCAAATATTAGTAACACAAAAATGTATTTCAGCAAAGGAGTTAAACTGTTTCTGCTGTCAAGAGAGAAGTGTTTCAGAAACACTACTGATTGAGTTAATGCACAAGTTAAACCACTATATAGTACACACTTTTACGGTAGTATAGTATACTAAGGTATATATTACAGTAATTTAAGATGATGTATGTGTATAATGTGTGCCTGGTACCTCACAGTGAATGAAAATATCCTGTCTTGTCTGAGTTATCATTTAGTGGACCTTTATTAATGAGGATAAAGCACAGGATGAAGAGAAACTATCTGTGCGCTCTGACAGAGTTAAGAGATCAATGTACTCAACTGTTCAATATGACACACGTGTGAATGAGAGGATTACATGTTATGTTACAGTCGTCTCTGTTATTTTAGGACATTTCACAACCTTCCCCTGTAACTGAAGTGTTTTCGTCCAGAAGTTACAGAAGAAATGTGAACAAAATACACTAGAGAAGCCTAATAAGGCCTGTCTCACACCAACAGGCTACCAAACAGTCGTGTCAGAACAAAGAAGAGAAGATTGTTTTGAAGATCAAAATTGTGTTTCGGTCACATATTTAAATCATTTAAAGGGTTGTGTGATGTTCCTCATTTACTTTACCTTCCTTAAAGCACTGACACAACACAGATGCATTCGGGAATGTTGAAGGCATTAAAGTATTAAAACTTCTTATGCATTTAAAAATGTAGGGCTTCTGTATGATACATTATTAAAATACAACTTAATACAAAACAGATAAAAATAGCTGTTAAAAGATATGTGATGTCACCTGTCAATGTTTGGTTTTGTCTGTATCTTCCTGTAACTGTTTAATAGAAGGTTTCTTTAGAGGACAAAGAAGATAAATGTCCCAACACAGTTAAACTGAAAGTATTCTGCCGCCCAAACAAGAATGTAAAAATTGCAATGCAAAGAAATACATATGTATGAATTCTTTTATTTTATAGTTATAATATATTTTTCCATCTTTTTATTATCTTAAATGTTTTTTTTTTATTTAACATCATTAAAAATATCTAGCCATTGTAACACGCACTGTGTGTTAGTTGCGTCACATGTTATTTTGCTTGCCGCTGATTGGTTCACTTTCGGTGTGAGATCTCTTATCTAGACCATAAACTGTTCTGAAGCAGGTTAGCTGTGCAGCATATTACCATGGCGATGAACACCTATTAAAGATGAGATACTTTCATGGTACCTAAAACCCAGGGTTGGCGCAAAATAATGAATTTACCTGGCTGGCTACCTAAACCGGCTTCATGCTACAAGTCTCATAGCCTACCTCAGTATACAAAGATAAAGTGGTTTTTTTGAAAGAAAGAGAAGAAAGAGACAGAAGTCAGAACTGATGGTGTGTTGACAGAAGAGATGTGTTTTCAGATGATTCTTGAAGATGGAAACAGAATCTGATGATCTTGTAGCAGAGGGCAGATCATCACACAAATGTGGAACAGATCCAGAGAAGCTACGTGAGAGAGATTTTATACCTTTTTGTGATCTCACCACAAGACGTGGTTCATGTTCAGAGCGCAGGGATCTAACGGGTACATAAGTCTGTATGAGCGAGTGAAGATATGGAGCTGCAGAACCAGAGATGGTCTTGTAGGCCGAGAGCAGAGCTTTGAGTTTGATGCGAGCGACTACAGGAGCCAATGTAACTGAATGAAGAGAGGAGTGATGTGTGACATTAGATTGAATTTATTTTATGTGTGTTGATACTAAAAGCATGTGGTTGCATTTCTTTATAGTCTTTACAAATATTGTACATTTAAATTAGTAAAGAACACAACTAATATTACCCTATTCAATAAACTTCCCTTCCTTCATCTCTTTATCTGCCTTGAGACTGCAGAAGTGTAAACATGTGACAAAGTTGATTCAACTTTAAATGATAATCAGGAAATACTTTACTTAATGAGAAAGAGAGTTTAAGTTTGTTCATTATATCAAAACTGTTGTGCGTCACACAGCATGTGTGAGCAGAGGAGAAAGAGCGGGTTGGGCTTTGAGTTTGGAGGGAAGTTCACTGATTCGTTTAAAAGTTTAATTGACTCCAACCAATAGTCGACAGGCAGAGGGGCTTAAACATTGAGAACTGCTGCACAAAGGCTTCGTTCTTCTTTCTCCCAGAGCAAATAGACGATCACAGTTAAAGAAAATGAGTGGCAGAGGCAAAACCGGCGGCAAAGCGAGAGCTAAGGCCAAGACTCGCTCCTCAAGAGCGGGACTTCAGTTCCCCGTGGGCCGCGTCCACAGGCTCCTCCGTAAAGGCAATTATGCGCATCGTGTGGGTGCTGGCGCTCCAGTTTATCTGGCCGCCGTACTCGAGTATCTGACCGCTGAGATTCTCGAGTTGGCCGGTAACGCAGCTCGTGACAACAAGAAGACTCGCATCATCCCCCGTCACCTCCAGCTGGCGGTGCGCAACGACGAGGAGCTGAACAAACTTCTGGGCCGAGTGACCATCGCTCAGGGCGGCGTTCTGCCCAACATCCAGGCCGTGCTGCTGCCCAAGAAGACCGAGAAGCCCGCCAAGACCAAGTAAACGGGAGACAGTTCGTTTCAAACCAAAGGCTCTTTTAAGAGCCACCCACTTCACCTTTAAAAGAACGATGCGATTCCTGTGTCTCCATGCCGGTTAATTACAGACCAAAACTGCACATTCTGCTTTTAGTTCATTAAACCTGTATCGGATATTGATGTAACTGCTCTGAGAGTTTAATTGTATTCGTTTACACTTATCATGATGTTTTATCTGAAGCGACTAATCGAGTCTAACGTTCTATCAAACGGATGAAGAATAATTGTAGTATCAAGAGTCCTGTATAACCGGCTCTCGTAAATAGAAGTTGAACGTTTTTGTCAGTAAACGTTTTAATGCTGCACTTATGATGCGATGTGAATAAATGTAATGTTAAATTGCAAAGTGCACACATTTCTAAACAAAGATAATCTTTAATCACGTTTCACATTAGATTGTTGTACTCGACTAGAATAGAAAAGCATGGCGCTAATAATGCCAAGGTCACGGGTTCGATCTCCGGGGATTCCACACTCAGAAATAAATATATAGATGATGTGATGAGTCACTTATGATAAAATCATCTGACAAATGCATGAATGTATATTTACTGAATTACTAAAGGCTTCGGAGGGCGGAGCTGTGAGGAAAATAAAAAACGTGACGTGCCACTTGCACCCTCCTCGCACACGTGTGTTTCTACTAGGTCCTGTAGGTACGTATAGATAGCCTCCGCTGTCCTATGTTTGTCATAATGTTCGTAGCTGTACTCTGAATACTCGCTCATCATGTCTGGAAGAGGCAAAGGTGGAAAGGGACTCGGAAAAGGAGGCGCGAAGCGTCATCGCAAAGTTTTGCGTGATAACATCCAGGGCATCACTAAGCCTGCCATCCGTCGTCTTGCTCGACGAGGTGGAGTGAAACGTATCTCTGGTCTCATCTACGAGGAGACTCGCGGTGTGCTGAAGGTGTTCCTGGAGAATGTTATCCGTGACGCCGTCACCTACACCGAGCACGCCAAGAGAAAGACCGTCACGGCCATGGATGTCGTGTACGCGCTGAAGCGACAGGGACGCACTCTGTACGGCTTCGGAGGATAAACTCCTTTATTCTGAAGTAAAACATTGAACACAACGGCTCTTTAAGAGCCACCCACTGTCTCACTCACAGAGTTGAATTCTGAAGTTATATTAGATGGAACGAATAAATTACAAACAATCATTATAATACAGGTGGCGTTCGGATGAACTGTTTCCTTTTCAACTGTAGTAAAGAAACACCATCATAATGGCATAACTACATAAATGTCAGCACGTGTAATCAATTGCGAATAAGGAATACAATGATGTAATGCTTTCTGTACGAAATCTTTGAGGGGTTGTGATGACACGATCATGTAATTATTTAATAATGCAGAGTTAACAGAAATAAACACGTTTTTAATCAAATTTAAAAGAGCGGGAAGTGCCAACAAAGGAAACTGAACCGCTTGTGGGAGGGTCACATTCAAACATGATACTGTGGGCGGCAAACACTTTCATTTGCTCTCTGTCCGACCCGTCAAACTATTAGCTGGCCAATAGACACATGTAATGGGGTTTTGTCACCGACGACACCCAATCAGAGCGTGCGCCTGTTATGCAAATATTTGCATTCGAGTGTGTATAAATCCCCCACACAGTTAATACTATATTATTAGTCTTGATTTCAACCAAGTACTATCATGCCTGAACCAGCCAAACCCGCGCCCAAGAAGGGCTCTAAGAAGGCCGTTACTAAGACCGCCGTGAAGGGAGGAAAGAAGCGCAGAAAGTCCAGGAAGGAGAGTTACGCCATCTACGTGTACAAAGTCTCAAGCAGGTCCACCCCGACACCGGCATCTCTTCCAAGGCGATGGGCATCATGAACTCTTTCGTCAACGACATCTTCGAGCGCATCGCCGGTGAGTCTTCTCGTCTCGCGCACTACAACAAGCGCTCCACCATCACGTCGAGAGAGATCCAGACCGCCGTGCGTCTGCTGCTGCCCGGTGAACTCGCCAAACACGCCGTGTCCGAGGGCACCAAAGCCGTCACCAAGTACACCAGCTCCAAGTAAAGCGACGCTATTATCCACCACACAAAGGCTCTTTTAAGAGCCACCCATGACGTCACTAAAGAGCTTCTAATATTGGGTTTATAGGAGTCGTGTTGGATCTTTGCACGTCTCGTTGATAAACATTTATATTATTTTATAAGAATAAGTTAATATTCCGTCTAGTGTTGTATCGTAAATGAGGAACATGAGTTTCTTTAAATCCAGACTATAGATCGACTCTTGCATTGACCATGTAGTTGCAGAACAATTGAATGTTCCTGTGTCTGTGTAGGATGTCAACAAGTGGCAACCAATCTCGTTGTCTTTAATCTCAACATATAGGCCCACGTAGTTATTACGTTTAATTCATTTGTACAACTTCAAACTTAAAGTTCTAGGAGCCAAACTTTGGCATGTTTTGTTCTCACATTTTTCATTCAAAGGCTGTTTGAAAACGATGAATATACAATTTTCCTTGCAACAAAACAATTTAATTGTACCTATTTTTCTTTATCTAATTCTCACTTTTGATGAACTG